>CM042151.1:42552735-42614899 GCA_023376005.1 Doryteuthis pealeii
GTTGTTGCTTTATGGCATATCAACCCTTTTTGGGTCATTTAATGCTGAATCAAATCATTTTGATAAACAAAGGACTTAGGTTGCTTACAGTACCTGTTTGTTGTTGCTTTATGGCATATCAACCCTTTTTGGGTCATTTAATGCTGAATCAAATCATTTTGATAAACAAAGGACTTAGGTTGCTTACAGTACCTGTTTGTTGTTGCTTTATGGCATATCAACCCTTTTTGGGTCATTTAATGCTGAATCAAGTCATTTTGATAAACAAAGGACTTAGGTTGCTTACAGTAGCTGTTTGCTGTTGTTTTATGGCATATCAACCCTTTTTGGGTCATTTAATGCTGAATCAAGTCATTTTGATAAACAAAGGACTCAGGTTGCTTACAGTACCTGCTGTTGCTTAAGTGGTCGCCAAAGCCTTAGAGGCAAATTCAGTGAGTAACACTTGGAAAGTATCTGATAAGCTTGATGTTTCACAGTCCAGTTGACACCTTCATGACCTCTGCCAATCATATAAGTAAGTCACCAGGGTGGCCTAAAGTCGGTATCAGCCAGACAGTGAGGGAGTCTATCCCCTTTTCACAAGTGCTAGACCAAGGAGATTGTTTTTGCATCTGAGGTGGAGCACCACACTTACCCTCAGCTCCTCACTTTACCTCACAGATCCCTCATATGCTGAGTTGGCGAGGGCTGGTATTGTGGCTCCTGGTCGGACACTCTGCCAACTGAGCTAAAAGTTACCCCAATATCAATTATGCAAGCATACACAAAGAATTGGCTATCAAATTATCTATTTATTATTACTATTATTTATATTAAACTAGCAGCACCTACCTGGCATTGCTTGGGTAGAGGGGGATTTTTTAAAGTTAGTCCTGCAGATCCATTATTACTTAATCATAAGTTGAATCCTCGTGGGATGCCCCATCTAAATCCCTATGTAAAAAAGTAGACCTTATATTGATCCAGCTACTCTGAAAAGAAATGTTAATGTCTACTATCTAAAATATCAAATGAAAAAAAAAAAAATTCCATGGTGTTATCATTTAAATTTTTTTTTTTAATCATCTTCACAAATATAAATCAAATCTATTATTTTTGCTAAAAAACCAAGCCCTGGTGATATTTAATGCGTATATATATTTACACACAAAAAAGATTTTTTAAACATTAAAAAATCAAAATTATTTAAGCACACAAAAGATTTAAGATTTCTTGAAAAATAATTTCTTTAAAATTTTTTTTTTCTTGACAATTTAATAGAATAGAGTACATATCAATTAAAAAAGCAAAAAAAAAAAGTTTCAAATAATATTATGACATGTTTTTGCACTTTTTATTTCAGAATTCATGATTTTTTTTTCTACAAAAACTACTGCCTTGAGTATTATACAAATTTTTTTTATATTCAGACTCTAATCTTTATAGAAAAAAGTAAAAATCGTTTTTTGACAGTTCATTTTTTTGATATCTCATAAAATAAAATGGGGGAGGGGGGGGGGGAGTAGACCTCGTAAAAATATTTCCCCTAATATATTTTAGGAAAAAACTATTTCAGATATATCTACATCCAAAGGTAAATAGTTATGGAAATTTACGTGAAAATTGATTTTTCATAAAATTTTTTAAAAATCCTCTTGTCGTAAGTTGTTTTTGGCTATATTAAATTTCAGTTAATTTAACAGTGCAAAAATGAAAACATTGTTTTTCAATCATAATTTTCAGTATTTCTGTGAGCTTAAAAAAATTTTTTTTAAATCATCAGGAGTTTGTTTAATGTTTCTTCTTTGAACAGAAAAATTTTTTTTCAAGATAATATTAAATTTTTTTGCAAGTTTCATTGTGTTAGATATAGGGGGGTAAATTTCACAGGGAAAATTGGTGGTACCTACTAAGTATAGCATATTATTTTTTTAAATCGAAAAGTGAACTGACTTGAAAACATTACGAAAAAAAAAGAAAACTAAATGATATATAATAGGTAATCTAATGGTATTATCTCTTGCGCACTATTCTGCATTAGTATCATGATTTTATTTGTATTTCTAATATTAAAATAAATACATTAACGCGAATGCTTAACATGAAAAATAAAAAGTATGTACAATACATACTACATAACTATGTAAATTTTAATTTTTAAATAAAAAAAGTACACAGCCATGAAACGTCTGTGAAAAATTAAATTATTTAAAATATTAAATGTAAAAAAAAAAAAAAAGAATCTAAAAGTCTAAACTAATCTTAGAAAGAATTTTATATTTCACCGTAATAATTACTACTTATTTGTTTGCAAAAAAGTAAAATGGCGAGTATTATTTTAACGTTCAATTATAAGGGTGTTTAATTCTTAGATGTATTCGAAAATATAAATCAAATCTTCATTATTTTTGCTTTAAAACCCAGACCTGGTGATATTTAATACGTATATCTATTTACTTTGTCATTAATTGTTTTATTTATGAAGTTTCCTCCAGACAAAATTAATACAAATTCCTTTATATATAGATAGATAGATTATCCATTTATTTCAATGAAAATTATGGCTAAATAAAGAATTCACAAGAATAATAATGAAATAATAATGAAATTCATTGTGTACGATGCTCAGGTGCACCACAACTCATCAAAGTCTCATGTCAAGTACACAGAATAATGTATTAGTGTCAGAAACATGAACAGTTTACAGTAGTAATATGCATGTATGTGTGCGCGTGTGTGCATATGTATGTGGAGAGTGGCATCAGGTATAGTGTCGGCGGACTACAGGAAGCATGGAGACTTTGAAAGACTCAGTGCTTCGGCAGCCTACAACAGACGCGGGCAGTTTATTCCATGTCTCTGCAACTCTGAGCATGAAAAAATGTTTCCGAAAGTCACGTGAGCAGTGCTGTTTTCTGACTTTGTAGGCATGCCCACGTGTGTTAGAAAGATGGAGATCAAAAAGGTGCTCAAGGTTGCTGTTGTTAAGATGATTAATGACCTCATGAGCGTTTACCAGGTCAGTTGCCAGACGCCGAAGTTTCAGCAAATCCATTCCCAGGGCAGCGAGACGTTCAGAGTATGGCAGATGCCTGATGGAGGGTATTCATTTGGTTGCACGTCTCTGTACAGTTTCTAGGAGTGCTGTATGCCGTCTTGAACAAATCTTGAAAAGAGCACCTCAAGAACATGACATGCTGGACACTGTTGGAGAAGCAAGGATGAACTCATAAATGATGTTTAATATATTTCATTGCATTAAAATTTAAATAATTATGCCCTGTTGGTTGGTAGTTGGGTTTTATGGCATGTCAACCCATGTAAGGTCATTTTATGCCAAAGACATTTTGTTTTATTCATTCTTGAAGTGTACTCCGTTTTTTTTTTAAACACATTTTTTTAGAACTCATTTTGTTTTATTTAATCCATAGATGGCACCCTAACAGGTACTACCACTTCAGAGTGGACCTAGGAGTAATGGTGATGATGGGGTACTCTACATTCCCTAGAGCTCCACAAATGGAACTTCACCATCAGATAGATTTTAACATCATACTCAGGACACTAAGACCCTCAGCCACTGCCTTCTAACACATATATGATAAAAAGAGTTGGGGGTTTTCTATAAGGGCAACAGGGTTGGGACAATCATATAGGAGCTAGGGCTTGACATGACCAGCCGACTGATCAGAGGGGACCTCTCCAACTGTCTGTCTAGCCTAAGTAAGTGTCATGGTCTGCTCAGCCACCAGGGTTCCATCTTTAAGCATCACAGGTTGCCCCCTACAGCCAACAGGTGGCCCAATTAGGGGGTCTTACCCCTCTGCAGAAGTGTAGTCAGTGTATTCTATAGCCACAGCTGACAAGGCTACTTATGCCAGGAGGACGCATATTCTTGCTAGTATGTGTAAGAAATAAATATGTATGTGTGTGTATGTGTAAGAGAGAGACAGAGACAGACAGACAGAGATTGACAGACAGACAGACAGAGACAGACAGACTGTATAAAACACTTTTCATTGTCCTGTGTTTGTGTGTGTCTGGAGATGAAAAGACTTTCGTACAAAATAAATACGGAAATGATTGACAACTTTAATGATTTGCAGGAGGAAATTGTAAAAAAAAATCGTTTTTGTGCCAAACCAATCGACAATGTCCATAGCAACTGGGGAATCACGGAACTTTTTTACTCAAAGACTGTCACCAAATTTCCTAAAATAAAATTCATGACAGTTCAAATTTTGCAAACAATTCCAACTGAGGAGTGTTTTGATAAGGAAAAAAAATCAAATAAACTTTAATATTGAAGGGAAGGAGTGAAATATTGAATAGATCTTGATTGTTAGACAAAAATTGCAGATGGGCTTCAACAAGGTACAATGTAAATAAATCCCTATGTCTGTCCATATCTATGTCTGTCCATATCTATCTATCTATTTATCTATGTCCATATCTATCTATCTATCTATTTATCTATGTCTGTCCATATCTATCTACCTATCTATCTATTTATCTATCTATGTCTGTCCATATCTATCTATATATTTATCTATCTATATCTGTCCATATCTATCTATATATATATTTATCTATGTCTGTCCATATCTATCTTTCTGTTCATATCTATGTCTGCCCATACCTATCTATGTCCATATCTATCATTCTGTCTGTTAATCCATATCTATCCACATCTATTCATCCATCTGTTTGTCTGTCCATATCTATTTTCCATAACTATCTATCTATCTGTTCATATTTATCTATCAATCTATCTATTGTGAAAACATATGGTATGCACTCGCTGCACCTTCGTTGCAAAATGTCGATGATCCCAACGTTGTGATATTCTGTGTGGGCTGATTCAAAGGGCACAATTCAAAGACAGGTTCACAAGGATAAAAAATAACAAAACAAAACACAAAGTCTGATAACAGGACGCTGATGGAAGAGGAAGTTGTGACACTCTGTGCAGTTTGTGGTGGAGTAGTGTACACTTGGGTTTATTTCAGCTGTCAAGAAAGTTGTTTTAAGTCTAAGTCGATTACTGGCTTCACTGATGTAGGTCCCTGGCTATTTTCTATCTCTGCTGCTACTGAGATGACATTATCACCCCAACAGCCGGGCTCAAAACTAAGGGCTGGAGCTTGGCTGAATATATGTAAAATTCCGCCCCACACACCTGAACACCCAGATGCTTGGTATTTAATTTAATCTCAGACTTTCCATCTGCGTTATCCCTTAAAATTAAAGCAATTACTTTTTTCCTTCATCCTTCACGTCCCCAATATTTTGACCATTAATTTTCTCAAAAGAGATTTTCTCATAAAAACTGCTTTTTCCTTTTAACACCTAGATAACTAAAGATATTATCTCTAAGTGGCTTAACTTCATGGCAGCCGTTCAATTCTCTAAAAATTTACTGCCCGCTCTTGAGTTTCTTTTGGCCTCTAATGCAATGGGCTGGGCGCACCCTTGAAATAAACAAATTAATTTTTCTTTATGGTTCTCTCAACAGAATTTGAGTGGCACCCCGTGACCAATACTGACTATAGTCAATACTTGATCAGTTGCACATCTATTGTTATATATGTATATGATTGATTTTAAAACCATATCAACCCGCCTGCGGTTATTTATGCCCAATGATAGGAATTGCATATACATTTGTAAGGGTTAAAGTTCCAAATGCAAAACAAAGCCTTCACAAAACGTTTTCATCACGTCGGGGTCACCAGTTGTAAGATTCAAAGTGATAATACTTGAAGATAAAACTCTGACAAAGGTTGATAGACAAAACATTTTATATACAGCACAGAATAAACAGGGTACATAATACATAGAGGTGTACATGAACATACATACATAAGTAATACAAAGTTACATGTAAAAGGATAAACATAAAAGCAACAGACATGAAACTAGGAATAGTCCATGCTGTATGAATCACTTACAGTAATGTAAGGGGGGCCAAATCCCCAACAAGAGGGGGGTAGACCAGAGTCTAACCCATAGTGTCTCATAGGTCAAGCAACAGGAAAAGAGAGAGAGACGTTCAAATCAGCCGCTTAAATATCAAAGGCCCCTAGCGGGAACCAGCGAAACTAAACGGGCAGACAACTCCCCAGGCAAATCCGAAAATAACGCCTACACATTGTATGTTTTTATTTATATTTCTTGTGTAACTTCTTAAAATTGATTGATTGGTTTTTAGGGCATGTCAACCCGCCTGGAGTTATTTTATGCCTAAAGATTAAGAAATTGCATGTACTATATTCACATTCTTCGTGTACTTGCTTAGGAGTTGTTTTTGTCTCCTTAAAGGACATATGCCTGGGCTTACATATTCTTTTTTTTTTTTTTTACTATGTTCCCACTTAACCATAGTGTCACACTATCTATCTGCCTGTCTGTCTGTTCATATCTATGTATCTAGTTATCTATTTCTGTTCATATCTTTCTATGTACCTATGTCTGTCCATATCTATCTATCTACCTACCCATGTCTGTCCATATCTATCTATCTACCTACCCATGTCTGTCCATATCTATCTACCTACCTACCTGTCTGTCTGTTCATATCTATCTATCTAGTTATCAATCTATGTCTGTTCGATTATTTCCTATAAGTCTAACATGATCAAAGGGAAACCACTCTTGACTGATAAATTATTTATTTATTTTCCCATTAAATTAACCTTAAAACCTAACCCTTTAAAGAGCCGGATTAGCTCAGTCGGTAGAGCGTTCGGCTAGAAACCACAAGGTTCCTAGTTCAATACCGACCCTCGCCAACTCAGTGTATGAGTAGCACAGGGATCTGTGCAGTAAATTAAGGAGCTGATGGTAGGTGTGGCGCTCCACCTCTGACACAAAAACAGTCTCCTTGGTCTAGCACTCGTGAAAAGTGGATATACTCCCTGGCTGATTGGCTGATACCGACTTTAGGCCACCCCGCCGACGACGACTTTATACATTATCACTAACTCAGTGATGCTGATAACTTTTTGATCTAATGTGTCCTGGTAGGTGTGGCACTCCACTTCTGACACAAAAACAATCTCCTTGGTCTAGCGCTCGTGAAAAGGGGATAGACTCCCTCGCTGATTGTCTGATAGTGATTTTAAGCCACCCCGACGACAACTTTATACATTATCCCTAAATCAGTGATGCTGATAGATTTTTGATCTAGTACGTCTTGAGATGTACATATTTGATTTGAATGAGTCCCCAGGAAAATGTATGGCTCCCAACTAAAGCTGTCTAACTCCTACCTTGTAACCTATCCTGTGAAATTCGTTTCTAAGAAACTATTGAAATCTATTTACAGTTAGCTTGAAATGGTGAGGGAAGAAAAAAGAAAAACACTGGGACGCAGGGATACAATTTAATTGCACCTTTTAGATTTTTATGTGGCACAGACACAGGACGCATACCTATCAGCACATCTGTTAACTAGCAAGAATATGCGCCCACCGGATGTAAGTATTTAAGTTTTAATATAATGAAATATATCAAATCAAAAAGACCTACAAAATTAAATAAGAACGTATATAAAAATATTAGACTTATTTTAATTATATTTCAATTGGTTTCCATATAAAATCATTCATAGGATTGTTTTTAATACATTGGAGGATAAAGCAATAATATTAGAATTGTGTAAGTTTATCAATGAGTATTTTATTTATAGTCAAAATCATTAATATATAGAATAAATCTTATTTATTAATGATGTCTCTCTGAAAATCAGAGTTAGATTTGAGTTAAATAAATAATTACTTGGTGTTACTGTTCTCTAATATTATTATTTTATTCTCCAATGTATTAAAATCAATCCCATGAATGATTTTATATAGAAACCAATTAAAATATAATTAAAATAAGTGTAATATTTTTATATGCATTCTTATTTAATTTCTTTTGTCTTTCAAATTTAGTATATTTCATTACATTAAAAATTAAATATTTATGCCTGGAGGGTGCATATTCTTGCTAGTAAATATAATATACAAAATGAAAAAATTAAATATAAAACATAAAAAGATTTTTTTTTAAATACATGACACAGTTAAACTTATTTTCATATTAATTAAAAATAAAAGTAAATAACAAATTATTTTTGTTTATATCAATAGCAATAGTGTAGAAAATTCTGAGATGGTTATTTCCTATAACTCCAACATAAACAAAGGGGAACCACTCTTGAATGATAAATTATTTATTTATTTTCCCATTAAACTAACCCTAAACCCTAACCCTAACTTCTTTTTTCCTAGTAGATCACTGAATAAATAAATAATTTATCAGTCAAGAGTGGTTCGCCTTTGTGTATGTTGGAGTTATAGGAAATAAACACCAAAAATATATTTTATTGTATCGCAATTGTATAACGTAAATTTAGGTGATACAAAAAATTAATTTTTAATTTACATTGTACAATTGTGAAATGTGTTGCAAAATATTAGCAAAGGTGTCTGTGTCTGTTTAAGCATGGGTTTTTTTTTTGAGCTTAGCGTTTTTTAAGGCAGGAAACTGGGATGCATTTCTGCAAAGAGCCCCGAAATTACAATGAATATTTATTTATTATGCCTCCTTGGGCATCTCCCCTTTTTACTATCTCACATCAACCTTTAAAAGAAAAAAATATTTGCTCAGATCATATACAGGACTAATCCATATATTAATACCCATGTTCCTTAATTGTATGACCATTATCATCTTTTTTTCCTCGTAGATCAATAAATAAATAAATAATTTATCGGTCAAGAGTGGTTCCCCTTTGTTTATGTTGGACTTCTAGGAAATAACCTCTAAGATTGTATAGGATTAATTAAAAAATAATGGTAAAAAATGAATTTAAGAGGAATTTTTTTTGAACAATTGGATGAAATATTCAACAGAATTTGATCCGTATATTACGAAGAGAACCTGTGGATATATCACAGTATGATAATTATTACAACATTTGATATGTTTACTTAAGAGCTATTGCCAAATAATTCAATTTGTAAAAAGTATAATAATCTTGATTTAACTCACTCTCACTCTTTTTTTCTTTCCTTCTTTTCATCTTTTCTTTATGTTCAATTGAAACAGATAAGCATTATCTCTCTCAGATTCACCCCTACTTTCTATCTTCCACTTACTCTCTTTCTTTCTTTCCTGTATTTTTCTGTGTAGCATATCCTTTTTGTTCTCTTTCTTTGTTTATAATAATTTCTTTATAATAAAAATGGAATGGTCCATTATTTTTCCGAGGTGATGACACTCATAAGAAATAAGAATTTGGCAGATAAGCAACACTAGATAATTAGAATTTACATTTTTGTATTTCATCTTGAATGATTTGGACGGTCTCATTTTTAACCAGAGGGTGTTGCAAGATGATAATGGTCATACAATTAAGGAACATGGGTATTAATATATGGATTAGTCCTGTATATGATCTGAGCAAATATTTTTTTCTTTTAAAGGTTGATGTGAGATAGTAAAAAGGCGAGATGCCCAAGGAGGCATAATAAATAGATAAATAAATATTCATTGTAATTTAGGGGCTCTTTGCAAAAATGCGTCCCGGCCTCCTACCTTAAAAAACGCTAAGCGGTGACAGCTCAAAAAACAACCCATGCTTAAACAGACACAGACACCTTTGTTAATATTTTGCAACACATTTCACAATTGTACAATGTAAATTAAAAATTAATTTTTTGTATCACCTAAATATATTTATGATATACAATTGCGATACAATAAAAGAGATATTTTTGGGGGTTATTTCCAACATAAAAAAGGGGAACCACTCTGATAGACTGATAAATTATTTATTTATTCATTGATCTACTAGGAAAAAAGAAGACGGGTTAGGGTTAGGGTTTAAGGTTTAGGGTTAGTTTAATGGGAAAATAAATAAATAATTTATCAGTCAATAAGAGTGGTTCCCCTTTTTATGTTGGAGTTATAGGAAATAACCTTTTTTTGAATTAAAAATGACATGACATTTTTTTATCAAAATAAAAAGAATATCTAAATATTCAGATTTTTTTATTTATGTTTGTTTAATGTCTTGATTGTTTTTGTGACATTTTTTTTTTTAGTTGAAATAAAAAAAGAATTAGATATTCTTTTTTATTTCAACTAAAAAAAAAAAAAATATTTTTATTTTTTATTTGTAATTGATTGTTTGAAATAAATATATTAAAGTAAAATAAAAATACCGAAAAAAAGTTTTTTAATTTTTTTTATTTGTAATTGATTGTCAAAAAAAAGAAAAGAAGAAAAAGATATCAAAAATATAGATAATGAAAATAATACTGAAAAACAAAAATTCTTGGATTGAAGGCATTTTTATCGACAAATTACTTTTTTCTAGTAGTTTGAAGGCATTAAATGTAAGCCATATTTTTATTGACAAATAAATGCAAATATTTATCCCTTCCCCTAAAATATTTTTAAAAAGGGGAGGGGTAAAATATTTACATTTACTTGTTGAAAAAAGACTGGGGTGGGGGGGGTTAAATATTACATTAATTTTTGGGAAAAAACGCCTTAATTGCTGGTTGTTTTTTCAGTAGGCACCGCTTCAGCTAGGGACTTCATTTGTAGCGTGGGTTGTTTCTTGAACTGTCACCGCTTAGCGTTTTTTAAGGCAAGAGGCTGGGACGCATTTTTTGGCGAAGAGCCCTGTAATTTCTATATAGATGCATTTTTGATTTATAACAGGGTGTTAAGTTTGAGAAACGAACACTGGCAATCAGACTTCCTCTTGGTAGCACAAACGGGTAACTCAGCGAGCATCGACGTAGTCGGTCGTCGTCACGCACAGTAACAGTTTCTCAGAGAAATCCGTCTCCTTTTATACACTGTGGAACCGTTGCCGAATTTGCATACACGCCCTGGACCCGGCGCTGTGACTGCCTGTCTTCGTAATCAAATGGACCAGAGTTCGCGTCAGACTAGACACCGCCTGCATATGCCACTTGTTGTCTTTTTGAATGACGAAGACGGGCGGACTCATCGAAGATAGCTGGTTGTTCACTATGTCGGTCATTTCTGCTTGATGATTAAGTCTAAGGGAGGTAATTCCTATTAAAATCACCAAATTATCTCCCTTATTATTTTCTATAATTGTAGTATCTTATTTATTAACACTGTCTCTATTAAGGTCTAGCTGAAATAGATTTGTCTCAAAACAAGCCCATATTATAAATGTTTAAAATCCTGCGATGTGTATTATATATCATTAAGAAATAAAGGTTTACATTGTATATGCATACTAGTTTTAACCAAACCATGTTTAATAAACAATTGTTATTGATTTCTAATATTACTGTTTTATTCTCAAGCGTATTAAAATCAATCCTATGCATAATTTTATATTGAAATCAATTAGAATAAAGTAAAATTAAGTATAATCTTTTTTGTGTTCGTATTTAATTTCATTCGCCTTTCTAATTCAATATAATATTCAATGCTAATGAGATTACTGTGTACAGTGCTCAGGTGTACAACTCATCAAAGGTACATGTATAGTATCTACAATAATGTACAAATATTAGGAAAATAAATGTAGGAGTCATGATATATATATATATATATATATAATATATATGTGTGTGTGTGTGTGTGCTTGGAGGGAGGATATCAGGTATAGTGTTGGCGAATTTCAGGAAGCAAGGAGGTTTTGAAGGATGCAATGTCTTTGTGACACCACCTGTGGGCTGTGAGACCTCTTTGCACATTCACTGCATTTCTTCTGCACTGCTTACTTCTGGCCCTTCATCTCGTGTCGTCTAGTTCTCTAGGACCTGTCCACATTGCAAACATATGCTCAAACACCTCACAGGTCCCCCCCCGCCAAGGGGTGCACAAACAAAAAAGTATCACAAAGAGAAAGAGAGAACAACAAACAAGGACAACATCAATCAGGTGAACTTCAGAATGGTCAGAGATACAGTATATAGTACATATTGCTTCTTCTATCGGCTACAGTCCCGTCTGCTCCCATCGCTTGTCGAGATGGGGGACACCCCCCCCCGTTCCTTTTGGGGACCTCTGCTAAAGCTGGTTTCTAGTGGGCATCTGAACTGATCTTACTCCTTCAGCGTCCAAAGCTTAACTGCCCTCCTCGGCTCCAGAAAACTAACTGACTAAACTTTAAAAAAATTCCCAGACTCCCCAAATCTCCTATCAATTCTCATTCCCCGGGATTCCGCACTTTACACATACAATATATGTAGACACACACACATGAATATATGTATGTACACACATTATCCACACTAGTTACTATTTACTACTGGTCTTGCTTACTACATATTCAATCTACACACATACACACACATATATGTGGTTTGACTTCTACTTATGTATTCAATATCTACCTAGAATTATATATACACACCTACCCCTGCATGCATAGTATTATATCTTGGCAGCTAACAACTGATGCAGGTAGTTTATTTCATGCTTTAGCAACTTTGATTGTGGTAATTTATCTCCGGCGATGCGTGTCTGTTTGGCTTGTCAGACTTTTGCTCAATGCGGACAAAAAAAAACATAGGAGCCATGTGGTCTCGTTCTGTCGCGTTCGTGTTGTGAGCATGCAGGACCTAGGAGGAGGAGGCGGAGAAGCGGAGGGTGGGAAAGGGGCAATTGGGGCCAGCAGCCGACAGTGTGAAAAAAATGGTGTGGAAATAACCAGAACGTTATAGGATTACCATGTTTGGAAAACTGTTGCAGGATTACTGTGACTAATTACAAAGACTAAATTGACTGGAACTGAATTAATATTGTTTGAAGACAAAGACTCTTCAAGACTAATCATGAAAAAATGTTTCTGAAAGTCATAGGAGCTATGCTGTTTTCTGACTTTGTAGACATGTCCACATGTGTTAGAAACATGAAAATCAAAAAGGCACTAAGAATTGCTGTTATCAAGATGGTTAATAATTTTGTGCGTTTTTACCAAGTCAGTTGCCAGATGTCGGAGTTTCGATGTATCTATGCTCAAGGCAGCAAGATGTTCAGAATATGGTAAATGTCTGATGGAGGGTACTTGCCTGTTTTTACGTTTCTGTAGAGTTTCTAGGAGGTCAATGTTCTGAGCAAGATAGGGGTTTCAGACTGGTGATGCAAATTTCAAATGGGGACGCATAATAGCAATATAAAGCTTTAAATAGATAGCTGGAGAGTAAGGTAGGTCGATTTTTCACTTTTTAAAAATATCAAATTACATGAAACACCAAAAGTTGTATATTGGTTAAGAACTGATACCAAAAATTACATGTACCAATTTTTGAGGAAATGGCATCAAAGATCGTAGACAAAAATGCACTGATAAATCCTCGGTTTTGCAACATTTGGCCCAAAAACTTGATCGGAAAATCTAACAATTTCAGTATTTAAACCAGGGAATGTTGACATTTTATCAAAATGAAATTGAATGATGAAATTATAACTAAAGTTCAAATTAAAATTATGCCTCCCCCCTGCAAAATCAAGGATTTTTCAGTGCATTTTTGTCTATGATCTTTGATGCCATTTCCTTGAAAATTGGTACAAGTTCAAGATCTAATTTTTGGTATCAGTACTTAATAGACCACTGTGACCGGGTTATGGCTTCAGAAGCTGGCATTAGAACAAAATAACCCAGAGGTGACGCTAGGTCTGGACCATAAGTGGATAAGGAACCCCCGTGGTGATTCCACTTGATCAGTCAAACTGCAACCTGTTGGAAGTACTTAGAAATCTTTTTTATTGTCTTGGTCAGAAGTTATTTTGGGCATAAAAGGGAAAAGATTTTTCCATATAAACGGAATTCAGATAAAGTAAAAATAGAAAGGAAACTTAGATAAAAATCAAACCCGATGGTTTTTTTTAGACTTAATTCTTTGTTGAAAACTACTTGGGTGGCCGGTAGTAGTGACCGATTGATTCAAGAGTTAATAGAGAGAAAAGGGGGTGGTACTTAGGTGATGGAGATCAGTGATTTGGACAAATGGAAGTTGGATTCGATTGGCAGATTAGGAGGGCTGAACTTTTGCCCAAAGTTGGGAGATCCAATGGAAACAAAAGAATTGCTAATATCTTCATGCCAGCCGGAACTCAAGAGGTTCCAGGTTTAGACATTATTTAAGCTGAGTCTTTTTTTACGCTAAGACAGACAGAGGCAGCAGCAAAGACAAAGGCCATCAGTGGATGGTCAGTGAACGAGGAGTCGACAGACAAACTGACTTCAGCCAATACTATCAAAGAACTTAGAGAAAAAGATTCCTCCCTTAAATTTGATCAGAAGGGAGAACTGCCTGAGCAATATTTTTCAGAACCCATGATTATATTCTGACCAGAACATATTGATTAGAAGTCCTTCACTCCCCCAGCTTTGAGTAAGATTGACTTTTGTATTTTCTTGTATATAAATGAAAAAGAAAAAGAGTCATTGTTTCATTATATAACCATTAAGCCGCCATTAACCGTGGTGTATCAGCTTCTGCAGCAGATTTCTGGTCATTTGAGATCAGAGCACAATGTGGGCATTCGGACAGACTTTTAGCAAGTGTAGAGAATCCGATCTTGACGGCCATTTTCGGATATTTAGTGAGCTCTTTAGCTCATCGGGCTAACGGGTTATACCACTATAAAACTTTTGGTGTTTCATGTAATTTGATATTCTAAAAAAGTTAAAAGTTAAAAGTCAACTTACCCTACTGGCTGACAAAGGTCTTACTCAGTGATCAGAAGATGACCTTCTTGACAATTTTAGAGACATGCTTCGTCCAACAATAACCACTGCTGACAGTAATGCACAGGTCATGTTCACAAGAAGACTTCTTGATATTAGGGTTGTGGAGGGAGTATACATATGCTGGGTTGGTTGGTTGGTTGGTTGATTTTTATGGCATATCAATCTCTGTTGGAGTATTTTATGCCAAAGACATTGTTTTATTAATTCTTGATAGGTACTCAATTTTTTCAAAACACATTTTTTTAAAAAACTCACTTTCTTCTATTTAACCCATAAATAGGACCCTAACAGGTACCACCACTCCAGGTCTGAGTGGACCTGGGAGTAATTGTGATGAACAGGTACTCCACATTCCTCAGATCTCCACAATTGGAGCTTCACCATCAGATAGAGTTTAATGTCCTACCCAAGACACCAAGACCCTTAGCCTCCGCCTTTTAGCACATATATGATAAAAACAGTTGGGGGTAGCCATGAGGGCAATAGGGTTTGGACAATCCTATAAGTGCTAGGGCTTGACATGACAAGCCAATTGATCGGAGGGAGCCTGTCAAGTCTAAGTAATATCTAAAGTGGAGTATTGCATGTCATGGACTATACAGTATCTAGAGTTTCACCCTTAAGCATCACAGGTCACCACCCATGGCCAACAAGTGGCCCCATGGGGTGGGGGTCTGAACACTCAGCAGAGGTGCAGTCGGTATATTCTAAAGCCCCAGCCAACAGGGCTGGTGTGTGTGTGCACACATACGCATAAAAAATTAAGATATTTATAGATTTATCTTATTATAATGGAGATTATGTAACTGTCTATCTGTAACTGAAACTATGTCACCACTGACGTCATGATTTTATTAGTTACTTAAGTTATATTCTCAACAATTATGAAGGTCATTATTTAAACTTAATCAGCATCTGGTAATTTTCACCTTTAGTTGTCAAAATTCCTAGCAAATAAGACAATTAGAGTAACCTCCCTTGACTTTCACTTTGAAATAAGCCGGTAGCCATTTTGAAAGTGTCTGTGCAAAATACACTAATCTTAGAAACTTTTCGAAAACAATACAACTGCATGCTTTAACACAAAAAATATCATAAAATGTGTTCTTAATAACAATTAAGTTCATTTCAGATAATTTTATGCTAGGAATTTAGCCAACTGACTTTCACTTTGAAACAAGCCGGTACCCATTTTGAAAGTGTCCGTGCGAAATACACAAATCTTAGAAACTTTTCAAAAACAATACAAGTGCATGCTTTAACACAAAAATATAATAAAATGTGTTCTTATTAACAATTAAGTTCATTTCAGATAATGCACACGCAGTTTTATGCTAGGAATTTTGACAACTAAAGGTGAAAATTACCCAGCATCTTATTTATTAACAATGTCTCTATTAAAGTCTAGCCGAGTTTGATTTGCTACAAAACTTCCCATATTATTAATGCATTTAAAATCCTGAAATATGTGTTATATATATCTCTAAGATGGGAATAATTTGAATAATCATTTTAACAAAACTGGGTTAAATAAATAATCATTTACTGCTACTAATTTCTATCATGTTATTCTCAAATGTATTAAAAGCAATCCTATATATAATTTTATGGTTATTTCCTATAATTCTAACATAAACAAAGGGGGACCATTCTTGACTGATAAATTATTTATTTATTCATTGATCTACTAGGAAAAAAGAAGACAGGGTTAGGGTTATGGGTTATTTCCTATAAGTCTAACATGATCAAAGGGGAAACCACTCTTGACTGATAAATTATTTATTTATTTTCCCATTAAACTAACCCTAAACCTAACCTTGTCTTCTTTTTTCCTAATAGATCAATAAATAAATAATTTATCAGTCAAGAGTGGTTCCCCTTTGTTTATGTTAGACTTATAGGAAATAACCAATTTTATATAGAAACCAATTGAAATAACATTCAAATAAGTAATATTTTTGTTTGTTCTTATTTAGTCTTTCCAATTTAATATAATATTTTATTACAATAAAAATTAAATACTTACGCCAAGGGGAACATAATTTTGCATGTATATAATAATAGATTGGTTTAATTTCCTCCTGAGTTGCTCAGATTTGGTCATCAACCACTTTTGATTGATTGATCAATCGAGATTTAATTTAAACAATAATTGGACCATATTACCTTTAGGCACCCCTTTTTGATCTCGATTAAGAAAGGACTTGTTTTTCATTTACACTGTCAATATCCAGTTGTTTGTTAGGGGTTAGGGTTAGGGGTTAGTTTTATAATTTAAAAAAAAATATCTAAAAATTGTCTGTTAAAACAACCGGATATTGACGGTGTAAATGAAAAACGTCCTTTATTAATCGAGATCAAAAAGGTGTACCTAAAGGTCATATGGTCCCAATAATTCTTAAAATAATACTTTAGGTGTATTTTTAAATTTTTATTTTTTTAAATTTTCATCATACGTGTGATAGCATGTGCGATACCCTGTCCTCATCAGCCACCAACTAGGAGTGATAGCACAGTTTTGGTAGTTCAAGGCGGGACTGCCACTCCCAGTTCTACCAAGCAGCTTTTGCCACCAGACAGAGTATTAATTCTTAACGTCCTATACCACCTTATTCCACCCGTCCAGAAGTCATTCATTTTTTTAATCTACCCCAAATGATAGCCTTTGTTTAAATGTAATGTTAAACATATTTAGAAGTCTTTAATTTAAGGGAAATAACAGGTAACTTTTAATGAAACGGCCATTTTTACCCATTTTTGATAAATGGTTATAGGAATTGGACTCTGGACTTAGAAAATTCTCAACAGGATGTTAAGAGTTTAAAAAACCCCCAAAAAACAGAAGAAATTATAACATCTGTTCATCTTAGGAGTTGCATTATCAGTGCAGTTTGTGGTTTTTAAAAACACATTTACTTTTGGCCGTTGATGTCATTACGCACTTGCAGAAACCGTTCGTTGATGTTAAAACAGGAATGATGATTCCGCGCGCGTATGATTCGTGCTGAATACTTTTTAGCCTCAACCAGATCCAGCTTGATGCATGTTGCACCGTGGTGTGAAGACAATGTGATGCAATTTTCACATATTATAGGTATGTACATTATTGTTTAAGGGAGGTAATAAAAAAATATTGTACTAGAACCTTAAAACAATATGAAAATCTAATACGTTTGGGTGTCTTTATTATAGCTATGTATATTATATATTTTTTATTACCTCCCTTGATCAATAATTATTGATCAAGGGAGGTAATAAAAATATTTTGTACAAGAACTTTAAAATAATATCAAATGAAAATTTAATACATTTGTGTGTATTATAGGTATGTGCATTATTGATCAAGGGAGGTAATAAGAATTTTTAAAAATTTAATTGTAAAACAATTATTAAAAATTAGAGAATTGTCCAATTTTAATGAAATTTTCAGTATTTTATTTATTAAGGAATGCATTTTATAATGATTAACTTATTTTATAAAAAAAAAACTTGAAAAAAATTTTTTCATCAATTTACATTGTAGGTATTCAACTCTTGTTCATTTGAATGAAATGACCTCAAGTCAGTTAAGTCAAATCTCCCATGATTAAATTTGTCACTGTTTATGCTGAGAGAGTGTGTGTATTTTTTTTTACGATTCTTGCTGCCATTTTAGGTGTTTAGATCTCTTATTGGTAAATCCAATGGTAGAAAAAGAGTGTAGTCTTAGTAGAAAGTCCAGCTGTACTCCTTGCAATCCTAGTAGAACAGTGTACTTGTAGAAGAGAATCCAGTTGTCTCAGTAGTAGTAAAAAGTCCAGCTGTACTCCTTGCAATCCTAGGTAGAACAGTGTACTTGTAGCAGAAATCCAGTTGTCTCAGTAGTAGTAAAAAAGTCCAGCTGTACTCCTTGCAATCCTAGGTAGAACAGTGTACTTGTAGCAGAGAATCCAGTTGTCTCAGTAGTAGTAAAAAGGCCAGCTGTACTCCTTGCAATCCTAGGTAGAACAGTGTACTTGTAGAAGAGAATCCAGTTGTCTCAGTAGTAGTAAAAAGGCCAGCTGTACTCCTTGCAATCCTAGGTAGAACAGTGTACTTGTAGAAGAGAATCCAGTTGTCTCAGTAGTAGTAAAAAGGCCAGCTGTACTCCTTGCAATCCTAGGTAGAACAGTGTACTTGTAGAAGAGAATCCAGTTGTCTCAGTAGTAGTAAAAAGGCCAGCTGTACTCCTTGCAATCCTAGGTAGAACAAGTGTACTTGTAGCAGAAAATATAGTTGTCTTAGTAGTAGTAGAAAGTCCAGCTGTACTCCTTGCAATCGTACGTAGAACAATAGTGTACTTGTAGCAGAGAATCCAGTTGTCTCAGTAGTAGTGGAAAGTCCAGTTGTGGTCCTTGCAAATCCATTACTACTGAAAAACGAGTTCAATCCTCGCTGGATGTCTCATACTTGAGACTTTGTGTCAAATCCTACCTGTAGGGTAATGGGCATCTTATGTGGTGTAATGGTTAGCAGACCATTGATAGTGAGTTCGATTCTCACTGGGCGCCCCATACTTCTAGCTTTGTGCCACATCTAAGATAAGCTTAGTAAATTACTATACCCAACCTATAGATAATCCAACAGTGTGTGTGTGCATGAAGAATTTGACACAAAATATTGGTAATATGTTTTTAACAATTTGTTTAACAAGGCATACTATTTAGCTTGGCCCAAATTTTTTAAATTAGTGATCTTTTAATTTTTTATATGTAAATTCAAATCCAAAAATTTCAGCAACTATGTTTCCAATCATCACCAGATAATACCAAAATGTTTCAGTTACTTTTAAAGTCATAAAACCTTGTGTAATATAACCTACTAGCAGGACCTGTGGATATACCACAGTGAGACAATTATTACAACATTTGATATGTTTACTTAAGAGCTATTGCTTATTACTTCAATATGTAAAAAGTATAATAATCTTGATTTAACTCTCTCTCACTTTTTTTTTCTTTCTTTCCTTCTTTTCATTGTTTGATTGAAACAGATTAGCGTTTTTGCTTCTGTGCGCTCACCCCTCTATCTTTTCTTCCTGCTTTCTATATTTTTTTAGTAGCATGTCCTTTTTCTCACCTATCTTAATAAAAACAAAATGGTCCATTATTTAGCTGAGGTGAAGTCACTCATAAGAAATAACAATTTAGCAGATAATCAGGATTTACATTTTTGAATTGCATCTTCGACAATTTGATTAGTCTCATTTTTAATCAGAGGGCGTTGTGAGATGATAACGATCGAAAAATTAAGGAACAAGAGTATTGATATATAGAATAATATTAAGCAAGAATCCATTCCCAGTTTTTCTTATTATATTTGGATTTACAAAGTTATGGGGTATAAGTGTCCCCCAGCAAAAGAAAAAAAAATGTATCACATATGACACATAGTAGTTCTAAGAAAGGCACACCTTCAAATATTTCAAATGAATTAACTTGAAAAAAGTTGA
Source organism: Doryteuthis pealeii (assembly GCA_023376005.1). Taxonomy (NCBI): domain Eukaryota; kingdom Metazoa; phylum Mollusca; class Cephalopoda; order Myopsida; family Loliginidae; genus Doryteuthis; species Doryteuthis pealeii. Next base: position 42,572,931 of record CM042151.1, read on the forward strand.
ATTTCACAAGTCCCCTGGTTTTTCGAGAAAACTGCTAGCACGCCTCTGTCGTTAACAAAGACTTTTTTGGGCAGTGAAATATCGTGAGACGGTGTAAGTGGGATATCCACTATACTGCCTCCGTGTTGAATTCTATGAATATCATTTGTGCATTTATCTGCAACGTATATAAAATGTCTACTCACTGCAACATCCGATATACATTTAAGCTTATTATTTTCGTCACCTTCATAGAGGAAAAACACATCCCCATTCTGATCGATGCAATAAAGCTTCCACATATAGTTAGAATTAATGACTAATATGAGACCAGAGGGGAGAACGCGAAGTCTACGAAAACTGCAGGAATTAAATGGCAAATTTATTACATGAGAAATTTCATATGGAGACTCAGGATCACTTTTGGATATTACATCAATATGCAGCTTTTCGTCACGGTACAAAGCGAAGATCTTTTTCTTATCGTCCGATCCTAAGCCAGAGTAAGACTTTTCAAATGACAAAGTATCTTTTTCAGTTAACGTTCCGCAGTCTAATATGATGATTTTTTTATTGGATGGTTGAGACACTGCTACACAGTTGTTTTGTAGCAAACACAGGCCGAAGGGCTCTTTATCGAAAGGGTTTTCTTGTAAAAATTCACCTGTGGCTGAAAACTTACAAATCCTTTGATAGCAAGGATCAGTTAGCAAAATACATCCGTCATTTAACAGAACAAAGTCGTTAACAATTGCGACTGATTTCCCACTTAGGATCACAGTGCCCATTAACGTCAACGTAAGGTCCAAAACGTCAGATTCCATTTCAACTTCATCGTCATCTTCACAGGTCTCTTCAGAAGTGAAAAGAGTTGGTGCAGCATCCTTGAGTCTTTCCACCAGGTCGACTTGTAAAATATCATCCTTGAGTTTTACAAAGTTGGCGTTTATTTTAAAATCAACAATCTCTTTTTCAGCTTGCACTATATCAGACAGGTTTTTAATAACAACATGTTTCGGTTTATAATCGAAAGTGACTTGGTTCAAAGAACTATTGTCCGTGCTTTCTTCACTAACCAAATTGTTCAGCTCGTCTATATTCTCATTTACGTCCTTCATAACTTTAACTATGTTCTTTTTCTTTTCTTGTAAATTGTTTGATTCTTTCGAATAATTAGACTTAAGCTTTTTTAGCTGTTTTTTCTTTTGATTATTTACAAACTTTATCAACTGTCCACTAATCTCTTTGATATTAGTGACTGTTGTTTCTCTCTCTTGTATCTTGGACAGACGTTGTTCCAGAAATTGCAGCTTCAAATTCAAATTCTTCTGGTGAAGAAGCAGTTTTTGCTTGATCTTATCCGCGTTGATTTCTGTGAGTATTTTCTCGCAGTTTTCGTGACTGCTCAAACAACACTGGTAGCAGATAATCATACGGCAGGTCTTACAGTTAACATTCATGGGTTCATTGTGATGGGTATGGCACAATTCTATGTTTGAATTGATAATGTAGTTGTTAGTGGGGAAACCCTTCGCCCATTCACTTTTCGACTTATCAGAATCAAATGGTAGGGTTTTTGCTCGACAATAGGGGCAGTTAAAGAATCCATTGTCAGCGTACTTGTTTATGTACATCTGCAGGCATTCTTGGCAGAAGGTGTGAAAACAGGGCAGACCCTTCGGCTCCCGGAAGTCTTCGGTACATATTGAGCAGCAATTATCCATGTTAATTTCGAGATAGAATAGTTTGTCAAGGAAAACTAAGACCCCCAGAAGAGAAGTAGATCGTCTGTAAAGAGTAAGAAATAACTTAATGTTACTTACTTAAAAAAAAACTGTTGGACGTAATATTAACAACAATGATGATGGCGGTGTGTCACCGGAAAATGAAGTTTTTAGAAAACGAAACTAGATTTGTTAACAGAGGAAATAATGAAAACGAGACCACCGTACTTAAGAAAAAGTTATTTATTAAATAAATAAATTGATAAATAAATAAATAAATAAAAACCGACAATTATTTTTTTAAAAAAAATTAGTCTTAAGAAAAATATTTGATGAAAATTGAAAACGAGACCTTACTTAACAAATAATAAATAAATAGTAAAAAAAAAAAAAGTTAATAATCAAATGAATAAATAAATAGATAAAAACCGACAGGAAAAAAATTATATTCTTTTTCTAAATTAAATCTTTTTTTAAAGACTGGTTTTTAAAACATATATATCGGAAAATTAAGTCTTAATTGAAACCACATTTTTTAGTTTCATTTTTTATCAAAACACGTGAAATATTTAAATTTCAATGAAGGCGTGGTTCGCTGCAAGCTGTAGTCTTAATTAATAAGTAAATTCGATCCTCACTGGGTGCCCCATGCTTATAACTTTGTGTCAGACTAAATGTAAGCAAAATAATTTAAAATAAATACACTACCTTGAAGTAATAGTGGTTTAATTAATCAAACACTTTTGTCGTTGTAACTACTACTACTAATATTACAGACAGTTTTCCAAGAATACAGTATTGAGTACTTCGAATTTTGTGTCAGACAAAGAAGCAAAAAAGCTTAGATTAAACAGTAATTTTGATCTTTTTTCGTCACGGCCTCCTGTCCTGTTACGTTATGTTTTAGCGTGCCGGTGTCAGGCGAATTTCCGGCCTAACTTTAAAAAATTCCGAGTTGTCTTTTTGTCGCTTTTTTTTTTTTTGTCGTCAAATTATTGTAGATATTTTACAGTCGCCTCCTCCCACGATATATATATATATATATATATATATATATATATATATATATATATATATTAGAAATTTATAACGATTAGTTTATTTTATTTAAAAAACTGGAAAAATATGTTTTTTATCAATTCAGAAGTGGTGGTGGTGGTGGTGGGGGTTGACCTTTGATAATTTGAAGAAAAAAAATCCCGGTCCCTAATTTTTACATTTCTTGAAAGATCATATCCTGAAGAATATATAGAAAAATAAAAAATAAAAAATATAAATTCAATACCCGAAAAAAGTGATTTTAAAATTTAAAAGTTATTTTCTTAAAACTCAAAAAATAAATAATGTAGCAAATTTTTTTTTTTCGTAGTATTTAAAAATATTTTTTTCTTTAAATTGATGCAAAAAAAATTATTTTATCTAAGTTAAACTGAGTTTTTTTTACTACCTTAAAAATGTCAAGGTCAATTTTAGATGTCTTACATGTTGGTAATTACATAGACAAGATAAAGATAAAGTCAACAGGTAATGAACACAACTCAAAACTTTATAAAGAACGATGCATTTATCAAACAACTTGCATATACAACATACAATATACAATATGTAACTTGTGACATACTAAATGTGTGTGAAGTTTACAAATGTGATTTAATTGTACAATTTGAATAGTGTAGGGTGTAAGGGGGTTTGCAAAATAATGCTCTTGTGAACTTATCTATCTCTGGTAAGATGTGTCTCTTGCTAGTTTGAGTGTTTGACTTTACGCGTCACCGGCTCTGTGGGTAGGCTAGCTTCACGAAGCACGTCGTTCTTCGGCGGCTGGTTGCAGCGAAAAGAGAAAGACTGGTGGCATCAATCTTCAAAGTTGGCGGCCAAACTAAGCCTAGTAACGTGTGTTCTGATTGGTCGCCGACAAGGCCCTTAGCCAATCGCAGAAGGTTTATTATCAGGTGATGGCTAAAGGGCACAGTCTCTTTGTTTGGCAATGGTCAAAGGGAGGTAACTGTGTAAGGTAATATTATTTCCTTTACTCTCCCACAGAGAAAGGAAACACGCAATGGTACATTGTGTGTTATCTATATAAAACTTATATACTTGTATTAGTGTTCTTTATTGGGATACTTGAATATTCTTGTGTGGATGTATGGTAATGTGGAAATTAATTTGATAATTTTTTGTCTGTGGTATCACCTTCAGATTTGGTGAGAGTGGCATTCCTTAAAGGTTGTTGGATTATTTGCGGAGTTAGACTGGTAAGTTGGGTGTAATATTGAATTTTTCTTCCAGCTCTGGCCTGCCCAGAGCAGTTACCAGATACTGGTTGCCGAGTTACAAGTTTCGGTGGAAGGTTAATAGTAGTAGCAGCACTAGCATTTTGTGTGTAGAAGAACATTTTAAAGTTGCATTTTCGGCTTCATTTATATCACCGTTTCTTTTACTTTTCGAAGAATTAACCTTTTTATTTACAGGAGTGTTAACATTATCTTCTGTTTTGGGCAATTTTCGTTTCTTTGTATTTAACTCGTTTTTAATATTATTAGGAATGATTTTATGTTTTCGTAATCTTCCTCGGGAACTTACATCTGGGGATTCATCTTTAGATGTTGTGGTAGATTTACATTGCCCGTGTGTGGATGCAGATTTCATCCGTGTTGGAGTTAGTTAGTCCTGCAATTAAGGGCAGTATGTTTCTTTTATAAATTTGAAGTCCCAAAATTTTCTTCTTTTTTCTTTTGGCATTTTATTTGATTTTGTTGGTAGAGGGCTGCATTTGATTTTTTTCTTATTTTCATCTGATTGCTCTGAATTTTCTTTCAGATTTTTTCTTTTAGTAGTCTCTCCTTGTTTAGTTTTCTTTGGTTTGGAATGTAGGATTTGGTCAGGCACGCTTTTATAATTTTTATTGAGTTTTGAGAGTTTTATTTTTGTGCCCATAATTGGGTTTATTTTGCCTTCCTTTGTAGCAGAAAGTTGTAGTAGGTCAGTGTAGTATCCTAACATCTCGACCTTGCAAGATTAGGGGAAATCTCATAGGGCGAGATCCCGAAAATAGGGACTTCACTACTAACGTGAACGTATAGCCACACGGACCTCAATTGTACATATTCCCGTAATAAAACCTGTTTATAAAACGTTAAACCTAAATTAACTTCTCTACAGTCAGGCATCTTTTTATAATTTTTATTGAGTTCCTGTAGACCCATAATTTTGTTTATTTTGCTTTCCCTTTCAGCAAGAAATAGAAGTAGGCCAGGCATCTTTTTGGGCTGAATATTTTCCTCTTCACCGGAGTCTTTGAGGAGCTCTATATTTTTTCCATTTTCAGATGTGGGAGCAGCTTCATTTTTTTCTATTTCCAATTTCAAGGTTGGTAACTCTAAGCTTTCGTTTTCAGCAATTAAATAAGAGTCATGTTTTTCCTCAGGGATGCTGACAGCTTCGTTTCTAGGAGGGCTGGCGGTAACACAAAGAGAATCTTCGATTACTTCAATGCGGTTGTTGGTATCTATCCGAAAGGAAATTTGATTTTTTCTGTCCGCATGAAACCCGCTCTCGGCCAAGTCTAAATCTGCATTCACACATAATCCTTTGACTTTATCATTCAAGGACCTAATTTCCTTTTGTGTTTCTCGCAGAATAGCAACTTTTTGGTCGAATGCGCCCTTCCTCGTCGTTTTGTTGGATTGTTCCATTACTTCTACTATTAAATCTATTTCTCTCATTAAATCATTACGTGGTTAATTAAGGATTTGACGCCTTTCAATTCTGTAAAACTACCCATAGTGACAAATGGAAATAATTTTTTGGAGGGGATAGAATTATGGTGATAAGTATGGTGTTGTTTGATGTCAATATTCAATAAAAGTGTTCAAACATTTAAAGACCATAAATAAATCAAGCACAATGGCATAGAAGACAAAACTCTGGATTAAACAAACAAAATTGTATTAACAAAATGTATACAAAAACATAGCATTGAATACTGGGCAAGGTTCCGCCAAAAGTTCTTTTTTTAAAGTTCAAATGTAAAATGTAAGCTGGTATTTCACAGTTCAAAAGTGAGAAAGAAAAGGTGAAAGTTTAAAGTCAACTCAAAAGCAGTCAGGCATAAGTAGAATGAATCTAAGGGTTATCTCCGAAAGCATAGGTTATTCAAAGAGAGAGATAGATAGATACCTTCAGCATGTAAGCGAAATGTTCTTAAAAAGGGTGACGTGAATTTCCTTAGGCAAATGAGATCTTTCTGCTTGAAAATGAAAAAGTCTGAGCATTTATAGCAATCAGGTAGGATCAGCGAGGCTCCTTTCGATAATTTTTCTTTTTAAGCGGGAACGCTTGTGATTGGTTGAATTTTACAAATTTTATTTTAAATCTTATTTTTACTAAGGTTGCGCGATCACATGCGCAAACTACCTATTTTTGTCATTCGACTTCTGTCTGTCGAAGTATGAACTTCCGGATCGCCACAGAATAATAATTCTTCAAGGGTTGTATATCCTTTCCTTTAATATCATATTAGGAGTTCAAAAAAAAAAAAAAATTTTTTTTCAAAATGGTGGATTTTTATTTTCCCCACCCACGTGTTATACGAAAAATGCTTCCTTTTTCAAAATGGCAACTCGTATTTTTTTCTTCTACGTGCTTATGGAAAATTCTTTTTTTTTTTTTTTTTTTTGCAAGTATGAAGAATTCTTCTGACTAGGTTAATAGGTTAAAACCGCGTGTGACTCGCGGTCGTAAATTTATTTATTGTTTTTCTTCTTTTTTTTTTTCTTAAGTCCAAAGAATTTTCTTTTGTTTTTTTTTACCTGTTATTATATTAATACACTTTTTCTTCCAAAGAAATGTATTTTTTGTTCAAATTCAGCAGTAAGGTTTGTTTTTTACTTTTTAAATTTTAACATGGGTTTGCTGAAAATAGAAAGGTCTGAAATGTTTTTTTTTTTTTTGCTGTTGCTTTCTGGGTGCGGGCGTCAAATTCTTTCCCTTTGACTTTTTAACCACTTAGCAGTTTACTGGTGCTTTTTTCTCAATGAAATGTATTCTTGTGGTCAGTTTTGTAGTGTTTATTATTCGAGCGGTGAATAAGAATTTTTTTTTAAATTCAAAAGGCATACAATAATGCTCGTTTTTTTCCAAAATGAAGTCAAGTTTGTTTCTTCTTTTTTTTTTTAAAGGAATTCAAAAGGCATTCATTAATGCTTGTTTTCTTGAAATGAAGTTACGGTTTTTGGCTCTTTTGTTTCTTTAAAAGGAATTCAAAGGGTTGTTTTCTTGAAATGAAGTCAAGTTTGTTTTTTTCCTTAAAAAAAAAAAAAAAAAAAAAAAAGAAGTTCAACTGGTAGCAATACCTGAAAAAAAGAGAATTCAAGTTTTTTTTCTTCGGTGTCAAGTGACAACCTCCGGACAGTCAAATTTACGGCATTTTCTTTGTGTGTCGTGTCTGTAACACTACGAGTTCACAAATTTGTATCATTATTTTGCAAAGTTATGTTAATTATGACTTCACAAATCTGCAACGGTATTTTGCAAAGTTATGGTAATTACGTAGACAAGATAATGATAAAGTCAACAGGTAATGAAACACAACTCAAGGCTTTATACAAACGGTATATTCTACAAACATGAACATGCAATATACAAAATGTAATGTGTGAGATACAAAATGTGTGCGTGTGGTTTACAAATGTGTTATAAATTGTACAATTGTATAGTGTAGATGTAGGGGGTTTGCAAAATAATGCTCTTGCGAAAACTTCGCTGTCTCTGGTAAGAAGTGTCTCTTGCTAGTTTGAGTAGTTTGACTTATATGATGTCATCGGCTCCTGTGGTAAGCTGGGTTCATTAAGCACGTCTGTTTATGGCGGTTGGTCACAGCGAAAGAGAGAGGTTGGTTGTATCAACCCTCGAAATTGGCGGCTAAACTAAGCCTAGTAATGTGTGTTTTGATTGATCGCCAATAATGGCCCTTAGCCAATCGCACAAGGTCTCTTATCAGGCGATGACTAAAGAGCACAGTTTCTTTATTAGGCAATGGTCAAGGGAGGTAACTGTGTAGGGTAATATTATTTGCTTTAATTTCAAGTATGGATGACAAAATGGATCGAATTTTCTCCCAGTCTAAATAAATATGTCAATCGCAACAGAGAAAGGTCTTTTTGGCTACACTTACAAGAATAAATATTTTTAAAGATATTAGATAGAAAATCCCATGTTTATCTTTTACTTCGAAATATCCGGATGTGAAAACATACGAAATAGCGATTTTGAACTACCATAAAATTTTGCTCGGAGAACATTAAATAAATTGATTTAAGGGAGATATCCCGGTCTAAAAAATACGAGTTATGTCCCTTTTTGAGCATAGCTCTCTCTATATATATATAGTAGGCAACGTTGTGTAGGCAACGACGATGGAAACATTCCCTGACATTATTCGCTAGGGATATTGTTGGGGAGAGTGGAGTAATGTGAAGGGATACATTTTTTCCCTTCTTGTTGTTCTAATCTTGACATTATCTTATCCCTTTTACCCAATATATACACTTTGACTTTTAAACGATCCACCGGTTGTAAACTTTTGAAAATGCACCGGTCGAAAGGGCGCTTAAATCTACATTTTCTTTCGTTTTCTCTCTCTTTTAAATCTCCCGTTTAAGTAGTTGATCATAATTTAATAATAAAAGTATGATATTGTTCAAATTTTTATATCAAATAAATTGTACTAAAAATGTGTTTATATATATATATATATATATATATATATATATATATATATATATATATATTAAAATACTAAAGCTGAGCAAATCAACCTTTGCCACCTAAAGGCGTTTTTTCTAGATACATTAATGATATAGAAACTATCCAAAAATATTATCTAATCATAAATCTAATTAATGTTTGAAAAAAATTCCAATTTATTTGGTTCTAATTAGTAGTAATTTACAATTAAGTAAAAAACCGACCAATCTCTGTCTATAAGTATAGCTTATTTCTCTCCCCCTCTCTCAAAACATGTAGAATACCTTAGTATGAGAGAAAAAAAATAGGCAATGGGACATTGGTTGTGACTGCTGCTGACTGACTTTGGTCTCTCTCTCTCTCTCTCTCTCTCTCTCTCTTTTCTTTCTCTCTCTCACACACACACACACACACACACATATATATATATATATATATATATATATATATATATATATATATTATTATTACAAAGCTATACTTAAAATTTATCGAGGTAAGGAAAATATAAGATAATTGTTTGATTTCTAAAAAAATGTAAATAAGATTTAAAATTGTTTTCTTGGCTGTAAAAAAATAAATAAAATTAATGTGATGTTTTAAAATAGATTTTTTTAAAAAGTACTTTAATTATTCATTTTTAAAACTTATAGGGTCAATAATTGTGAGTGAAAATTTAGGAAGAGTGTTAAACCTAATTTTATGCTTATTTTACCAGCCCCGTAAATATTCTTCTTATGAATTCAAATAATGTTAAAATAACAACACAGATTTAACACAAAAGTTTATTTATATTCATTTATATTTATATTTTGTGAAGGATAAAGATTTTTTAAAAAAATGTTTAAATGAAAAATACCAGGCACTGGCAAAATTGCCTTAAAATCCATATCTAGCAAAATAAATTTACCCCCACCCCGCGCCGATTGAAAAAAAAAATTACCAACAATCAGGGAATTATCCGATTTTAATGAAATTTTCAGTGTTGATTTATCAATGAATGAATTTTATAATGCATCATTTATTTTATTTCAAATTTTCTGATTTTTTTCAAGTCACTTAACTTTGAATCCCTATGTTTTTTGGTGGGGGCACAAAATATCGGTGGGGGGTATGTAAAGTTGAAACTAATTACAGTATAAGTAAAAAGACAAAAGACTGAAGGTGTAAATACAAGGGAAAAAAATTAAGGGAGCTATCCTGGTAGAAAATAAATACCGAAAATCGAAAAATAAAATGTAAAATAAAAAAAATTTTGTAGATCTTTTTTTTACTTTTGTAGATTTAATTGACTATTATCTTATAAAAGAAAAAAATATACATCGATATTTGTTCTGTTTAAAAGGAGGGGGTCCTCAATTTTCAATATAGTGTTCTAAAAAAATTATTAGATAACAGTAATAAACTAAAGTAGTTATTAAATAGATATTTGTTTTTAGAATCTAAAAATAGGAAAATCTGTAACTTAAAATTAGGCGTTTCATATTATAAATGAATTCTAAATATTAATTTACCATAGCAGAAATACCTAATTAAGTCAGAAAGTTTCGAAATAAAATAACTGATGCATCATAAAATTCATTTACTGATAAATCAACACTGAAAATTTCATTAAAATTGGAAAATTCCCTGATTTTTGGTAATTTGTTTCAATCGAGGTGGGGGGTAAATTTATTTTGTAAAATACAGATTTTACGTCTTAGACGGCGTAGACGGTCATGTTTACGATAAATTTGCGCAAAAATGACCGAAAATAGTTTAAAATGTATTAAAAATAAATTACATTATTGTGATTTTTTAACAAAATAACCCGAGCTCAATGGGTGACCCAACGAGTCACGTCATTTCTAATATATATATATATATATATATATATATATATATATATATATATTATATATATATATATATATAAACACATTTTTGGTACGACTAATTTAATACAAAACTTTGAACAATATCATACTTTTATACATATGATACTATGCATTGCTGTACAATGCCTAGGTGCAGAATACATTTGGAGGCATGCAAGTGTGTGTGTATATATAACTTTATATGGAATTTTATGCCTAGCATTTATTCGTTTTTATCTTTGACTAACAGAATTTATTCATTCACAGGCATGTTTAAAAAAGAAAATACATTTTTATTCTGTTTTAAATGACTGTCTTCCCCGCCCCTACCACTCCCCCACCACCTTATCGGCTATTTCCCGGCAAAAGAAAAAAATATATAAATAAAGACATGCTAAGTCATTTAAGTCAACAAGCCAAGAATTGGACGAGCTCATATAACTTTCTGAGATAAGTGACTGTTTTAATATTTCTTTCTTTATAGAAAGGCTAATATATGGAATTTTATGCCTAGCAATTTTGCGTTTTTATCTTTGACTCTAACACAATTTATTCACAGCTTAACCCCAGTGTCACTGAAGATATTAACTCATGTTTATATCTTTTTACCCCATTGTTTACTGCTAATAGTCCTAACTCCAATGTCTTTGAAAACATCAAGTTGAATTTGCTTACGGATTTTGATTTTCGATAATCTAAAATGGTACCTATGGACTTATACTAAGTTAAAACTTAGTTGTTTTTTTTGGGGGGGTTTCGGTGTGGTGGACCTGTAGATCTTGTCAGATCATCCACCTGCGCTCCCCAAAGTCTCCCAGTCATCTTGCCTCGGCTTGTCACTGATACTTGACTTTGGGAAGGAGAGCATGCGGTGCGTGTTGCACAAGCGCGCAAAATGTAAAACAAAAAACATGTGCAGATATTTCTACAAGTACAGAGTGATGGAAGAACGGTGAGGTGTGCAGGCCTGACTGGCTGGAAGAACGCAGATGTGAGTCTATATACGGCGTGATTCGTGACCTACTTAACGTCACCGCCTTGCTGATTGAACAGCAACGTGCCGGTTCACCTACCAAGCTGGCCAGAAACCAGCGCTTCGATGGATGTCCACATTAGCTGGGCGAAAACAAGAAAATACTACAACACAAAACAAGGCTAAGAATAACCACCTGGAATGTCTCGACACCTCCCAATCTTGAGAGACTGGGAAACCCCAAACTACGTAGTGGTATCGTGACAGGGGACCGACATCAATGCCCTCGTGGAAGTCAGTTTCAGCTATAAGGACCAATTGACAGAAGGGGGTGGGCTGGATACACATCCTCATGGAAAGACAGGCCGATGGTAGCTGTAAGAAGTTTGAGGTAAGGTAACTCGAGCCCTCCATCCTGAAGGGACACATGACGGACGCCATGGAAACATTTCCTACATTGAAGTCTGACCTGTGTGGCAGGGCCTGTATGTCGAGGGTTTCATATGTGTGACAGGGTACATAAAGACAAGCTGGATCCGTGGGCCAGCTGCGTGCTCACAACTGCTCACAACTGAACTACTTGTAGAAATGTCCTTATTCTGTCAAGAAGCGACAATCACCATAGTTAGTTATATAAATAATTAGTAGTAAGACTAGCCACATATAGGTACATATATGTGTATTCGGTGTGGATCATGTATATATATATATATATATATATGTATGTGTGTGTGTGTGTGTGTGTGTGTGTGTGTGTATATGTGGTGTGTGTATATAGATATATGTGTGTGTATAGATATATGTGCGTGTGTGTGTGTATAGATATATGTGTGTGTGTGTGTGTGTGTGTGTGTGTGTGTGTAGATATGTGTGTGTGTGTGTGTATAGATATGTGTGTGTGTGTGTGTGTATATAGATAAGTGTGTGTGTGTGTATACATGTATAGATAAGTGTATGTGTGTATGAGTGTCAATGGTAAGTCAGAGAGGCCATTACAATTAAGGTAGGGACCTAGAATAGATTAAAAGTGTGATATGACCATTAGCGAGACTAAAAGTCTGACTTTGGCAAGTTTGATGGTCGGCTAGAGGTCAAGATGACCATAAATCTCATCAATGAGGGTGGTCTTCAAACAAAGGGCCTTCAAATCATGCGGGGATGAATGAAATATCGGAGAATGAGACTTGGACGAGAATTGGGTGGAGTAGTGAAAAAAATTGAAAGTCAATCAGTTGAGAGCCAGCGGTTGAGAGAAGCAGTTGGAACTTGGTAGCTGAAAAAATCTTTAGAGCAGAGAAGACAACTTTAGCAGAAGTCGTGACTAGAGGGGGTGGGGCGTGGAAGGCTCGGCAATACAGAATGGCTGATGAAGAATGAACGAGAGTCTTACACCTGCCCTCCCTCTGCCATTTTGAATGTGAACCCTACCCTGTTTTGTCTTGTTAGTGATTTATTTCTCTCTTTTTTGTTGATTGTTTTGTTCACCTTTTCGGCGGGACGTCCCCAAAAGCGCTTTTAGCACAGAATATCACAACGACTGGAGGTCCTAAGTAGCTAGCAGACGAAACAAGAATACGACCAGAGAGAAATAGTACAGAAGTTACTAAGAAATAGTCACTCTTAGTAACTTCTTACCAAGAGTGCGGTGACAAATTTTACCGCCCAATATTTTAACTGGAAGCCAAGATAGATTTTGCGACTGGTCCCAACAGCCGTCCAAGTTGGAAAGAAAGATTCTAGCTGGTTGCGCCATACCCTGCCTAAGACCAAATTCCTACACCGAATCCGAATCCTACAAACTTTCATTTTTTCCACTAAACTTTTTGTTTTCACTGTCTACTGCAGTGTTCTATTACAAAAGTTACACAAGGCAAACAAATCTTCCACCTATCTCCAAAAATGCATTTACACCTACCTTTAGTTTTTTTTTCTAAACTAACGAGCTATTTTCTCTCAGGGAAATCTTAAAGAGGTGACAAGGTCACTGGGTACTCACGGGATAGGGGAAAGGAAGGGGCGTAAGACAAATCTGTTGACTACAAACCAAATAATGGTTCTGCTGCTAGTGGCAGCGACAGCTGGCTCGCTAAAACTTTTTTTATGGCTGGAGGCCGGGACGACAAAATAAAATAAGTACACATGACGGGAAAAGTTATCTTAATAAAAATATATTTGTATCTTTTGAAAGAAATAAGATTAAAGAAAACTCTAATATTTTTTAATTTTATCTTTTTCGTATAGAATTCCTTAAATCGTGTTTTAAATTAACGTTTAGTTTACGTTGAATTTTGACCGTTCAAAAAAGGGGACGTGATAATTATCATTAAAAATTAGAAAATCGATTTTTCGTCCAAAAATATAATTTAAAAATGAATAAATAAATAAAAAAAAATAAAATCAAGTAATTGTCCAATTTTAATGAAATTTTCACTACTTATTTGGTTATTAATAAATTATTTTTTGAAATAGGTTTTGTGTGAGAAATATCATTGGAACTATTTTCAATTTTTGTTGGTAGTCCCCTCCTCAATATTAAAAAAAAAAAAAGGAAAAAGTAGTTTCTATATTTTAACAAATAAGTTTTACTACTTATAAGTACTACTAATACTACAACAACAACAAGGATAATGATAATAAAATAATAATAAGTAATAATTATAAAATTAATGATAAATAATAATAAAAATAAAAATAAAATAATAAAAAATAAAATCATGAAAAATATGAAATAATAAAAATGATTTCATTTTTATTATTTTATATTTTTCATGATTTTATTTTTTATTATCTTATTTTTATTTTTATTATTATTTATCATTATTTTTATCATTATTACTTATTATTATTATTTTATTATCATTATCATTGTTGTTGTTGTTGCAGTATTAGTAGTACTAGTCGTAGTAGTAGTAGTAGTAATAATAATAATAATTTATTATTATTATTATTATTATTATTATTATTATTATTATTATCTTCTTTTTTTCATAGAATTCCTGAAATCGCGTTTTCGTTTTAAATTAATGTTATATTGAATTTTGACGCCTCAAAAAGGGGACGTAATAATTACCATTAAGAAATAAATATATATTTGTAAAAACTTTTAATATTATATAATATTAATATTTAATACTTTTATATTTGTAAAAAGTTTTTGCAAATATTTTTTTTGTGAAAAATAAGGACAAATATTTGAAAAACAATTTTAAGAAAATGACTAATTTATGTGCCTATCTTCATTTTAAGACGTGGCAAAAAGTCTTTACATTTAAAAAGAAAAAAATACTGTGGGTCGTCCATTTTCTGAGAAAAATGTTGGTTAGTTTTTTTCTTAGAAAACGAAACTTGCAAACTGGATTGAGTGGAATTTTAATATTTTGTCGTCTCGGTCTCCTGCCTTAATTTACGCTATGTTTTACAGTGCTGATGCCAGGCAAATTTCTGACCTACCTTAAATATTTTCCGGGTTGCGTTTGTTTTTTTGGGTTTTTTTTTCCAGTCAATTAATGTAGATATTTTACACGACACCCTCCCCAGATTTTTATCGGCAAATCAGTGTACATATTTTACCCCCCCCCCTAAAATGTTTTTTTTTTTCGATTGAATTTGTAAAAATTTCAATTGAATTTTTACAAAACTCAAACTCAAATTTCAGAACAATTTTCGTACCATATGACCTTTAGGCACCCCTTTTTGATCTCGATTAAGAAAGGACATGTTTTTCATTTATACCGCCAATATCGGGTTGTTTTAACAGACGATTTTTAGATTTTTAAAAAAAATTATAAAACTAACCCCTAACCCTAACCCCTAACAAACAACCGGATATTGACGGTGTAAATGAAAAACATGTCCTTTCTTAATCTAGATTAAAAAGGGGTGCCTAAAGGTAAGATGGTCCCAATTTTCATATCACTCGGTCTATTTTGATTTTACAATCCCTCCCCTCCCCTCCTATAAAAATAAATATGTGAAAAATATCTACATTAATTTGCTTGGGGCGTGTAAGATATATACATTAATTTGCTTGGGGGCGTGTAAAATATCTACATTAATTTGCTAACAAAAACATGACTCGGCAGATATTTAAGTTGGGCCAGAAACACAACATAAATTAAGGCAGTTTGTGTATTTTTTGTAGTGTTTTAACTTTTTCAAAACAGACATAAATTGAATATGAAATAGGAATACCCAAAAATCGGCTGCTAAAGTGTGCTAATGTTTTTTTTTTAAAACGAATTAAAATTAATTAAATCGATTATTTAAGGTCAAACTTTTGTCTAAATCGATAAGTAGTAACATAATGACCATCATTAAAAAAAGATTTTAATGATACAATTTATTTTTAATTCATTTTTAACATTAAAAATCGTTGAATTTTTTGCGAAAAGTTGTGTCGAATTTTTTTTTTTTTGAATTATCATGTTCAATAATTAAAAAAAAAATTGTTTAAATACTTATAAACATTTCTTTTTAGAAATAAGTAAAACGTTACTTTAAATACATATTTATTAAATATTACTGAAATTTTACTCACTGGTTTTTAACTTTTAACTTAGTAAAATCCGTTTTTTGCATGAAAACAACAACAACAACAACAAAAAAAACAACAACAAAAAACAACAACAAAGAAAATAAATATTAATTTCAAATTGTTTCGGTTTAATCAAACTTCAAATATTTACTTCCGCTTTCTGTAGGGTGTTCCGTAAGTGTGATAATATTTTTTACTTTTATTTTCTTGTTTGAAAAAGGGATATTATTTTGCACCAATACTTGTTCTTATATTAGATTACTTTTATTACAATTTTTGGCTGAACTTGCAAATCGGTCGGAAAATTAGGGTGAACCCAAAAAAACAGAACCAAAATTATTTATTTTCCCATTAAACTAACCCTAAACCCCAACCCCAACCCTAACCCTAAACCCTAACTCTAATTAAAATTAGCAGTTTTATTACAAAATTTTATTACAAAATTTATTACAAAATTAATTTCAATTCGTTTTTAAAAAGAAAATGACAAGATTTTTGGAAGTGCCTACTAAAAAAAAAAAAAATTGTTAGTTTGAAGATAAAAAGTGAGAAAACATCAATTTGAATTTGAAGCAAATTTAAATTTTTTTCCTTCATATATTCACTTTATTCCTTTGTCTGTCCACATACGGGTACTTGGCACATTGGGCTCTCACTACGGTTATCCTGTATCACTATAGTTAAACTCCACATAGAATGATCCTCATTATCATATATATCTATATCTATACATCTATATATCTATCTATATCACTTCACTCAATAAGTCCCGGGCCTAACTAATAAAACGACAACTTTTTGGCTAAATTTGACATTATTCATCAACATAGTCTCCTTCAAGGGTGATACACTGATTCCAATGCTTCTCTAACAATTCGATGCCTTTTTTGTAAAACAATTTGTCTTTGGCCTCAAAATACGCCTCAGTTTCCCATATCACTTCTTCAATGGAGCCAAATCTATTTCCCTGGAGCATTCTTTTGAGGTCTGCAAACAGCTAGTAATCGCTGGGCGATAGATCTGAAGAACAGGGTGGGTGCGGAAGCAATTCAATGTGCAAATTCATGTAATTTTGCCATCGTTGCGATTGACTTGTGACACGGTGCATTGTCTTGGTGAAAGAGCACTTTTTTCTTCTTCTTCATTTGTGGCTATTTTTTGGCGATTTCTTCCTCCAAACGCACCAATAATGCTATATGATATTCGTTATTGATGGTTCTTCCTTTCTCAAGGTAATCGATGAACAAAATATCTTGCACATCCCAAAATACGGAGGCCAAAGCCTTGCCTGCTGATGTTTGCGTCTTAGGTAGCTTTGGACGGCTTTCACCTGCTGCTGTCCACTCAGCTGACTACCGATTTGACTCCAGAGTGAAGTGGTGGACCCATGTTTCATCCATTCTCCCATATTTACGCAAAAACTCCTTTTTGTTGCATCAAAACTGTTGCAAACAATGCTCTGAATCGTCGACGCGTTGTTGTTTTTGATCGACTGTGAGCAAATGCCGCACCCACTTTGAACACAGCTTTCTCATTGACAAATGTTCATGAAAAATGGTGACTACACCGCCTTCTGATATCTTTAACTCTTCTGGTATCTCACGCAACTTCAATTTACGAGTTTGTGGAATTTTTTGGTATTTTCCGAGACAACTGCCGAATTTGGGCGACCTGAGCGTTCAGCATTATTTGTGTCTGTACGACCGCGTTTAAAGTCAGCACACCACCTCTTAACCGTTTGTTTCAGACGGAGCAGAGTCTGAATAACACTTATCAAGCCATTGCTTTGCTTGAATAGTATTTTTTCCCATCAGAAAGTAATGCTTTATCAACATACGAAATTCAGATTTTCCCATTGTTTTGAAAATTTGCAACTGTAGCTTCACTTAAATAACTGTAATTTGTAAACTAATAATCCGATTGGGCTCAAATTTTGACACGTGCTATTTGAAGGTTAGTACTTTATAAAAATCATATAGATTTTTTATTAGTAGCGCCCGGGACTTATTGAGTGATGTGTTATAGTTAGGATATATATATATATATATATATATATATATATATATATATATATATATATATATGAATAAGATATAATGAAAAAACAAACGATGTTTACAACTGAAATAGGCTCATCAGAAGAGAAAGTGTGCAAACCGTTTCGGGGCCAAATCTCTTGACGGTTTAAAAAGCAACACCCGGCCCATCCTCAACTAATATGAGGACCCTATTGAGGATGGGCCGGGTGTTGCTTTTTAAACCGTCAAGAGATTTGGCCCCGAAACGGTTTGCACACTTTCTCTTCTGATGAGCCTATTTCAGTTGTAAACATCGTTTGTTTTTTCATTATATCTTATTCATACTGTCGGATTAATTTCCATTTTATTTTCACACATATATATCTTATTATAATGGAGATTGTGTGTTTTTCTGTCTGTAACCGAAACTATATTTCTAATCGAGTCACAATTAACATAGTTATTTTCATCACATTCTTCATGATTTTATTTATATTTAAACCTCAATTATTAATAAAATTGCTTCACCTTTTTATTAGTGTTGTCCATATCTACATACGATATTTACCGCGTACCCCACTTGTACGGGTCAGGCACAAAGTCCCTATTAACGTGGGACCACCCACGAGCCGAAGCCCATGGAATGGCAGTTGAAAAATTGCGTCGATCCCGTCGGCATTCCCCCTCAAGGGGGGCGCCTCAGGCACTGGGCAATAAACCCAGCCCTGCCCCTTTAAATCGAGGGGGCAGGTGTTGCCTGGGGGGATGGCCCCCTGGGATCGACGCTGTTAATTATATCAATGGTCCAGAGGCCGAAGCCACTGTTGACCATATCAACATACGAATAACATGCTATTGTATTTATATATACAAAAAATAACGGTTTGCAGTGTGAACGGGAAGGCTAATTTGCATATTGATATTAAAAATATGATTTTATTAAATATGTGCTTAGTATTATTGATTTCTAACTGTTTGGTTTTATTTTAATGAATATAAGCAAAAATCTCTTCAATGAATCTGAAATGAAATCCATTAACAAGAAAAAATAAGTGTAATTTTATTCTTTATTTCCTAATTTAACTAAATAGTTAAATAAGTAAAATTCAGCAATGAAAGACAGCAGTGATGGAAGAGTAAGTTTCATTTCTATTTTTCTATTATAACCCCACTCTGTTTCAAATCTTTTTATCTGCATTCTTATTAGACTTTCTAATTTAATACGATATTTCATTACATTAAAACTTAAATACTTGCACCCGGAGGGTGCATATATTTGCTAGTATATATATATATACATATATATATATGTGTGTGTGTGTGTGTGTGTAAAAAAATCGATGCAAACATTGGTAAGGGGAAAAGTAACAGGCAGAATGTTAGGTAAGATACTCGTCAGCTTTTTTACTTAATAGCAAATTACGACTAATCAAAACCAATTAAAATGGATTTAAAAAATAAACATATTTGAGTATGTATTTTGTGTCATTAAACTAAACAGGAAATAAAACTTTAGAAAACAATCATTGATTCACTCAGCTTCTGTATAATATATATATATATATATATATATATATATATATGTGTGTGTGTGTGTGTGTGTGTGCGTGTGCGTGCGTGTGTGTGTCTGTGTGTAAAAAATCGATGCAAACATTGGTAAATATATTTTATCAAATTGTTTATTGAGCCGAATTAAAATTTAAAAAAAAAAGGGATTATCTTAAATTGTGTATATCTAAAATAGTATGAAAGTTCAAATTACAGAAATTCAAACCAATAAGTCTCTGATGATCATCAGGTGATACCAATATGTTCCAGATACTTTTAAAGTCACCAATGCCTTATATTTTAGAATTTTTTTGGCGGGTAGTAGAGAACATGTGGGGTTTTAAAGGATTTTAATGTTGGTTTAAAGGTCGCTGGTTATTTCTAGTACGTGTTTCCTGGTTTTCCTTTTAACCTCATCATTTTTGGTGGTCCAGCTAAAAAGGAATTAAAGAAAAGAAAAGGAAGAGACAAAGGCAAAAGGTAGCTTTAGGATTCAGGCTTTATTCATGGGTCATAGCTACTCGTATAGAGGAAATTTCTTCCCGTCCAGTAATAGTGTATGATCCCAGTCGAGGCTTGAATCTGAATGGCCGAGAGATTATATTGGTGGTAAGAAGTGGGTCCTTTTTCATGCATATGCTTAGAGGATATGTCCAGTATGAGGGCTCATGGGAGATTGTTATTGTTTATTTTTTTAAATTTTAATCCCCACAAATGTTCACTAAGGGTGGAGCAATAATTTGCGATTCTTCTTGGGGGAATATTTGGGGTGACATGTATTTTAATGTTTTTTGTTTAAAGGTATGTGGCTATTTCTGGTGTGTGTTAACAGGTTTTCCTTTTAACCCTATCATATTTGGTGGCCGCGCTGAAAAAGAATTAAAGGGAAGAAAGGAAGAGACAAAGACAAAAGGTAGTTTTAGGATTCAGGATTATTCATGGGTCATAGCCATCACGTGGAGAGGAAATTTCTTCCTGTCCAGTAATAGTGTCTGATCCCAGTTGAGGGTTAAATCCGAATGGCCGAGAGATTATCTTGGGGGTCGGAAGTGTGTCCTTTTTCTTTCACATGCTCAGAGGGTACTTCGTTTGAAGGCTCATGGAAGATTGTTATTTCTATTCTTTTTATTCTAATTTTATTTTAATCCTCACAAATATAGTATGTAAGATGTTTTGCTTTTTCTTCTTTTTTCATTGTTTTTTTTTTTTTTTTTTTTTTTTTTTTCCTTTTTTTATTGTTTGAAACAACAAATGATCAGTCTGGAATGTGTTGCAGGAATTGGTCAGCTTGCTGGTGATTGGTTGAAATATGTTGGCTTGCTGCTACTATTTTTGGTGGGAGCAACGAGACAGACGTTTAGGGAAGTGGACCAGGGAAGGCGAGTTTCAGCCTCTTTTTTTTTTGGACTACTTGGTTGGAGGCAGCGCAGAATCAGTTGAGCTCTGAATGAGAACATTTTTTTGGACAGTCAACGATAGAGATGAAACCAGGATAGAGATGAGACCAGGATAGAGACATACAAATATTCCAGGGTGAATGGACTTGTAGATTCCTTGGTGTTGCAATTGAAATAATATTCCAGATATTTATAAATTCACCAATTCATTTATAAAAGATAATTTCAATATTAAGCAAAAATCCATTCATGATTTTATTAGTATTTATAAGTACCTTTAGATTTATTAGTATGTAATATTATTAAGTACAAATGCGCCGCAGAAGAAGAAAAAATATACGTATCTATTTTTTAGCATTTTGTTTTACACGTATGTCTGTATAGAAAAGTTAAATTGTTTATATGTAAAATAATTTAAAAAATCAAATTCCAGCCAATAAGTCTCTGATCATCACCGGGTGACATAGATGTTCCACATACTTTTAAAGATAACAATTCATTTATATAAGATAACGTCAGTGTTAAACAAAAATCCATTCATAATTTTATTAGTCTTTATAAGTATCTTTAGATTTATTAGTATATAAAGTTATAAAGTACAAATGCGCCGCAGAAGAAGAAAAAATATACGTATCACCAACGACACATAACATTTTTAAAATAGACATGTCTTCAAATATCCAGTGACTTAACTTGAAAAGATTTGAATTCTACAATCATCACTTCCATTGTGGAACATCGCTATCTCACCTTTCCTGTTTACATAGATATTGCTCGGTTCATAACTAACCTCATGTGCTGTAAGGGGGATATCTACAAAATCGCCTTGGTGTTTAATTCTGTGAAAAGTTTTTGTAGTTTTATCGGCAACATATATGAAATTTGAACCAACTGCAACATCCGATGTGGGTTTTAACTTGTCTTCCTCACCTTCATAGAAGAAGATCTCGTCCCCATTTTGATTTACACAGCACAGTTTCCATATTTTTTTATGATAATTTATGATCAATACATGACCTGAGGGCAGAACACGAAGCCTATAAACACCGCAGAAGAAAAATGGCAATTTTATCACATGAGAGATTTCATAGGAAGATTGAGGGTCGTTTCTGGATATCACATCAACAAAAAATGTTTCCGTCGTGGTACAAAGCGTAGATTCTATTCATATCATCCGACCCCAAGCCAAAGTAAGACTTTTCAAATGACAAGGTATCTGTAATAGCTAAGTTTTCATAATTCAAAATGAGGATTTTTTTATCGAACGGTAAAGACACTGCTAGTAAGCTGCTGTGTAGTAAACACAGACCGAAGGGCTCTTTATCAAGAGGGAGGTATTGTAAAACTTCTCCTAAGTTTGAAAATATCCAAACTTTTTTATTGTAAGCTTCAGTAATGATAAAACGTTGGTCCTCTAACAAGACCATGTCGTTAATTCCGGCAAAAAAATCTTCACCTTTAGTAACTCTCAAGTTAATGTCTTGTTTTAACTTTAACAGTTGTGGCTCCACCTGTTTTTCGGCCCCAGGTGTTACAGGAGTGATGGGTTGCTCCTCTGGTTCCTGATCATCTGGTTCTGGACCTTCTGGTTCCGGATGCTCTAGTTCCAGATCTTCTGGTTTCTCTGGAACGTCTCTCTTAGACGGAAACAAATCTGCCCATTCTTTTTTGGGTCTTTCAGGGTCCTCGGGTTTTGTTTCTTGATTACACAGTGGACATTTAATGAATTTATCGTTGGTATGCCTGTCAATATATAACTGTAGACATAGTTTACAAAATGTGTGAGAACATGAAAGAACTTTCGGGTCGGTGAAAGGCTTGAAACAAATCGAACAGTCATCATCCATTTCTAAAGTTTGAGAGGAGAATAGGTTTTTTTGTTTGGTTGTTTGGTTGTGTTTTTTTTGTGTGTGTTGTTTTTTTCGATGTGTTCGATGAAAACTTAACGAAAAGACTTCAAGTGTACCGAGTTTGGACGAGAAGTGTGTGTTTTTAAGAAATCACTGAAGGTTACTTACTGCAAAACGTGTTGGGTTTGAATTCCACAATAATGTTAATGGTAGCTGTTGGTTGGAAAGAGAAATGAAAAAATGTTTGTTGGAAAGAGAAAAGGAAAAGTTTTTTTTTCTTCACAAATACAATTTCCTGGAATGATTTAACGTTAGTGTCACTTTTAAAAAGTGAAAATAACAATTTAAATCAAAACGAGGCTAGATTAAAAGTAAAACTAAATGAAACTCAACAAAAATGAAACCAGATTTAAAAAGTGAAAATAAATAAAAACTAACAGCGTAAAACAAAAAACAAAACAATGATAATTAAAAAGATAAATTAAATAAAGAAAAAAAAAAGAAAGAAAGGTAATGAAAGATAAAAGATTAGCCCTTTTTTTTAATCGCAAAGTCGACTTTAACCTCCGACCAGACAGCAATATTTTAGTTTCATTTTGATGAAAAATCTCAGGAAGTGTAAATAGTTTCATGAAGGTGTGTTTAGCAGCAAGTCAAGTAGTCGTGAATACCTTAATAGGCTACAGTCCCAGGTGTCAAAAAGGGCTTAGTTTTCGAGTTACGATGCTCTACAATTAGCGGTAATAATTTTAGCGTAATTATTAATTAAAAATCAAAAAAGGCTAATAAAAAGTTTTCGCAATCGGTGGCATATCTTGATATTATGCGAAAAGTAAAATTTAAACGGACTACTTTGTAAAAAAATACGAATCAAAATGGAATAGCTCCGAAAACGGAATAAGCGAATGAGAATCGTGTGTTCGGAATACGAATAAGTAAAAAATGGCCACCTCCAGCGAAGAAGAAGCAACAGTTGTTAGCGACAAAAAATGTTTTATGTGCATTTTACCTTCCAAAAAGCATAAAATTTTCTAAGAAAACGTGGACTCATCATGTGACAACAAATCACGTAAATAAAATGAGTAATAAGCGAATTTGCTTTTTAGAAAAAATAATAGTATTTCGCATCATGTGACAACAAGTCACGTAAATAAAATAAGTAATAAGCGAATTTGCTTTTTAGAAAAAAAAAATAGTATTTCGCATCATGTGACAACAAGTCACGTAAATAAAATGAGTAATAAGCGAATTTGCTTTTTAGAAAAAATAAAAAAATAATAGTATTTCGCATATCGCGTAAATTTTTGTTGTTTCTATTCATAAGTTCGGTCTTTTATCTCTTTATTTATACTGTAATTAGTATCGAAAATGCCCCCAACATAAGGTGGGGTCAAAATTAAGTGACCTGAAAAAAATGAGAAAGTTTTGAAATAAAATAAATAATGCATTATAAAGATCGTTCATTGATAAATAAACACTGAGAGTTTCATTAAAATCCGATAATTCCCTGATTTTTGGTAAATTATATTCTGTAGGGGGGCTAAAGTCTTACGCTTTTTAGGTTCATTAAAAAATTAAAAAAAATTTTCTAAAAAGCCAGTTCTTTAATTGAAAATTATATTTTGAAATTTTTCCTGAAGAAAAAAAATTGTTTACTTTAGTTACTAAAGCATTATTATTGTTTGCTTGAGTTACTAAAGCATATTATTAGGAATTTTTGGGGGGTGTTTTGAGGGTCATTTTTTTTATTTCATAAACACAGAACACCAGCTGATGTTTACATTCCAGATAAAATCTGTAATCTCATTGGCTAATTGAATTCGGAGCTATTTTCGTTCTATACGTATTTTAATCACTTAAAACTTATTTTATTAATTCTTGCGACAATAAACATGCGCGAAAAAAAAATTGGAATTTTGAGGTGATATCATTTTAATAATAAAGGACAATTTATTCGGCCACTTTTTACATCCGACACAATTGAACGATAATCGGCTTGGGACTGTAGCCTATAAGTGTAGGGTTACCCACATTTGTCTTCAGCTAGGTTTTTAAAAACAAATTAAAATTAATTAAATCTATTATTTATGGTCAAACTTTTGTCTAAAATGATAAGTAATAACATAATGACCATCATTAAAAAAAGAAAAATATCATTACAAATGCAGTTTATTTTTAATAGATTTAAAACCATTTCTTTTGGTCAATTTCAACGCGATCCGCCATTCAACCTCTTTTTCAATGGTTTTAGGCGCTTGTTTACAATTTTTAACGTAACATTTGGGATGGAAAAAAAATTACCAAAAATCATGGTTTGGTATGGGGTGGGTCATTTTGTCAAAAACGCATTTTAGGCCCATTTTGGGTATAGCTACTTAAGTGAATCCTCACTAGGTGCTCCGCCCTGTCGGCTGGGGCGTTAGAATGCACCGACTGCACCTCTGCAGAGGGGTAAGACTCCCCCAATGGGGCCACCTGTTGGCCGTGGGTGGCGACCCGTGATGCTTAAGGATAGAGCCCAGGTGGATGAGCAGTTCATGACATGCAATACTCCACTTTGGCCCTATCTTGGGCTAGACGGGCGGTCGGAGAGGCCCCCTCCGATCAATCGGCTGGTCACGTCAAGCCCTAGCACCTATATGATTTTCCCAACCCTATTGCCCTCGTGGCAAGCCCCAACCCCTTTTTATCATATGGGTGCTAGAAGGTGGTGGCTGCGGGTCTACATGTCCTGGGAATGACGTTAAACTCTATCTGATGGTGAGGTTCCAGTTCTGGAGGTTTGGGGAATGTGGAGCACCCCTTCATCACCATTGCTCCCAGGTCCACTCTGACCCGGAGTGGTAGTACCTGTTAGGGTCCCATCTATGGGTTAAATAGAAAAATGTATTTATAAACAAAATTGTATTGTCCATTAAGAATTGCTTTATTTCAAAACTTTATCGGCATTAAATGACCCAACTGAGGTTGATATGCCGTAAAACAAAACAAACAAACCACACCATCACTAGGTGCTCTGCAATTATAACCTTGTATCAGACTAAATGCAAGCAAAGTAATAATTTAAAGTACCCCAGCAGGAAATAATGATAATTTGATGAACCTTTAATAATCATTTTATCTTCAAGATACGCACTCCCGATTTTTCAGGTTTTTACATTTTTTTTAGAAGGCATGGTCCCTTCAAATTTGCAGCAAGTCAGCCACGTACGCTGTTTTGATCTGCCTTTTTTTTCTTTCTTTCTTTCTTTTTTTTTTTTTTATAAAATAAAACTTGACGTTTTTAATCTGAATTCTTATATAATTTTTTATGGGTAATACTTTTTTGGTACGATCAACTGCCACTTGCTCGAGTTCGGCCTATGACATCAGCTTTAGACACGCCTACAAATTTTATGAGAACAAAATTCTCTTCGGGTACAGCCAGCGCCCTCTAAGATAACTTAGAGGGCGCTGGTTACAGCCATGAAACAATTATTTTACTTTGAAAACGTAATATTTATTAGCTTAGAAAATTAAAAGTTTTAAATAAAGAAAACAACTTTGAATCATGTAAATTTATTTATTTATTGTTTGATTTCTAAAAAAAAAAAAATGTAAAGATTTGTGCATATTAAAATAATTGTTAATAAACATTTATATAAAAATATAGAATCGTTTTATTTATAAATAAAAATGTAAATAAAATTAAATTTGTAAGTAAAGAAAAATATTTGTAGAACCAGAAATTTACATGATTCAAAGTTGTTGTTTTTTTTATTCAAAACTTTCAATTTTCTAAGCTAAAAATATTACGTTTTAAAAGTAAAATATTTGTTTGGTCCTAGCGGTACTTGTGTAAGCGAAGAGAATTTTGTTTTCATCAAGATTTGTGGGCGTGTCTAAAGCTGATGTCATAGGCCGAACTCGAGCGAGTGGCAGTTGGTCGTATCAAAAAAGTATTAGCGATTTTTTTTCAATTCACGTTAAAAATTAATTCAAATTTTACTATTGAAAAATAGAATAAAAATAAATTCCTTAGAATGAAAACTAATTCTCTCTCTCTCTCTCTCTCTCTCTCTCTCTCTCTCTCTCTCTCTCTCTCTCTCTCTCTCTCTCTCTAGATTTAGCTTTATAGTCTATTTCAGGGAGCTTAGACAAATAATCTAAATCTGCCGACTCATCAGATGCGAATGATGAAATTTTTTATTACTTTAAAGGCACTAGCAAATATATGCACCCTCCGGGTGCAAGTATTTAAGTTTTAATGTAATAAAATATCGTGTTAAATTAGAAAGGCTAATGAAAATAAATAGGATTGCAGATAAAAAAGATTTGGAAAAGAGGGGGTATAATCGAAAAATAGAACAACTGAAACTTACTCTTCCATCACTCTAGTCTTTCATTGTTATTTTTTCTAATTTAAGTATTTAGTTAAAAGAGGAATGATAAAAGAGGAATGATGAAATTTTTTATTACTTTAAAGGCATTTGAAAACAGATTTTTATTTATATATTTTTTTAATCATTTAGAATTTTATAGTCCTGTGATATGAATTCCAAATGAAATCCTTGATGTTGCAAAAAAATAAGAAAAAGAATTTATGTTGTAGTTTCACTTCCGCCACGAAAAAATCGATCAGCAAAAAATGTATCTCTTAACTGTATCCATTATTTTGACAGATTAGAAAAAAGAAAGACATATTCAAAGTTCGTCACCAGGCGAAATTCCTTATTCAACTAATTTGAAAAAAGCAACGGAAATTAGGAAGGATTTACAAATTATATATATATATATATATATATATATATATATATATATATATAATGTTATTGGGTTGTCTCATCAATTCCAGTCATCAGAGGGAGATAACTTTTTTAATACGTTTGATTATCCGTGCACGAAAATAAAATCGTTTGTAATGATTTTTATCTTTTAATATATAAAAATCACTTATGAAGTACAAATTCCACGCAGAAGAAGAAAAAATATACGTATCACCAACGACACATAACAGTTGCAAGATAGATATGTCTTCAAATCTCCAATGATTTAACTTGAAAAGAATTGAATGTGACATTTATTGTTTATCTTGGAGAAACTTGCTAGTTCCCCTTCCTCGTTTACATAGATCTTGTACGGTTGATAAACATTCTCATTTACTGTAAGCGGGATATCCACAAAACTGCCTTGGTGTTTAATTCTGTGAATCGTATTTTTAGTTTTGTCGGCAACATATATAAAATTTATATCAACTGCAAAATCAGATGTGGAACTAAGCCTGTTATCTTCCTCACCTTCATAGAGAAAAACCACTTCCCCATTTTGATTTACACAGCACAGCTTCCATAGATTGATAGAATTCATGATTAACACGTGACCTGAGGGCAGAACACGAAGCTTATAAATACCACAGAAGTAAAATGGCAATTTTATCACATGAGATATTTCATAGGAAGATTCAGGATTGATTTTTGATATTATATCAACGCACATATTTTCGTCGCGGTACAAAGCGAAGATTTTTTCCTTATCGTCCGATCCTAAGCCATAGTAAGACTTTTCAAATGACAAAGTATCTTTTACAGTAAACGTTTCGCAGTCCAACATGATGAGTTTTTTATCGGACGGTTGAGACACTGCTACAAAGTTGTTTTGTAACAAACACAGGCCGAAGGGCTCGTTACCTAGGGAAACATCTAGTAAAACGTCTCCTGATTTTGAAAATTTCCAAACTTTTTTAAAGCAAGCATCAGTAATGATAAAACTTTGCTCATTTAACATAACCATATCATTAATACCTGCAAATAAATTTCCCTTTAAGGTAACGGTTGCTATTAACTTGCGTGGAACTAGTGGCTCTTGATTTACGTTATCAAGAGAATTAGAATCGGTGGGGCACGGATTTTGTGGATTTGTATGATCTTTTTCGGAAGAGAACAATTCAGCCCATTCACTTTTTGGTTTCTCAGAATCCACAGGTTCAGTTTTTTGTCGACACACCGGGCAGTTAAAGAATGTCTCTTCGATACTTTTGTCGATGTACGACTGTAGACATTCCTGACAAAATGTGTGAGAACAAGGCAGATCTTTTGGCTCACGCAAAGCTACCATACAAATCGGGCACTCGTAATCCATCTGTTAATTTCGAGAGGAGAATAGTCAGCCGATGAAAACTTAACAAACAGATCAGTTACATACACAAAAAATAGATATCTCTCGATTCACTAATTCAGCAGTTTAATTCGCATACACACCAATAAAAAAGATACATACACTGCCAACAAAACAAAACATAAGTTGCTGACGCCAAGCGGAAGTGTACTCGACGGTAGCCTAAAACGAAGTGACCAAAATAACACGTTTCTACGCATAGGCTCGAGATGAACTTCCGGTTGGAAAACAAGAATTCCTAAACAATAAAGAAAATAATTTTGTAAATAAACTCACATTTTCGTCCAATCGAAAACTCTACCCCCCCCCACACACACACACAAAAATAAAAAATAAAAAAGGCTTGTGCGATCCGATCACACAGGCCTATATAAAATCGACTTTGAAGAACCGACAACTCAGACACCAGCGGCAACAGCAGCGAGTACTTCACAAGGCGGCCGTTCACTTACCTCTACCCCTACTCTGACCGACCGGCAAGTTAAAGGGGCAAACATCCTACGACAGCAAGAATACGCCAACCTTCGTACGCGAAACTAACCGAGGCCACCGATATAGAAGGCCCGTTCTTTGGGTGTGTGACGTCACAAAAGTAGGCCCAACTTAGAGCAAGCGAAATAGATACCGTTGTCTCGTAAAGACAGTAAATAAACAAGTGTTATGTTTCATTAAACTTTAATAACTGAAATTCGTTCATAATTTTATTTATTTCAAATTTGAAAACAACTTTTATAAATGATAACAAACATTGTTTTGATTTGCATGTTTTTTATTTTAATTTTAAAAAAACTTGTAAAGGCAACGTTGAGGTACATAAAAAAACAAATATCATTACATTAAACTTTAATAACTGAAATTCGTTCATAATATATATTTTTTTTAAATTGAAAACATTTTTTTTATAAATGATAAGCAACATTGTTTTGATTTGCATGTTTTTTTTATTTTAATTTTAAAAAAAACAGTAAACTGAATTATGAATAAATGAACAATCAATTATTAGATAAACAAACAAACAAATATAAATAAATATACTAAATATAAATTTGATAAAGTTTAGGTAAATTATAATCAGCATGGTTTTGATTTGCTTTTTTTTTAAATTTCATGATTATTCTGTAAATTTACAATATTGTAATTATCAAGTGATAATTACTTAATACAGGAACAACTGAATTATGAATAAATGAACAATCAATAATTAGATATAAACAGACAAACAAATTACAAAAATCAAATAATACTTATTGAAAAATAGGTTATAGATATAAAATTCAGCTGAATGTCTGAAGTTTTCTTTTTTTGCTTAACTTATTAATGATGTTATCATTTTCTCTAGAACAAAATTATTTAAAAGAGCATTTGTAGAGCTTAAGATAAACATCTTTTCTATTTTTTCAATATTATGACCTTCATCACAAGTGTCAACATTAAAAAGTAGCTCATGGTCTGCCAATACATTCAATGTTATATGCATGGCTAATTTCCTTTGATTTACTGAATGAAGAAAAGAATGATTTATATTCATTGAAAATTTGCAGAACTAAATTAACATTTTGCCTTTCAAGACTAGTAGGATAAAGAGCTTTTGAGGTCAATTTATAACAATATTCAAAATTGACTGAGATTCCAGGCATGAAGTTTCTGTAAGGTACAAAATGGGGCACTTTGGATACTATTTAATTCATGATTTCCATTATGACAAAATTTTGGAAAGAGCATGCATTTAGTTGCATCTTTTTGACCAAGCCAATTGTTTCTAATGCATTTTAATATATGGACTGAGTCAAATAGAAAGAAAAGAGGCCGAGACTTAACAAATGGGTGTGGATATACAATCGAAAGCTTTGGTGGATTGCAAAAGTAAGATATAGCCTTTTTATTTATTGCATTATTATCTGTTATGATTGATAATACTTGAAAGCCTATCTCCTCTAAACCAATTATAATACGTTTAACAATATTAAATAAATTTTCAGCTTTAAGACATTTAGTTGGCATAACATGCACAACATCCTTATATGGTGAGAATACACTGCTAAGCATAAAAGCAAATGCACTTGTTGCAGCTTCATTTCTATTGTCAGATAAGCCAACAATATTACCACCCTTATAATCAAAATAAGTTTTAGGTGAATTTCATCAACAAGTAAAGATACTGTAGTGTCTTTCTGTACAAGTAACTTGAATTTGTTTTTAATATACATGAGAAATTGTTATCATGTTGCTCAATTAAAGGATTCATATTTGTTGATAATGTTACTCTTTTAATTGTCGAATAACTAGGTAAAATTACATTTTTGCTATCTCTTAATAATCTATACCCTTTAGGAGAGCAGTTATATAATAATGAAGAAAATATCATCATTTCTGTTGAATAATCAAACTTATTCTGTGTCATTAATTTTAGCTGCTCATATATAAATTTTATTGAATTAAAATATTTGCTTGATTCATCTTGTATCAATATAAAAAATGACATGATTAATTTTAGTATAAAAATTATACTAGGGGGATTAGCTTGCTGTTGTTCTGTGTCCATTTTCTTCATGTTTTCTGTTAGAGTCTCTAGATCATTTTTATAATTCATATGCTTTGGAATTTTATAATCTCCTATCATATCCATTTTCACATCCCTACAAAATACATGAACTGCAAAATTAGACTCGATTAAAAGAGACACATTTATTTTTGGATATGGGGTTTTTATGATACTGCATATGATAACTGTTTCTTGCTGCCTAATAACATTCCAGTAATCTCTATCAAGAAAATTTAATTTTCCTACCAGATCATTAATATCATAAAATTTGTTTTGTTTTGTATATGCCAACGCATCCTTAACACTTTCATTTAAAGCACTTTTAAGTGCAGAATTGTCCAGTCGAATTCTTCTAGAATCTGGTGACTCTCTAGAGGTGATTGATGATGATAGATATGAGGGACAGTTTGGGAGAATTCTAGGAATTGCGCCATCACAAAGAGATTTTTAAAAAGTTTAACTTTAATTGCTGCCCCTGTTTTTTTCATCAAATGCTGATGCTTCTCTTCTTATGTCCTCTGGTCGAAAATGTAGTTCACATACCTAAAAATATTGTAAAAATCAAAACCTATTTTAAATCCTTGTAAAAATCTTAAAAGTTTGTCAGCAAAAAATCTAAAATATGAAGCATTTTTCTTATAATTCTAGGAAAAATGAAGAGTGTTCTGATATCTTTAAGGAACATAATTTACCAATTCAACAAAAAATTATTAGTGACAAATCTATGTACAAATAAAGAGAGAATTTTTAACATTTATATATTTTTTGAATTAGAATAATGAATAATTATTTTTTGGATAAAATGATTTTGAAAATTTTGATAGATTTTAATCCATTTTAATCCTTTAATTTTAATCCTAAATTTCAATTGAATTACAATTGTGAATTACAAAGACATGAGATTAATTTAATTACTATTAGAATTATTTTATTATCAATAATTTTGTTATTATTTACTCCTTTTGAGTTTTCACATCAGTGTTAGCTGATGGTCTTTCACTGGAGTCTGAGTGACAGCAAGTCTCCTCAGGTCTCCAGGACTCTTCTGAGTATTCTGGCAGATTGCAGCAGTGCAGTGTTCTGAATGGTTTCAATCCTTCCTCTGATATCCAAACTTTCCAAACCCTTTTCTAATGCTTTTGGGACTGTTCCAAGTGCACCAACTACAATTGGTATAACTTTCACTTTCATATTCCATAACTTTTTCAGTTCTCTGGCAAGGTCCAGATATTTGTCAATTTTTTCATTTTCCTTTAACTTCACCCTGTGATCCGCTGGCACTGCAAAATCCACCAGTTGACAAGTTCTTTCTTTTTTGTTAATCAACACTAGGTCTGGTCTTCTTGCTGGGATAAGGTGATCCGTTTTAATTTCAAAGTCCCAGAGAATTTTGTGCGTTTCGTTCTCAAGAACAGATTCTGGTTTATGCATATACCATTTTGTTGTGTGGTCAAAATTTAATTTCTTGCATAATTCCCAGTGGATCACCTTCCCACCCAGTCGTGTCTAGTTTTGTATTCTCGTTGTGCTAGTTTGCGACATTCGCAGAGTATATGGTTAACAGTCTCATCTCTATTACCGCAAAGTCTACATTTACTATTTTGTTGGGTCTTATCAATTTTCGCTTTGATGTAGTTTGTCCTTATGGCATTATTTTGTGCAGCAATTATAAGTGATTCTGTTTCTCTTTTGAGGTTTCCCTTTCTTAACCATGTCCAAGTCTTTTGATGTGCAACCTCATCTATTTGTCGTTTGAAGCGTCCATATAATTGTTTTTCTTCCCATTTTTGTTTTCTAGTCTTTGTCGTTCTTCTGTTTGTCCATCTGCCGTTTCTACTATTGTTGGTCGCCATAAGTAATTTGTCTTTGCTCTTCCTTGTGTAATCTTCAAGTTGTTGGATTGTGGTTTCTACGCATTCCTCTATGTTGGCAAGACCTCTTCCCCCTTCCTTTCTTGACACATACAATCTATCTCTATCATCTCTAGGTGGAGAGCCTTGTGCATGGTCATTAATTTTCTCGTCCTTTGGTCTATCTGTCTGAGTTCTTTCTTTTGTCCATTTTAAGAATGGTCCTGAGTATCTTATAATGGGGACAGCCCAGGTATTAATTCCTTTGATCAGATTTCTGCTGTTAAGTTTCGTTTCTAGAAGTTTTCTAGTTCTCCTGAGATATTCCTTTTTAACTTTTCCTTTCATTTCTGCTTGCATGATATTGTCCGCTTTCCAAAATTCCTAAGTATTTGTAGCTTTCATTTTCATCAAGAGATTTATTAGTTTCCTGATTTGGTAGTTGTATTCCATTTAATAGTTTTCTTTCACCCCTTTTTATTACAAGCATAGCACATTTTTCGATTCCAAATTCCATCCCTATATCCTGGCTATATATCCTAATAGTTTGTACTAGGCTCTCCAATTCTTTTTCATTTTTTGCAAAAATTTTAATGTCATCCATGTACATAAGGTGGTTGATCTTTTCTTGTGAATTACTAAATTTGTATCCCCCGTACATTTTTTCAGTATATGGTTTAGCGGCATCATTGCAATAATAAAGAGTAGTGGTGATAATGAGTCTCCTTGGAAGATACCTCTTTGGATTTTTACTTCTGCCAGGGATTGTTTTCCAGCTTTTAATTGAACTCGCCAGTTTTCCATGGCTTTTTTAATGAAGTTTATAATGTTGTTGGAAATTTTATACATTTGTAGGCATTCTAAAATCCAGGTATGTGGGACCATGTCATTATTATTATTATTATTATTATTATTATTATTTTTTTTTTTTTTTTTTTTTTTACTCCTTTTGAGTTTTCACATCAGCATTAGCTGATGGTCTTTCACTGGAGTCTGAGTGACAGCAAGTCTCCTCAGGTCTCCAGGACTCTTCTGAGTATTCTGGCAGATTGCAGCAGTTCAGTGTTCTGAATGGTTTCAATACTTCCTCTGATTTCCAAACTTTCCAAACCTTCATTATTAGAATCATTATTATTACTATTATTATTATTATTATTATTATTAGAATCAGTATTTTTATGATAATAATAATTTAAATAACAATGATAACAATAATAACAATAATAACTTCAGGGAAATACCATCAGCTGGTGTGAAAAACTAATAATAATGATAGCAATAATTATAACGATTGATACCATCCAGAACACTGTACTGCTGCAATCTACCAGAATACTCAGAAGAGTCCTGGAGACAAAGGCTAAATTTGCAAATTGTCCTCAATATTTCAAGATTCGTTAAATAAATGAAATTAACTAACCTGACTTACCCCCCCCCCAAAAAAAAAGCCAAGTAGGAAAAAAAAGATAAATAAAGTAAATAAATAAAAAAAAAGAAAGATTTTTTATTGATGAAATAAAACAATTACTTACCAAAAAAAAAGTCAAGTATTTTCCAACTTTAGTTCAATAATAATAATGATAACGATAATAATAATAATATCAATAATAATAATAATATCCCTTTTTTATTTGAATAAATTTATATCAAAGTAATTATGGGATTATTAGACATTAGACAAATATTTACTTTCTCGCATTTAAGACTAACCAAAATAGTCAATTTAATTTAATAGACTCTTTTATTTATGAATAAAACTATTCAAAAATATTGTTAGGATTATCAGAATTATTTCTTTTATGTTTATAAAAATATCCCTTTACGAATTTAATGAATTAATATCGAGAATTTCTTTAGAGTTTATTTCTAAAATATGAGTTTTTACAAAACTTTTTACTTTACGCTCTTATGTGAAAAAAATTGTTAACTTAAGACAGAGCTTTTAATGTCTTAAACTTGATTTTGTGAATTACAAAGACTTTAAAATACTTCAATTATTGAAGTTTAAATTAAATTTATTTAGTTTTAATACAAAAAAATTACTCACTTTGGAATTCTTTGTAGGTAAAAAATGTTCTCGTCTGATAGCGTAAATCCATTTGTCGTGTTAGACACGTGTGGCAAGACCGGCTAGTCTCGTGTGGCCTCGGTTTGGGTGAAAACAAAATTGGGACTAGATATGATGATATCGCAGTGACGTCAGACTCGATCCATCTGGCCTAGTATCTAGCCGGTCTTGAACTAACCCGCTATCGGCTTCAGAATACCAAAACACAAAATTCTGCCCACATCACCACCCCACTACAACTGACTCGGCCATAGGACCTTTCACTGTCTTTATTATTCACGTTACAACTATCACCAAATCTCCTTTAAATTCATTTCTATCTTTTCCTCGCTTTTCATGTTCCTTTTCCCAATACAATTATTGAAACTTAAAATCTGTGTTTGTTTTTCCTTGCCACCATATTCTTGCTAATAACCCTGTTTATTACAAATCTCAGGTTTACATAATGCACAAGAAAAGTGGATCGTCTATAAAGTGTTAGAAATAACTTAATGTTACTTACTTTAAAAAGTGTTGGGCTTAATATTGCAACAATTGTGATAGGTGTTTTGTCGAAAAGAGATATGGAAAATATTATTTTGTTGTAGTGAAAGATAAAATGAACTTCATTTTTCAAATAAGATTCCCTGTATTGAAGTAGTATCAGTTTTGAAATATTGAAAGTAAAATTAAACATTAATACAGGAAATGATCAAAACAAGACTTGATTTAAAAAAATGTAATTTATCAAAATCCAAAAGAAATAAAAAGCAATTTAAGTTTGTCCAGAAATCATATTAACCTCTCGTTAATAAAAGAATTTTCCTTTTTTTTAAATACAAAAACAATTACCAAAAATCAGGGAATTGTCCGATTTTAAATTTTCACAGTTTGTTATTTAATGACTTAATTTATAATGAATAGCTTATTCTAATAATTATATATGTATATAAAAAAAACTTGAAAAAACATGCTTTTTTTATTAATTCATGTTGTAGTGGGGGGATAACCTTTGGTCATTTGATATATAGGATAAAATCCTATATTTTATATCCAAATAAGGATAAACACAAAGACGATTCTTTTCTTCCAAACTTAAGGAAAAGAGATTAAAAAAATATTCATACATTTGTCAGAGTTTGATTGGATAAATCATGTATTGGAAATTTTTTATCTTTATAAATGAATAAAAATAATTTCGGTATTTGCATGCCTTTTTTCCCTTTTGGTCTGTCTCTCTGTTTCGTTTCGTTTTTTTTGTTTTTTTTTTGCTGCGAAAGCGAAGGACGGGGGCTTCTGGATTTGGCGCCTGTCTGGATTTTCTTGGATGATGTGTCAGCCGTAATTTGCCTCTTTGGAACTGGGAAGCGAAGCGAGCGGACGCAGCTAGCAGTTTGTCCCGTCTTGGGCACTGTGAGACGAACACATAAGATGCTTCAGGACGGACATTGGCCGTTTTGAAAGAACCTTGATTGAGAAAAGGTGGCTAATTGCTGGTGCACCCTACAGAATTCCCAGAACGGCTGAGACGGTGGTTTATTCATTTTCCTTTATCGAGAAAGGTCACAGTCATCGCATGGTCCATCCCTTTGACGAAAAAGCGGACGACAAGTGAAAAGAGTGTGATACTGTGCAGAAGACCAGCCCTATATTTCTTCAGAGAGCCTTGTACTTCACGAGAAAGTCCAAGTAAAGCAGCCTTATTCTACAGCCGGGAGCCTTAGTCCTTAAACGAAAAGGAACGAGACATTTTTGGACAGAACTGTGAGTTCTGTAGAACTTTTTGTCTCTCCTGCGCGAGAGAAATAATTTTTATATAAAGGGTATTTTATTGTCTAAACCCTTTCGACAGTAAGTGTTTTCTTCCTGTTTTTTATACCCATTTTGTAGTATATTTTGAAGGGTAGTTATTGGTTGATTAACGCCCATTCTGTTACATAATGTAACCCTCTTTATACACTTTTGTATTTATTATATATTTTTTATATTTGTGTTACCTGACTCCTTAATTGTTAGTTAGTCATGCATAGGGAAATTTATGCAATCTTTGTGTAAATTGTTTTGTATTTCTGTATTTCATTTTTGCCTCCCTTAGAGGAGATTATCTGTAAATAAATTCTATTTCTTTATCGAGCAAGACCATCTTTATTTTCATTTTCTCCAACCCTTTTTGTTAACGACGCCATCTTTGTTTTTTACGTTCGGATTTTTCTGAACGAGGAAAAAATCCCGATACATGGTGCTTAAAACTACGTCCGCGCTTAAGCACCAAAATAGAATATCGAGATAGGAGCCACCTAAGAATTATTTAAGAGACAGACCAAATCAACAAAACATTCAGATTCTAGCTCTGCTCCGAGGCGACGCTACCACGATCGCAGTCACTGAACTTTCAATCGAAGAAACAGATGTCTCAGAATTACCTTCGAGCAAATATTTCGACTTGCTGATTACCAAAACAAACGTCAACCTTCTGAGTCACCGTTTACTACTATCTACCATCATCATGCCCCTGCGATTAACATCACCATTCCATTTCTCAGGTCGTATTCACAAAAACTTTATTTTCCATTTTGTCTACTTCCTATCGAACTTGCTTGCATATAAATTTTTGCATTTATATAAAGGTTGTGAACATTCACATATTTTTTTGATTTATACAAATTTATTCTCAGAATAAATTTATTTGTTATTTATTAGTACATGCTTTGTCTTTGTCATTTCTCCGTATTTTCTGCCTAAACTGGGTCTTGTTAGTTTATCGTCATTTTTAATATTATTTGTGAAGTCGGAACACACAACACCGGTCTCTACAGATATTTTTAAAAATTCCAGTCCCTAATTTTTACATTTCAAGAAAGATAAAATCCTGAAGACCATATAAAAAGATAAGATAAAAAAAAGTTCAACACTTAAAAAAAGTTATTTGAAAATTCAAAAGTTATTTTCTTGAAACTCAAAAAATAATTTTTGTTGCATGTTTTTTTCGCAGTTTTAAAAGCAATATTTTTCTTTGAATTGAGGTGTAGCGTTAGTTTCGTATTTGCCTGGGAGAGTTGTCTGCCCGGTTTAGTTTGCTGGTGCCCGCTAGGGGGCTATAGTATTTAAGCGCCGGGTTCAAACCCTTTCGGCCTCTCTTTTCCTGTTCCAGTAACCACGAGAATCATGGGCTAGACACGGTCTATCCCTTCTCGTTGGGGCTTTTGGTCCCACTTACATTACTGTAAGTTCTTCACAGCATGGACTATCCATAGTCTCATGTCTGTACTTTTATATGTTATCTTGTACCATTCATGAATGTGTATCTATCGTTCTATATGTAACTTTGTTTTACCCATGTACTTTGTATCTCGTCATATCTATGTGCTGTATGTTATATCAGAGAGAAGATATCTCTTATGATTCACAATTCTTACTCACAAAATACACCTCGCTAGCATAAAACATCAAAACTCAAGTCGGAGGCAACAAGCGGAAGTGAACTCAATGGTACCCTATCACGAAGTGACCAATTCGACGCAGTTCTGCGCATAGGCTCGGATTGAGTTACGCTTGAAAGGAATTCCAAAACAAACAAAAAATAATATTGTAAGGAATCCGGAATTTCAGCCAATGAAAAATCTTCCCGCTAAACACCCCAAAGGCATTCTGGAGCCGATCTCGTAGCATATAAGCTCGGGTATTTTGAGAATCGACAGTTGACGTACGGCCTCGACGCCGAGAATATCACCAGACTGGCAGGATCAAAAGGCCGCTATTTTCCACTACCACGTCGCGCCCGCACCTACCCCGACACTTACTTCAACCATCACCACGGCCGGCCGATACCCTCACCTTCCCTGACCATCACTATTCCACTGGGTCATTCCTGACTTGGTCCCCGCACCAAGTGACCGTATCAACTCACAACTCCTACTACCTCACGCCTCGCACCAGGCCAAGAGAGATTCCTGACGTATTGTCATACGATACCCACACCTCGCGATCCCACGGCCATTCCTGACTTACGACCCCTCGGCCACTCCAGAGAACTACTACGATTATCTACGGCGACAACAACAACGTTTTCACACTCGTTATTTTAATAAACAATTTTTATCCAATTCATCTTGTCCATTATTCTTCTTTGCAAACCATACGCTTTTACGGATATCATAAAATATAACATGTACTATATTAAATGTTTTGTCTGTTAACCTTCGTCAGAGTTTTGTATCCAATATATGTATAACCTTGAACCATTTCTTACAGAGGCAAAAAAAGTGTTTTCTCTGATTCAATTGGTGTATTTTTGTTCACTTAAAAATTTGATAGTGAACTTTAAACGCCTGGAAGGTGCATTCAATATTTCCATCATAATAAAGCTTTATTTAATCTATCTAAAATGTGAGTTTAAAAATGTGTAATTTTTGCGCAATATATTTTCGGATATTTTTATAAATTTAATAAATTACAAACGATTTTTTTACGGATCATCAAACGTATTGATAAAGTTATCTCCCCTTATGACCTGGACTTACAATACGCAATGTAATTTTACCATATGGACTACAATAAATGTTAATTATTCACACGCAAAAATCTTGTTCATTTGTGTTCGATTTATTCGCATTTATCTCCCTTACACTCTGTGATTGAACATAGCTACTTGATAGCATATAACCATGTGCAGAATTTTGTATTAGACAGGAATATTCGATACCTTATATCTGTGCAAGCAATTTTTTTACTAATATTTATTTGGATACCCAAAAATTCGTCTGCTTTTCATTTTAAAAACGAATTAAAATTAATTAAATTGATTATTTAAGGTCAAATTTTTATCTAAGTAGTAACATATTATTTTTAAAAAAAAGCAAAATAATAATACACATGTAATTTATTTTTAATACATCTAAAATTATTTTTTCGGTCAATTTTGACCAAGATTGGCCGCCCGTGAGTTGCCGTGTTTACAAAATGAATTTAATTCTCACGATTGAAAAAAAATGAAAAAATAATCAGGGAATTATCCGATTTTAATGAAATTTTCAGTATTGATAAATTGTTACGTATAATCAAATGGTCAACAATTGGAAACTCCTAGAATATTCTTAGAGACTCTCTGACACCAGGGCTGAATCCCAGAATATGACCCCAACGTCGAAATGACGTATTTTACCGGAACAAGAAAAATTCTGCTTAGTCATGTCACGTAGCCGACCTTGCGGAGAAGAGGAAGGCAGAGAAACGAACAACTGATACTACACTTGTTGCTTTACTCACGTACGCCAAGCTACCGGGAGACAGGTGACGTCACGATTTGGGGGAAGGAATGAGATCCCTATCATTCAGTTTCAGTTGGCACTATAAGAAAACAGTTCAGTTAGATGCTGTAAAGAATAGTTAACGACACACAAGGCTTATAAACAAAACAGAGGCTTTATCGTAGCAAGACAAAGTTATACAATACAATACAATACAAACACAATGTAAGTTGGTACAAGTGTTTGTGTAAGTTTACAATGTATAATGCTTGTAAATGTTCAAGTTGTGAGTTGTTTGCGATTTGATACTTATCGCGGACTTATCTTAAATCCAGGTAGAAAGTCTTGCTAGTTGGTTAGTCGCCTTTTACGCGGACAGCGGCCCTACCTATGCTGTTCCAAATTTCTTCTCGTTCCGTGAACGCCTGGAGTATAAATTTACGCCCTTCCGAGATAGATTCCAGCGGCAAGAGGGTGGATAGCAGTTTTCACTATCAAAATTGGCGGTCCAAACTGAGCCTCGTAACGTGTCCTCTGATTGGTCGCCGACAAAGGCCCTTAGGCAATCGCATGAGGTTTCTCATCAGTTTATGGCTAAGACATTAGGGCTCTGTCGCTATAAGCAAAGGGAGATAATTAGAATCGTTTTGGGCTTATTATGTTTATTATTTGCATAAGGTGGAAAATAGATAATATTATTTTCCATAGAACTCGGTACCCGGTCAGGGAACATAGTGGAATTTCTTCATCTCGGGGGGGGGGGGAATGGAAGGGAATCGTTCCCGTGAAGAACGTTAATACTATTAAGAATGCAACATAAAAAGAAATGATACCCGGGGTGGTCATTCATACAGATATGGACCGAAACAAGAATAAAAGGAAAAATCACCGGATGTAACCCCACGGAGATTAACAGAATGAACCCGCTAAAACAAAGTTAAGTGATATATTCCGCCATGGAATTTTCATACAACCTGCTCTCATTGCCTTTTGTCTAAAACTATATATATGTATATCTTCGAATTGACTATGACCCACGGGCCGAAACTATAACAAAACCTATCTTACTATCTCATTCAACTATAACAGACAGGGTAACGATGGATATCTTCCCTGATACCTCTACATACATCCCAGCCTGGGGATTTCTATTTTATCCTCATCTCACTTCTCGACTTTCTGAATAAAACGTCTTAAAAATAATATTATGTTTTGTTGTTCATTGCCAAGTCTTACATGTACCCTCTCATTTTTCTGTGGTATCTCTGATGGAAAAGCGTTGTATAACGTTGAAACGATAGGTGAACGTAACAAAATCAACACTGAAAATTTCATTAAAATCGGATAATTCCCTGATTTTTGGTAATTTTTTTCAAACGGGGGCAGAGGGTTGTTAAATTTGTATGGTAAAAACACGGATTTTTCGACAAATTGATTATACCTATAACTATTATTATGAGATGTTCACACTTCCGTAACCGCCGTTGTTCAATCTCTCTTGGTTG
>CM042151.1:42614999-42727202 GCA_023376005.1 Doryteuthis pealeii
TCTTCCATGGACTCTGATCAATGATCTCATCGTTTTCTGCCGTTAGATTTTTTGGACAGTCAAGTGACCCACACCGTGTTGGATGGGTATCAATCGTTATAATTTTTTGCTATCATTATATATTAGTTTTTTTCACAACATAGCTGATGCCAGATATTTTTTCCTCTCCCTGAATGTTATTTTATTGTTTTATCTCGATTGTTATCATTGTTATTTAAATTATTATTATCATAAGAAATACTGCATTCTAATGAATAATGAAGTAATAATAAATACAATAGTAATAATTCAATGATTTTCTGAAATAATGAAGGTATTGGAAAGTTTGGAAATGCAGAGGAAGTATGAAAACGCAATTGCAAGAACACTGACTGCTCGCAAATCCTGCCAGAAGGTACTAGAAGAGTCTTTGGACCGACGCTTGACGAGAGACTTGCTGTGCACTCAGCTTCTCCCGTGTAAAGACCATTCAGCTAGATGCTGATTCGTGGAAAACTCAAACCAGCAGTAAAAAAATAAAAAAAAAAAAAAAAATATAATATCAAAATAATATAATAATATTCCCCGACATGGTCCCCACATACCTGGATTTTACGAATGCCTACAAATGTATAAAATTTCCACAACGTTATACGCTTCATTAAAAAAAGCCATGGAAAACTTGGCGAGTTCAATTAAAAAGCTGGTAAAACAATCCCTTGGCTAGAAGTAAATTAATCCCCTAAAGAGGTATCTTCGCAGAGGAGACTCATTAAATCTACCGACACTCTACTCTTTATTATTGCAATGGATAGCCTGCTAAAACCATATACTTGAAAACCAATGTACCGGGGCATACAAATTTAGTAATTTTCACGAAGAAAAAGATCAACGTCACCTTTATGTACAGTCTCCTCTGGAATGACAATTCAATTAAATTTCTTTGGCAATAAAAAAATGAAAAAAGAATTGGAGAGACCTAGTACACTTAACTCACATTAGGATATATAGCCAGGATATAGGGATGGAATTTGGAATCGAAAAATGTGCTACTGCTGTAATAAAAGGTGGTGAGAAGAAAAACTATTAAATGGATATCACAACTACCAGACAGATCACGGAAACTAAGAATTCTTGCATGAAATGAACAGTGCTTACAAGTCACTATTTTCACGCGAATTTTGCGCAAACGCGGACACCTCACTCATGCAAAAGTCACAGAATGAAAGGAAACAAGCTATAAACAACCACGCCGCAACTCACTTCTTCAGGAGAACCTAGTAAACTTCCTAGATTCATCACCGTACACTTAAGCAGGCTAGAAATCTGCATACAAAAGGAATTCAATCTCACCTCTCTTTCTCGTGGGCCTTCTCCGTCACTCTATTACTCGTTTATGTATTTCCTGTCACAGAGACCCCTATATCTTCTCGTTAAATAGGACAAAAGAAAGAACTCAACAGCATAGACGCAAAGGACAGGAGAAAATTACATGACCAATGCACGAAGGCTCTCCACCCTACAGAGAT
Source organism: Doryteuthis pealeii (assembly GCA_023376005.1). Taxonomy (NCBI): domain Eukaryota; kingdom Metazoa; phylum Mollusca; class Cephalopoda; order Myopsida; family Loliginidae; genus Doryteuthis; species Doryteuthis pealeii. Next base: position 42,616,508 of record CM042151.1, read on the forward strand.
TGTCATTAGAGATGTTATTGTATCCGTAGCTCAAGAAGGACATGAGGGAGGATATTGTAGGTCTTTGCCAAGTTCACTTAAATTAAGAAGAATGCGTAGCAATTCTTACTTACAATCGCAACATCTTGAAGACTATTTACACCAACCGGAAGAGCAAAGACTAAAATTAACTATGGCGACCTCGCATCAAACATATCCGTTTAGAAACGGCAGATGTGTACAAACAGAACGCAACGTACCAAAGACTAGAAAACAAAAATCTGGGTAGCCTCAAAAACAATTAATAATGGACGCTTCTAACACGACAAATAGATGAAGGTTGCACATCCAATAAGGTCACGTTGGAGCTACTGTGCTTTTTACCCAGGTCCATAACAAGGAAACCTCACAAATGATGAAACAGTAACTCACTTTACTAATTGGCCTCCGGCACAAAATAAATTTGCCATACATCCCAGGACAAACTACATCCTCAAAAGCGAAATGTGATAAGCCTCTATCCGCAACAAATTAGTAAATGTAGACTTTGCGGTATACTAGAGGATGATGTTCACCCTGTTAAGCCAATATATCTCCTGCGAATGTCGCAAACTTAGCAAACGAGATACAAAGCTAGACACTGTCACACTGGGTGGGAAGGTGATCCAACTGGGAATTAATGCTAGAGAAATTAAATTTTTGGACGCACACAACAAATGGTATAATTGCATAAACCACGAATCTGTTCTTGAGAACGAAAGGCGCACTAAAATTCTCAATGGCCGCACTTTGAAATTGAGAAACGGATCAACGCTTATGCCACGCAAGAAGCCAAACAAAAACGCTAAAGTGACTATGATTATACAACAAAAAAGAAAGAATTGTCACTGGTGGATTTTGCAGTGCAGCGGATCACAGGTGTGGAAGATTCCCATACATACCGTGACAAATGAAAATTTAAACTCTGTGCACGTTAATATTCTGGACCTTGCTCACGGCATGAACGCATTGAAACATCTTACTTGTTATGGCAATACGGTGTCATAACATGTGAAAGTATTATTAACAATTGTAAAGTTGGTTTTGCTTTTTCCTGATACAAGTCACCAAAAGCATTAGAAATATGGCCGTATTGGCAGAAAGTTTGGATCAGTCTAAGGAAGGATTGAAACGCATTCAGAACATTCTGGCTACTGCCTGCTATATTATCTGCCAAGAATGAGTTCTCTTCCTATATTGTTAAAGAGTCCTCGGAGACCGCCTGAGGAGATATATTGCTGTTCGACCTCAGCACTTCTCTCAGTGAAAGATCCATCAGCTATACATCACCTGACTGTGAAAACTCAAGAATATGCGAGTGAAACCTTAATTAAACAAATTATTGATAATCAAATACTAATTCTCAATCATGTATATTAAGATAATCTCATGTCTTTGGTTTAACTTCAACAAATTGTAATTCAATTGAAATTTTCAGGATTAAAATTAAAGGATTAAAATGGGATTAAAATTCTATCAAAATTTCAAAATCATTCTATTATCTCTAAAATTAAATCTATTCATTATTCTAATTCGAAAAAAATTATAAATGTTTAAAATGTCTCTCTTTATGGTTGCTACACATAGATCTTGTCACTTAATAATTTTCTTGTTGAAACTTGTTAATTGATGTTTCCCCTTAAAGATATCAGAACACCTCTGTCAGTTATTTTTTCTAGAATTATAAGGGAAAGAATGCTGTCAATATTTTAGATTTTTTGCTGACAAACTTTTTAAGATTTTTTCTCAAGGATTTAAAATAGGTTTTTGATTTTTACATATTTTAGGTTATTGGAACTACATTTTCGCAACCAAGAGGACAGATAGAAGAGAAGGCCATGCAGCATTTTGATGAAAAAACAGGGGCCAGCAATAAAGTTAAACTTTTTAAAAATCTCTTTGTGACGGCGCATTCCTAGAATTCTCCCATCCCCAAACTGGTCCGCTCATATCTATCATCCTGCAATTCACTCTAAAGAGAGTCTACCAGATATCTAGAGAATTCGACATGGAAGCAATTTCTGGGCACTTAAAAGTGCTTTAAATGATAAGTGTTACAAGGGATGCGTTGGCATATACACAAGCAAAACCAAAAGTTTTATGCATATTTTAATGATCTGGTAGAAAAATTATTTTCTTGATAAGAGATTACTGGAATGTTATTAATGGTTCACGCAAGACAAAAACAGTTAATCATATGCAGTTATATCATAAAAACCCCATAATTCCTAAAATGAAATGTGTCTCTTTTAAATCGAGTCTAAATTTTCCAGGTTCATTAGACGTATTTTTGTTACGGGAAGTGTGAAAATGGATAATGATATAGGTAGGATCTTTAATAAAAGAATTCCAGACCAAAAGCATTAAATGAATTGTATAAAAATGGATGCTAGAGACCTCTTCATAACGACAACCTCATAATGACAGAACAGAACATGAATGAAAAATGGCACACTAGAACAAGCTAGCAAGCTAATCGCCCTAGTAATAATTTTTATCACTAAAATTATTTTCACGATGTCATTTTTTATATATTTGATACACTCACACCTCACTCTTCTTCTCTTCTCTCCATGATTCGAATACAATCCGCAACATATTTTAATCGAATAGAAGGAGTTTTCCATCTATATATGAGGTCTCTCTCTTGATCAATCTCTCCGTCCTCTCCCAGTCCTGGACTTATACCGGTCAATATTATAGACATCTCACTTGTCTACGCAAGGGGTTCTTCTAAAAGAGTCGTTCTACTTTGACTTTATTTATTAAAGCCCAATTCTGTTCCATTCTCTCGTCGCGAACTCCATCTCCACTCTCTAAATGCATCGGAGTCTTCTCAATTTAACTCACATGTACCTCTTCTCTTCATTATTTATACTAATTAACTGCATTTCTCGCAGCTAAGGGTAGTACTAGGAATTATAGTTAGAGAACTAGCCAAAAAATAGGTGATAAAAGTATTTATCACACAGTGATCGACTATGTTTATTGATTACGACAATTAAAAACGAGTACATTGATCCAACAAATAATGAATCCACCCTGTAAATATGGTAAGCGAACATGTATAACAATTCTTCTCATGTAATATTAAAACACAACACTCGTCAAAGTCGGGCATTACCTGGTAAGCAGAAAACGGACACAACTGCATACCAAATTACATCCAAAGTAATCCTTTACTTGTTGATATGAATATTCTTCCGGACTATTCTCTGCTCTCTCTCTCTCAACATTCTAAAACTTAGATAATTATTTTGATATTATAGTCAGGGGGTGGTTATAATATTGTTGGACTTAATCACTAGCTAATTAAGAAATGAAGCTGCAAGGACAAGGTGCATTATGCTTTTAGATGCTCTATGTACTAAGGTGGTAATTACGTCGTAGACCACTCAGTAGTATGACGAAGCTATGTTGCATGCGTCACGTTCGCAGTCTGTTCTTACTTCCGTCCCAACTCATACAAGTATACAATGTCTTAAAAACTGAAAATTTATTTATAATTTGGTTAAGACCTATTCTTCGATTGATTTTTAACATATATAGTTTTGGTTTAGGGAGAATTATGTGTTCTTTTTGATACATAGTCAACCCGTATCATTTATCAAGTCTGCATCATACTCTTGGCAAAGGCCGGGACATCTCTGAATAATCTCAACTAGACTCCAATCGGCGAAAATATGACAATACTTAAGTAGGAGGAGCAAGGCTGATTATTTGGTGTTCCTCTTTTAATCTTATAAAAAACCTCGTTTTTATCTTCCGCATACTCTTCACACACCATCTCTGCAAATCAAAAGCTTTCCGACATGTATATCCACCCTACATCAGCTCGTTAACTTTAGGCCTTGCAACCAATCTTATTTAGAACATCCGCCATTTTGTTTCACAGCTTCTTGCAGGTTGATTACCATCACGTCGTTTTCCTTTCCTGCCATTTTGATCTCAGTGTCCATATATATAAATGATTAGCTATCTTTGCGATAGTTCACGTATAACACACTTGCGCCCCTCGATTGGTGCACGCATCAAATGAATTCGAATTCTACCTTCACTACACATGCATTTAAATGCTGCATCTTTTTCCTCTTATCCATATATTAAATTAATTTTGGTCATAATGTGAAATCATGAACTTAATAGTATCCAAAAGTCCCCACATTTTGTACCTTTACAGAAACTTCATGCCCTGGAATCTCAGTCAATTTTGAAATATTGTTATAAATTGACCTCAAAAGCTCTTATCCTACTAGTCTTGAAAGGCAAAATGTTAATTTAGTTCTGCAAATTTTCAATGAATATAAATCATTCTTTCTTCATTCAGTAAATCAAAGGAAATTAGCCATGCATATAACATTGAATGTATTGCAGACCATGAGCTACTTTTTAATGTTGACACTTGTGATGAAGGTCATAAATTGAAAAAATAGAAAAGATGTTTATCTTAAGCTCTACAAATGCTCTTTTAAATAATTTTTGTTCTAGAGAAAAATGATAACATCATTAATAAGTTAAGCAAAAAAAGAAAACTTCAGACATTCAGCTGAATTTTATATCTATAACCTATTTTTTCAATAAGTATTATTTGATTTTTGTAATTGTTTGTCTGTTTATATCTAATTATTGATTGTTCATTTATTCATAATTCAGTTGTTCCTGTATTAAGTAATTATCACTTGATAATTACAATATTGTAAATTTACAGAATAATCATGAAATTTTAAAAAAAAGCAAATCAAAACCATGCTGATTATATTTACCTAAACTTATCAAATTTATATTTAGTATATTTTTTAATTTGTTTGTTTGTTTATCTAATAATTGATTGTTCATTTATTCATAATTCAGTTTACTGTTTTTTTTTAAAATTAAAATAAAAAAAACATGCAAATCAAAACAATGTTGCTTATCATTTATAAAAAAAATGTTTTCAATTTAAAAAAAAAATATATATTATGAACGAATTTCAGTTATTAAAGTTTAATGTAATGAATTTGTTTTTTTTTATGTACCTCAACGTTGCCTTTACAAGTTTTTTTAAAATTAAAATAAAAAACATGCAAATCAAAACAATGTTTGTTATCATTTATAAAAGTTGTTTTCAAATTTGAAATAAATAAAATTATGAACGAATTTCAGTTATTAAAGTTAATGAAACATAACACTTGTTTATTTACTGTCTTTACGAGACAACGGTATCTATTTCGCTTGCTCTAAGTTGGGCCTACTTTTGTGACGTCACACACCCAAAGAACGGGCCTTCTATATCGGTGGCCTCGGTTAGTTTCGCGTACGAAGGTTGGCGTATTCTTGCTGTCGTAGGATGTTTTGCCCCTTTAACTTGCCGTCGGTCAGAGTAGGGGTAGAGGTAAGTGAACGGCCGCCTTGTGAAGTACTCGCTGCTGTTGCCGCTGGTGTCTGAGTTGTCGGTTCTTCAAAGTCGATTTTATATAGGCCTGTGTGATCGGATCGCACAAGCCTTTTTTATTTTTTATTTTTTGTGTGTGTGTGTGGGGGGGGGGGGTAGTTTTCGATTGGACGAAAATGTGAGTTTTTACAAAATTATTTTCTTTATTGTTTAGGAATTCTTGTTTTCCAACCGGAAGTTCATCTCGAGCCTATGCGTAGAAACGTGTTATTTTGGTCACTTCGTTTTAGGCTACCGTCGAGTACACTTCCGCTTGGCGTCAGCAACTTATGTTTTGTTTTGTTGGCGAGTGTATGTATCTTTTTATTGGTGTGTATGCGAATTAAACTGCTGAATTAGTGAATCGAGAGATATCTATTTTTTGTGTATGTAACTGATCTGTTTGTTAAGTTTTCATCGGCTGACTATTCTCCTCTCGAAATTAACAGATGGATTACGAGTGCCCGATTTGTATGGTAGCTTTGCATGAGCCGAAAGATTTGCCTTGTTCTCACACATTTTGTCAGGAATGTCTACAGTCGTACATCGACAAAAGTATCGAAGAGACATTCTTTAACTATCCGGTATGTCGACAAAAAACTGAACCTGTGGATTCTGAGAAACCAAAAAGTGAATGGGCTGAATTGTTCTCTTCCGAAAAAGATCATACAAATCCACAAAATCCGTGCCCCACCGATTCTAATTCTCTTGATAACGTAAATCAAGAGCCACTAGTTCCACGCAAGTTAATAGCAACCGTTACCTTAAAGGGAAATTTATTTGCAGGTATTAATGATATGGTTATGTTAAATGAGCAAAGTTTTATCATTACTGATGCTTGCTTTAAAAAAGTTTGGAAATTTTCAAAATCAGGAGACGTTTTACTAGATGTTTCCCTAGGTAACGAGCCCTTCGGCCTGTGTTTGTTACAAAACAACTTTGTAGCAGTGTCTCAACCGTCCGATATAAAAAACTCATCATGTTGGACTGCGAACGTTTACTGTAAAAGATACTTTGTCATTTGAAAAGTCTTACTATGGCTTAGGATCGGACGATAAGGAAAAATCTTCGCTTTGTACCGCGACGAAAATATGTGCGTTGATATAATATCAAAAATCAATCCTGAATCTTCCTATGAAATATCTCATGTGATAAAATTGCCATTTTACTTCTGTGGTATTTATAGGCTTCGTGTTCTGCCCTCAGGTCACGTGTTAATCATGAATTCTATCAATCTATGGAAGCTGTGCTGTGTAGATCAAAATGGGAAGTGGTTTTTCTCTATGAAGGTGAGGAAGATAACAGAACTTAGTTCCACATCTGATTTTGCAGTTGATATAAATTTTATATATGTTGCCGACAAAACTAAAAATACGATTCACAGAATTAAACACCAAGGCAGTTTTGTAGATATCCCGCTTACAGTAAATGAAAATGTTTATCAACCGTACAAGATCTATGTAAACGAGGAAGGGGAACTAGCAAGTTTCTCCAAGATAAACAATAAATGTCACATTCAATTCTTTTCAAGTTAAATCATTGGAGATTTGAAGACATATCTATCTTGCAACTGTTATGTGTCGTTGGTGATACGTATAATTTTTCTTCTTCTGCGTGGAATTTGTACTTCATAAGTGATTTTTTATATATTAAAAGATAAAAATCATTACAAACGATTTTATTTTCGTGCACGGATAATCAAACGTATTAAAAAGTTATCTCCCTCTGATGACTGGAATCGACGAGACAACCCAATAACATTATAATATATATATTATATATATATATATATATATATATATATATATATATATATATATATATATATATTATAAATCCTTCCTAATTTCCGTTGCTTTTTTCAAATCAGTTGAATAGGGAATTTCGCCTGGTGACGAACTTTGAATATGTCTTTCTTTTTTCTAATCTGTCAAAATAATGGATACAGTTAAGAGATATTTTTTGCTGATCGATTTTTTCGTGGCGAAGTGAAACTACAACATAATTTTTTTTTTCTTTTTTTGCAACATCAAGGATTTCATTTGGAATTCATATCACAGGACTATAAAATTCTAAATGATTAAAAAAATATATAAATAAAAATCTGTTTTCAAATCTTATTATAATGGAGATTGTGTGTTTTTCTGTCTGTAACCGAAACTATATAACTACTCAAGTCACAATTCCCTTAGTTATTGACATCACACTCTCAATGATTTTATTTTTATTTTAACCTTAATTATTAATAAAATTGTTTTACATTATATTGAAATTTTATATTACTACTACGGACTTATGCCAGTGCCTTCTAAGATATCTTAGAGGGCCTTGCTCATGCCCCTAGGGGACTGTCAGCAGCAGCAGCCATCATCATCACCGTCAGGGGTGATCTCTATAAATAGCCCTGACCATTAGTAATTTCTTCCTCTTTCTAGTTGTAACCTTCTGAGGGTCAGTTCGGGGACCGGCACTCACGCGTCCCTCTCCCCTTGGTGGATCCTTCTGACTGCTACTACTAAAGGTAAGAGCTTTGCTCTATCTCTCCCTACGAACTAGGTTTTACTGATAGAAAACCCACGACGGAGTTCTACCATATTTCTACCATGTTACCAAACCCGGCTTCTAAAGAGAGATAGCTGTCTTTGACCATGACGGCTGACAGCCAATTACCAATATCACCAGGATAACAACTGAGGGAGCCGACGAACTAATTTGCAACAAACGGACAAGCTTCACACTTTGATACCTTTGCAGTCAATAGGCTGCTAGCAGAATAAACTTTTGCAACCTTAAAATACCTTAAACAACCCATAATAACATTACGGCTTATACCTAAACGAGGAGGTGCCGCTAGCTTCTAAAAGAAGTTATTAAACCTCGCGAAGCTTGTCCGAACTAAACCAGAACACTTTCTTCTTCTCTTGTTGTACCTTTTTATGTGCATTTATATATTAAACCTGTTGCATTTTCATTTCGTTGTACTCTCGTTCCTTAATGCCTTAACTTGCCTTTTCTCTTCTGCTCATCTCACCTCGTTATCACTAATTTTTATAATTATCAAAACTGTTAACCATATCTACATACTAACAAAACGCAATTATATTTATATATACAACGAAATAGTGGTTTACAGTGTGAACGGGAAGGCTAATTTGCATATTGATATTAAAAATGTGATTTTATTTAAATATGCGCTCAGTCTTATTGATTTCTAACTGTTTGGTCTTTATTTTAATGAATATAAGCAAAAATCTCTTCAATGAATCTTAAATGAAATTCATTAACAGAAAAAATAACTGTCATTTTATTCTTTACTTCCTCTGTTAACTAAATACTTTAAATTAGAAAAATAACAATGAAAGACTAGAGTGATGGAAGAATAAGTTTCAGTTGTTCTATTTTTTCGATTATACCCCCTCTTTTCCAAATCTTTTTATCTGCAATCCTATTTATTTTCATTAGCCTTTCTAATTTAACACGATATTTTATTACATTAAAATTTAAATACTTGCACCCGGAGGGTGCAATATATTGCTAGTGCCTTTAAAGTAATAAAAAATCTCATCATTCGCATCTGATGAGTCGGCAGATTTAGATTATTTGTCTAAGCTCCCTGAAATAGACTATAAAGCTAAATCTCCAAGTCTTTTTTGTCATTTCTTTACTTACTTATATATATATATATATATATATATATATATATATATATATATATATATATATATATATATATATAGAGAGAGAGAGAGAGAGAGAGAGAGAGAAAGATACGAAAGAATTAATTTTTATTCTAAGGAATTTATTTTTTTCTATTTTTCAATAGTAAAATTTGAATTAATTTTTAACATGAATTGAAAAAAAATCGGTAATACTTTTTTTTATACGGCCAACTGCCACTCGCTCGAGTTCGGGCTATGACATCAGCTTTAGACACGCCCACAAATCTTGATGAAAACAAAATTCTCTTCGCTTACACAAGTACCGCTAGGACCAAACAAATATTTACTTTTAAAACGTAATATTTTTAGCTTAGAAAATTGAAAGTTTTAAATAAAGAAAACAACTTGGAATCATGTAAATTTAGGTTTCTACAAACATTTTTTCTTTAGTTACGAATTTTATTGTATTTACATTTTTATTTATAAATAAAACTGTAGCGTTTGTTTGTATTCGCCTGGTGGAGTTGTCTGCCCCTTTTAGTTTGATGATGCCCGCTAGGGCACCAGTATTTAAGTGCCGGTTTCAAATCCTTTCGGCCTCTTTTATAGTTTCAGTTTTATAGTTTCAGCAACTACGAGCCACATGGGGTAGATTCTATCTAAACCCTCTCGTGGGGGCGAATACAAACAAACGCTACAAAACGATTCTATATTTAGACACACCCACAAATCTTGATGAAAACAAAATTCTCTCCGATTATAGGTACCACCAATTTGACCCTGTGCAATTTACCCCCCCTACATTTAACACAATGAAACTTGCAGAAAAATTAATATTTTCTTGAAATTTTTTTTCCATTCGAAAGAAAAAACATAAAATAAACTCCTGATGATTTTTTAAATTTTTTATCAGCATACGAAAATAATGAAAATTATGATTGAAAAACAATGTTTTCATTTTTGCACTGTTAAATCAACTGAAATTTAACGTAGCTAAAAACAAGTTACGATAAGAGGATTTTTTTAAAAATTCTATGAAAAATCAATTAATGGTCCGATTTTCACGAAAATTTCCATAAATGTTTACCATTGGATGTAAATACATCTGAAATAGTTTTTTTCTAAAATATATTAGGGGAAATATTTTTTTTACGATGTCTATCACCCCCCCTATTTTATTTTATGAGATAAAAAAAATGATGTGGAAAAAAAATTTGGTACTTTTTTTCTATAAAGATAAGAGTCTGAATAACTATATCAATGAAATTGTATAACGTACCGAATTATAGTTTTTTTAGGAAAAAATAATGAAATCGGAAATAAAAAGTGCAAAAAAAAATGTCATAATATTAATATTTGAAAACTTTTTTTTTTCTTATGTAATTGGTATGTACTATATTCTATTAAATTGTCAAAAAAAAAAATTTTTCAAAGAAATTAATTTTTACGATATTTTCAATCTTTTGTGTGATTAAATATTTTTATTTTTTGCGTGAAATAAATTAAATATTTTTTTTCCTGTGGAAAAAAATCAAAATTTTCACGGATATTTAAAAACATGAATTTTAGAATTCAGGTGAACTAAAAGTTGGTCCGATCCGTGCTCGATTAATATTTTTAAAAGAATTTGTAATTTTTATTGTTGAATAGTAATGTGTGATTCTTAGAATGTACGGAAGAGCAAAACTGACATATGACGAGACGCTTCTCGGTAACTAAAGTTTGTTTTTCTAAGCGTAAAAAAATATTTTATTTAACTTTTACGACCAATTAGAATAAAAAATAATATATTGAATGATTGTTTTATCAGTTTTTCTCTTAGAAAAAATATTCAAATTTTCATTTTATTTTCGATTTTAAGAATTAATACTAAACCGAAGACATTTTTTAACGTCAATTTCACTGCGAAATTTTAAGATTAAAGTTTTTCAAGTTTTTATTCATAGTAAATTGTAATATTAAAGCTTTTAAAGATTTTATTCATTTTAAATTGTAATATTAAAGTTTTTAAAGATTTTATTCATTTTAATAGAAAAAATTTGGCTAAAAAGTTTGTCCGTTACACCCATCCGTACTTAGATGCATAACTGTAAGAGGGTAATAATATGTATTTCTTTCTCTCTAAATCGCGGCCTGAAAAATTACCCTTCGCACGTAATATGGATAGGTTTTGTTTATTTTTTAAGATAACGATGTAATTTTTCCCAATCGGATAATTTGATCTTTGAATTAACTATTTTTCTTTGTAACAACCCTGTACGATCTTTTTTTAACGAGATTTTTGATAAACAAAGTTCGGAAATATCTATTTCCGTTTTATTCAAGATGACCTAAACGGTCTGGTGGTACCTACCGATTAACAAGTACAACCATGAAACAATTATTTTACTTTTAAAACGTAATATTTTTTAGCTTAGAAAATTGAAAGTTTTGAATAAAAAAAAAAACAACTTTGAATCATGTAAATTTCTGGTTCTACAAATATTTTTCTTTACTTCCAAATTTAATTTTATTTACATTTTTATTTATAAATAAAACGATTCTATATTTTTATATAAATTTTTATTAACAATTATTTTAATATGCACAAATCTTTACATTTTTTTTTTTAAGAAATCAAACAATCATTTTATGTTTCTCCTCAGTCAATAATTTTTAAGATCTTTGAGATCTTTATTAAGAAACAAAACAAAATAAATAAATAAATTTACATGATTCAAAGTTGTTTTCTTTATTTAAAACTTTTAATTTTCTAAGCTAATAAATATTACGTTTTAAAAGTAAAATAATTGTTTCATGGCTGTAACCAGCGCCCTCTAAGTTATCTTAAGGGCGCTGGCTGTACCCGAAGAGAATTTTGTTTTCATAAAATTTGTGGGTGTGTCTAAAGCTGATGTCATAGGCCAAACTCGAGCGAGTGGCAGTTGATCGTACCAAAAAAGTATTACCCATAAATTTTCAGTGTTTATGTATCAATGAATGGTCTTTATAATTCATTACTTATTTTATTTCAAAACTTTCTCAATTTTTTCATGTCACTTAAATTTGACCCCCTTATGTTGGGGGCGTAACATTTTTTGCAAGTTGGTCATTTTCGATACTAATTACAGTATAAATAAAGAGATAAAACACCGAAGTTATGAATAGAAACAAAAAAATTTTTTTTTTACCGTTGCTGTTCTTTGTGAAAATAAGTACGAAAATCGAAAAATAAAATGTAAAAAAATAATAAATAATTAACTTTTTGGAGATTTCTTTTTACTCATTTCGATAATTATTTAATTGGCTATTATATTTTATAAAAGAAAAAATATACATCGATGTTTTCTCTGCTTAAAAAGGGAGGGGGTACATTTTCAATCGAGTTTTTTCTTCAAAACGTATACTTTTTTCGAAAAAAATAAGGTTAGTAGATATTTATTTTTAGAATCTAAAAATATAACATTTTAAACTTAATTAATTTTTCATAGCAAAAATACTAAATTAAAGTTTTGAAATAAAATAACTGATGCATTATAAAATTCATTAATTGATAAATCAATACTGAAAATCTCATTAAAATCGGATTATTACTTGATTTTTGGTAATTTTTTTTCCATCCCAAATGTTACGTTAAAATTGTAAACAAGCGCCTAAAACCATTGAAAAAGAGGTTGAATGGCGGATCGCGTTGAAATCGACCAAAAGAAATCGTTTTAAATCTATTAAAAATAAACTGCATTTGTAATGATATTTTTCTTTTTTAATGATGGTCATTATGTTACTACTTATCATTTTAGACAAAAGTTTGACCTTAAATAATAGATTTAATTAATTTTAATTTGTTTTTAAAAACCTAGCTGAAGACAAATGTGGGTAACCCTACACTTAAGGTATTCACGACTATTTGACTTGCTGCTAAACACACCTTCATGAAACTATTTACACTTCCTGAGATTTTTCATCAAAATGAAACTAAAATACTGCTGTCTGGTCGGAGGTTAAAGTCGACTTTGCGATTTAAAAAAGGGGGCTAATCTTTTATCTTTCATTACCTTTCTTTCTTTTTTTTTCTTTATTTAATTTATCTTTTTAATTATCATTGTTTTGTTTTTTGTTTCACGCTGTTAGTTTTTATTTATTTTCACTTTTTAAATCTGGTTTCATTTTTGTTGAGTTTCATTTAGTTTTACTTTTAATCTAGCCTCGTTTTGATTTAAATTGTTATTTTCACTTTTTAAAAGTGACACTAACGTTAAATCATTCCAGGAAATTGTATTTGTGAAGAAAAAAAAACTTTTCCTTTTCTCTTTCCAAACAACATTTTTTCATTTCTCTTTCCAACAACAGCTACCATTAACATTATTGTGGAATTCAAACCCAACACGTTTTGCAGTAAGTAACCTTCAGTGATTTCTTTAAAACACACACTTCTCGTCCAAACTCGGTACACTTGAAGTCTTTTCGTTAAGTTTTCATCGAACACATCGAAAAAAACACACACACACAAAAAAAACACAACCAAACAACCAAACAAAAAAACCTATTCTCCTCTCAAACTTTAGAAATGGATGATGACTGTTCGATTTGTCTCGACCCTTTGACCGACCCGAAAGTTATTTCATGTTCTCACACATTTTTGTAAACTATGTCTACAGTTATATATTGACAGGCATACCAACGATAAATTCATTAAATGTCCACTGTGTATTCAAGAAATAAAACCCGAGGACCCTGAAAGACCCAAAAAAGAATGGGCAGATTTGTTTCCGTCTAAGAGAGACGTTCCAGAGAAACCAGAAGATCTGGAACTAGAGCATCCGGAACCAGAAGGTCCAGAACCAGATGATCAGGAACCAGAGGAGCAACCCATCACTCCTGTAACACCTGGGGCCGAAAAACAGGTGGAGCCACAACTGTTAAAGTTAAAACAAGACATTAACTTGAGAGTTACTAAAGGTGAAGATTTTTTTGCCGGAATTAACGACATGGTCTTGTTAGAGGACCAACGTTTTATCATTACTGAAGCTTACAATAAAAAAGTTTGGATATTTTCAAACTTGGGAGAAGTTTTAAAATACCTCCCTCTTGATAAAGAGCCCTTCGGTCTGTGTTTACTACACAGCAGCTTACTAGCAGTGTCTCTACCGTTCGATAAAAAAATCCTCATTTTGAATTATGAAAACTTAGCTATTACAGATACCTTGTCATTTGAAAAGTCTTACTTTGGCTTGGGGTCGGATGATATGAATAGAATCTACGCTTTGTACCACGACGGAAAACTTTTTGTTGATGTGATATCCAGAAACGACCCTCAATCTTCCTATGAAATCTCTCATGTGATAAAATTGCCATTTTTCTTTCTGCGGTGTTTATAGGCTTCGTGTTCTGCCCTCAGGTCATGTATTGATCATAAATTATCATAAAAAAATATGGAAACTGTGCTGTGTAAATCAAAATGGGGACGAGATCTTTCTTCTATGAAGGTGAGGAAGACAAGTTAAAACCCACATCGGATGTTGCAGTTGGTTCAAATTTCATATATGTTGCCGATAAAACTACAAAAACTTTTCACAGAATTAAACACCAAGGCGATTTTGTAGATATCCCCCTTACAGCACATGAGGTTAGTTATGAACCGAGCAATATCTATGTAAACAGGAAGGTGAGATAGCGATGTTCCACAATGGAAGTGATGATTGTAGAATTCAAATCTTTTCAAGTTAAGTCACTGGATATTTGAAGACATGTCTATTTTAAAATGTTATGTGTCGTTGGTGATACGTATATTTTTTTCTTCTTCTGCGGCGCATTTGTACTTTATAACTTTATATACTAATAATCTAAAGATACTTATAAAGACTAATAAAATTATGAATGGATTTTGTTTAACACTGACGTTATCTTATATAAATGAATTGTTATCTTTAAAAGTATGTGGAACATCTATGTCACCCGGTGATGATCAGAGACTTATTGCTGGAATTTGATTTTTTTAAAATTATTTTTACATATAAACAATTTAACTTTTCTAACAGACATACGTGTAAAACAAAATGCCAAAAAATAGATACGTATATTTTTTCTTCTTCTGCGGCGCATTTGTACTTAATAATGTTACATACTAATAAATCTAAAGGTACTTATAAATACTAATAAAATCATGAATGGATTTTTGCTTAATATTGAAATTATCTCTTATAAATGAATTGGTGAATTTATAAATATCTGGAATATTATTTCAATTGCAACACCAAGGAATCTACAGGTCCATTCACCCTGGAATATTTGTATGTCTCTATCCTGGTCTCATCTCCATCCTTGACGGTCAAAAAAGAAAAAAAAGAGGTTGAAATTCGTCTCCCAAATCGTCTGCCTCGTTGGTCCCACCAAAAATAGTAGCAGCAAGCCAACGGTTTTCAACCAATCAGCAGCAAGCGGACCAGTTCCTGAAACACATTCCAGACTGAACCCTTGTGGTTACAAAAAAAAAAAAAAGAAATCATCTTACTATATTCTCTCTCAAATTATCGCTCACCCTAAGTGAACATTACCCCCCCCCCCAAAAAAAATCTAAAATATAAGGTATTGGTGACTTTAAAAGAATCTGGAACATATTGGTATCACCTGATGATCATCAGAGACTTATTGGTTTGAATTTCTGTAATTTGAATTTTCATATTTTTAGATATAAACAATTTAAGATAATCCTTTTTTTTTTTAATTTTAATTCGGCTCAATAAACAATTTGATAATATATATTTACAATGTTTGCATCGATTTCTTTCGTAACACACACACACACACACACACACACACACACACACACACACACACACACACAGAAGCTGAGTGAATCAATGATTGTTTTTTAAAGGTTTATTTCCTGTTCAGTTTAATGACACAAATACATACTAAAATATTACTTTAGTTCTAGGATTGAGTTATGTTTTTAAAAATTCATTTTAATTGGATTTAATTAGTCATAATTTGCAATTAAGTAAAAAACTGACTTGTCTCTTACTTCACATTTTGCTGTCACTTTCCTCCTTACCAATGTTTTTGTTGATTTTTTTTATATACACGCACTTATGCACACACATATCCCAACTATATAAATATCCTTATATGAAAAATTGAAAAAAAAAAAAAAAAAAAAAAAAAACAAAACAAAAACACAAGTTCATAAATAAAGTAATGTTTTTCGCCTATGCTGCAGTGTATCGATCTGTTTTAATAGATCTTCATCAGGGCTTTTCGTTAATTTGAGGAAAAATAATGTATCACAGAAAATAAGAAATCTGCAAGACTCGTTTGTTTTGTCAGTCTTTTTTATTCAAAAATTGTTAAATGAAACGCATAGTGTTCTTGGAATGTTTAAGACCGTAGACGGAACACCAAGTCGGTTACCACGGAAAAAAACGTCCTTTCTTAATCGAGATTAAAAAGGGGTGCCTTAAGGTCATATGGTCCATAATTTTTCACTGTCTTTGAATTACTTTAACTTAAATAAATAAATAAATTAAATAACACAAAATTATCCGATTTTAATGAAATTTTCAGTGTTGATTTATCAATAAATGAATTTATAATGCATCAGTTATATTATTTCAAAACTTTCTGATTTATTCAGGTCACTTACCCCCCCCCCTGTTTTGGAGCGCAAAATATCGTTGTGGTATATTTGTGATTGATACTTTTTCTGCATAAATAAAAGACAAAAGACAGAAGGTGTGAATAGGAAAAAAAAAAAGAAGAAGAATCTGCTCGGGTAGTAAATAAGTACCGAAAATCGGAAAATATAATGAAAATAAAAACTAAAAAAATAATTTTTGAAGATTTTTTTTTTTTACTCATTTCGATGATTATTTAATATAAGAAAAATATATTTATTTTTTAAAAGAATATATACATCAATATTTGTTCCGTTTAAAAGGGTGGGCACTAAATTTCCAATACAGTTTTTGAACAAAAAATATGGGTGATTGATACTAAAGTAAAGTAGTTATTAAAAATATTTTTTTTAGAATCTAATAATATGGCATTTTAAACTTAAAATCATGCTGCTCATATTTAAAATGAATTTTTATATATTTAATTTATCATAGCAGAAATACCTAATTAAAGTTTTGAAATAAAATGACTGATGCTTTATAAAATTAACCCACCGATTAAAAAAAAAACCCCCCAAAAATCAGGGAATTATCAGATTTTAATGAAATTTTTCAGTGTTGATTTATCAATGAATGAATTTTATAATGCATCGGTTATTTTATTTCAAAACTTTCTGATTTTCTTCAGGTCACTTAACTTTGACCCCCCCCTTATTTTGGCGGCGCAAAAATATCGGTGGGGTTATATAAAATTGAAACTAATTACAGTATGAATAAAAAGGCAAAACACGGGAGGTGTGAATAGAACAAAAAAAAAATAAATAAATAAAAAATTAAGGATGATACTCTGGTAGAAAATAACTACCGAAAATCGGGAAATAAAATTAAAAAAAAAATTTTTTTAAATAATTTTTCGAGATTTTTTTTTGCTCATTTCGATAATTATTCTGTTGAGGTTGAATATTCAGAGTGCATAATGGAAATAATGCGTGAAAAAATAGAATTTACAATAGGTAAAAGAGAATGTCAAGAGATGTTAACACACGAGGTAAATTCAACAATGATTTATTACAAACTGATTAATTTTTTACAATAAAGTTAAAACAAGCGGGAACAAACCTTGGCGGAAGTGGGTGGAGTCTGAGCTCCTGCTGATGTCACATCAAATATATTTATTAATAGAAATAAGATCTTATATAAAAAATCTTAACACTCCCCTTCATAAGGTCATATTTCTCTTTATGAGGTAAAAAAAAAAATTTACAGTTAAAGGTAGGCAACTCTTGTTAAATTTAATTAAAAATAGGTTTCACAAATTCTCTTAAAATTTTGAGATAAATTGCTTTATAATATTTGGAGTTGCAATAATTGTATTTAAATTTTGATAATAATTTGTATACACACAATAATTATTTAATGATTGTTCAAAAGGTTCTGGCTAGTTAAAAAGTGTGTAACAAATTGTTCCACTTTGTTTTAGTCCATACAAAGACATTTCTTCTTTGTTTCTTTTTCTTTTTAATTTGCAAACAAGTTTTTGTTGAAAAAGTATTTTTATAGTCCACATCTTTTATCTGTGAAAATCTTTTGGCTACATATCTAGCCTTAAATTGTTCTTCATTGTTTGGTCCTAATTTTACAGCATATATGTTTTGTGGAATGTTGCTTACACTATAACAATAATCAATAGAACAGTTTGTTGTGTCTGAGTCGTCTGAATCATTTAATATGTAGTCATTCAGATATTTGGGTTTATTAATTTTTCGTTTAGAAAGTTTTTCTTCATTATCATTTTGTGATTCAGTGTTTTTATTTTCCAGTTTTTCATCATTATCCTTTTGTAATTCAGGGTTCTTATTTTCTAGTTGTTCAACATTACCATTTTGTGATTCA
The DNA here is from genome assembly GCA_023376005.1 of Doryteuthis pealeii. NCBI lineage: Eukaryota > Metazoa > Mollusca > Cephalopoda > Myopsida > Loliginidae > Doryteuthis > Doryteuthis pealeii. Next base: position 42,635,080 of record CM042151.1, read on the forward strand.
GGGTTTTTATTTATGGGGTAGTCAAAATAACTGTTTTCTTCTTCTTCAAATTGTTGAGTTTCATGTAAAGATACACATCTTATTCTTTTAATTTCTTTTCTGTCTGGAAGTAAATAAGATAAGCTGGACTTGTTGGATCATATACAACAAAAATTCCTTGTTGATTCCTTGGTCCAATTTTGTTTTATTTTGGATATAGGCAAAGCATGTATTACCAAATGTATGCATATTGCTTATGTCAGGTTTTTGAGATGTAAACATTTCATAGGAAGTTTTTCCAGTCCTTCTATTGAAGCATCTATTTTCTTATATAAGCTGATGTTCTAAGTGCATAATTCCACAAGTTTTTTGATAATTTAGATTCTATCAATAAACATCTTGTCATTTCAAAGAGTGTTCGAAAAGATCTTTCAGCCGTGCCATTTTGGTGTGGTGAATAAGGAGCTGAAAATTCTTGTTTTATTTTATTTTTTACAAGAATATTTTTTAATTTTGTAGAAGTAATTTCAAGAGCATTGTCTGTTCTTAATCTTTTAATAAGGTGACATATCAGCTAAAAATCTTTCTGTTGCATCTGCTGCTTCTGATTTATTTTTAAGAAAATAAACCACTATTAATCCAGAGTAGTCATCAACAAAAGTTATTGCATATCTTGAATCATTTATTGAAATTGGTTCAATAAGACCTGCCAAATCACAATGAATCAAATCAAGTATTTTATTTGCCTTTTTATTGGCTTTTATATTTCTGTATTGGCACATTTTCCCTTGAGTACAAGTTTTGCAGTCAAATTTATTTTTATTACTTATTTTCATGCCTTTTACAGCTTGCTCTAATTTTTGCTCTTATGATCTTATAAAAAATCTTAACATATTCAATTGGCTATCATCTTATAAAAGAAAAAATATGCATCGATATTTGTTCTGTTTGAAAGTGGGGCGCTAAATTTTCAATAGTGTTTTCGACAAAAAATTATTAGAATACAATACTAAAGTAAAGTAGTTATTAAAAAATATGTTTTTAGAATCAATATGACATTTTAAACTTAACATCATGATATTCATATTTTAAATGAATTTTATATATTAATTTATCATAGCAGAAATGCCTAATTAAATCAGAAGGTTTTGAAATAAAATAACTGATGCATTATAAAATGTATTCATTGATAAATAAACACTGAAAATTTCATTACAATCAAATAATACCTTGATTTTTGGTAATTTTTTTTTTCAATCGGGAGGGTTAGATTTATTTTGTAAAATATGAATTTTATGCCATCTTTAAGATTACGGTTATGGCCTTATTTGAGCAAAATTGATTGAAAATGTATTAAAAATAAATTACATGTGTAATATTATTTTGCTTTTTTTAATTTTTTTTACTGATTCTCATTATGTTACTACTTTTCGACTTAGACAAAATTTGACCTTAAATAATTGATTTAATTAATGTAAAGCCGGTAATACTTTTTTGGTACGGTCAACTGCCTGACGCTCGAGTCCAGCCAATTAGCCCCGCCCACATATTTTTATAGCCCCGCCTACAAATCTTAATGAAAAGAAAGATCGTACTTTTCAAAAGTAGAGTCATATATTACTTTTAAAACGTAATATTTTTTAGCTTAGAAAATTGAAAGTTTTAACTAAAACAACTTTGAATCATGTAAATTTAGAGTTCTACAAACATTTTTTCTTTAATTATTTGAATATGCACGAATCTTTACATTCCTTTTTTTTTTTTTTTACAAATCAAACAATCATTTCATGTTTCCCCTCACGCAATAAATTTTAAGAACATCTTTGAGTTAAAACTTATTAAAACTATTATAATTATTAAACTTATTAAAAACAAAACAAAAAATAAATAAATTACGTAAATTCTGAAATTTATGAATTGAAAATAATTTTTTGAAGTAAAAATGGTACATAATTTGGAATTGTTTTGTTTTTTGTGTTTTAATATTAAACGTAATAGGGGTAATACTTTTTTGGTACGGCCAACTGCCTGACGCTCGAGTCCAGCCAATTAGCCCCGCCATAGATTTTATAGCCCCGCCCACAGATTTTTATAGCCCCGCCTACAAATCTTAATGAAAAGAAAGATCGTACTTTTCAAAAGTAGAGTCATATATTACTTTTAAAAACGTAATATTTTTTAGCTTAGAAAATTGAAAGTTTTAATTAAAACAACTTTGAATCATGTAAATTTAGAGTTCTACAAACATTTTTTTCTTTAATTATTTGATCGCGAAGAGAGATAATAGTAAAAAATTTTTAAATTTTAAAACTTTTACCAAAAATCAGCGAATATCCGAAGTTAATGAAATTTTCACTAAACTATTTATTAATGACTTCATTTTATAATGATTTGCTTATTATATTTAAAAAAAAAAAAAAACAAAAAACAACAAAAAAAAAACGATAAAAATAAAAATTAAATCAATTCAAAATGTAGAGGGAGGTCATTTGAACGATATAGATAGATAGATAGATAGATAGATAAATAAACACAACGATATAGATAGATATAGATATATCTATCTATCTATCTATCTATCTATATCGTTGTGTTTATCTATCTATCTATCTATCTATCTATATCGTTGTGTTTATCTATCTATCTATCTATCTATATCGTTGTGTTTATCTATCTATCTATCTATCTATCTATCTATCTATCTATCTATCTATATCGTTGTGTATCTATCTATCTATCTATATCGTTGTGTTTATCTATCTATCTATCTATCTATATCGTTGTGTTTATCTATCTATCTATCTATATCGTTGTGTCTATCTATCTATCTATCTATCTATCTATATCGTTGTGTTTATCTATCTATCTATCTATATCGTTGTGTTTATCTATCTATCTATCTATCTATCTATCTATCTATATCGTTGTGTTTATCTATCTATCTATCTATCTATATCGTTGTGTTTATCTATCTATCTATCTATCTATATCGTTGTGTTTATCTATCTATCTATCTATCTATATCGTTGTGTTTATCTATCTCTCTATCTATCTATATCGTTGTGTTTTATCTATCTATCTATCTATCTATCTATATCGTTGTGTTTATCTATCTATCTATCTATCTATATCGTTGCGTTTTGTTTACCTACCTATCTATCTATCTATCTATATCGTTTTGTTTATCTATCTATCTATTTACTGTCGAAAATATCTATCTATCTCAGTCTGTTCAAAACTATCTAAACAAGAAATATGACAAATTTCTATAAATAAACAAGAATTACGACAAATTACGATAATAAGAATTACGACAAAAAAAGAAAAATTAGAATTGCGACAAAAACCGGTTTAATGTTTTTTTCTTTCGAATGGAAAAAAATAAATAAACAAGAATTAAGACAAAAATGCACCCCCCCTCAAATAGGCGCCGATACGATAGTTGGGGTTGTTATTTGAGTTGGTTGTTTTCTTTCAAGTAACACCGCTCTAGCGGTAATAGTTGGGGTTGGTATTTGATACGTCACCGAACAGCAAATTTGGAGGCAGGGGACCGGGACGAACTTCCTCATAGAGTACCAAAAATAATTTTCAGTACTTAATAGACCAATACACAACTTTTGGTGTTTCATGTAATTTGATATTTTTAAAAAGTGAAAAATCGACCCCCTTATGTGTGTGTATGTTTGTTGAATAAGGTACGTTTTATAAAACAAAATAATTTTCAGTACTTAATAGACCAATACACAACTTTTGGTGTTTCATGTAATTTGATATTTTTAAAAAGTGAAAATCGACCCACCCTTATGTGTGTGTATGTTTGTTGAATAAGGTACGTTTTATAAAACAAAAATAATTTTCAGTACTTAATAGACCAATACACAACTTTTGGTGTTTCATGTAATTTGATATTTTTAAAAAGTGAAAAATCGACCCACCCTTATGTGTGTGTATGTTTGTTGAATAAGGTACGTTTTATAAAACAAAAATAATTTTTAAGTGTTAATTCAGTGTTAATTCAACATATTAGCAAACTTTAAAAGGTGAATAAACCACAAAAGTACATTGCAAAATTAAGTGTCACCCTTAAAGGAAAAATAAATGCAGCAATGCTATTTTTTTTTTTTTTTTTGGTTAAAATTGCAAATCGTCGTCAAAATTAAAACGGAAAAATTTGGCTTGGGCATAGATTTTAATGAATTTAATCATTACTAAGGACACGATTTGTTATTTTTAACTTAAAATTTTAACCGTTAGTTGTGTTTAAGGGGGGAGAAAAGATTAAAAAAAAAAACAGATGAATGATAAGACTAGTCAGAATTAATAAACATGTATACAAAAACAAAACAAAAAACGTACTTCCTCCTTCAATATCACAGGCGACGCGTGCTTTTTGTAAGTATGCATTATCAAACATAATAATCAGTGTTTTTTATGTTAAGAAATTCTCGGAAAATATTTAACTGCCTTAAAAATTAGTTCTCTTGCGGCCCTCTGTAGGAAAATAACGTCCAATGAAAAACGGTTAAAAACACAACTAACGGTTAAAATTTAAGTAAAGATAACATAAATCATGTCCTTAGTAATAATTACATTCATTAAAATCTATGCCCAAGTCAAATGCTTCCGTTTTAATTTTGACGGCGATTTGCAATTTTAACCTTTTTTTCTTTCTTTTTTAACCAAAACGTTACTTTGGAGGTGATGTAAACGTTTCCATCATGTCCGTTTTCAAAATCTCCTCCTTGATTTTCTGAAAGTTTGGATTTATTTGATAATTAATGTCATCAAATTTCAATTCAAGTAAACCACTAATCCCTTCTATGAGGATATGTTTCGGGTGGTAATCAAAAGTCACTAGACTTTCTGCCCTACTATCCGTATCTTTTAGATCAACCAAATTGTCGAGCTCGTCAATATTCTCCTGAAGTTTTTCCAGAATTTCAATTATGCCCTTCTTCTCTTTTTCTAACTTGTCACCTACTTCCGAATATTTGCCGACCTCTTCAATCCAGTACTTTTCTTGTCCACGAATAAACTCTATCAATTCGTTACTGGTCTGGTTTATTTGTTTTTCTGTTGTGCTTATACAGTTTTGTATATTGCTTAAACGGTTTTCCATAGGTTCCAACTTTGCCTTCAAGGTATCGCTGTTAAGGACGAAATGATTTTTGATTTTTTCAGCGTTGACTCCAGTGATGATTTTTTCGCACATTTCGTGGTTGCTCAGGCAACACTGATAGCATATCATAATCCGGCAACTCTTGCAGTTTATAGTCATAGTTTCATGTTGATGGGTGGGGCAAAGTTTCCATACTGTTTGTGGTTTCATAACGTAATTGTTGGCAGGAAAACTCTTCGCCCAGTCACTTTTGGGCAACAGAGGGTTAAACGGTTGGGTTTTTCGTCGACATAGCGGGCAGTTAAAGGATTTATTTCCAGTATCACTGTTGATGTGTTTCTGCAGGCATTCCTGGCAGAAAGTGTGGAAACAGGGTAGACCTTTCGGTTCGCAAAAGGCATCTTGACAAATCGAACAGGAATTATCCATCTGTTAATTTCGAGAGGAGAATAGTTAGCCAATGAAAACTTAACCAACAGGTTCCAGGTTTATAGAATACAGAAAATAAGGCACTTACTTAAAAAATAAAAAGGTGTTGGGCTTTAAACTGATAACAAGGGTGATAGGCGTTTTGTCGAAGAGATCTGGAAAAATAGTGGTTGCAGTAGCGAAGTGAAAATACCCAAGTAGTTTCAGTTTTTAAACAATGAAAGTAAAATACAGGAAATACTTAAAACGAGGCTGGACTAATAAATAAATAAATAAATAAATAAATAAGAAAATTTTTTTTTAAATCCAAAGGGGGAAAAATAACATACATTTAAGACGAAATCAATCTTGAAAAAAAAATCGTATAATCAACTCTGACCTCTGATCACTTGTATTGATCAGACCGCAGTATTTTAGTTTCATCTCGATATAATACGCTTGTTCCTTAATCTTCCGATCGTTATCATCTTGTAACACCCTTGGTTAAAAATGAGACCATCCAAATCGTCTACGATGAAATGCAAAAATGTTAATCCTGATTATCTGGTGTCACTGATGCACCGAATTCTTATTTTTCATGAATGTCATCACCTTAGCTAAATAATGGACCATTCCGTTTTTATTTTTAAAATAAAGTGAAGGAAAAGGGGTAATCCTTAACTTGTTCTTCGTAAATTTCTACCATAAAATCAACTGAACCCTCATTTTATGTCCGTGTTTTCGCAATAAATGTTTTATTTTTCTTGCCCCCGTTATTTTACAATACTGAATATATTTTCTTCATTTATTTTAATATTAACTTCAATGTATATATTCTAAAAGTTTTTATTTTGTGAGAATGGTTTTACAATTTAGGCATAAATTGGATCCTCCTTTTATGACCGTAATTTTGTTTTTTCGTCGACGATGATTAAAATCTGACATTTTGGTAATCCTTAACTTTTTCCTCGTAAATTCCTACCATAAAATAAACTGAACCCTTATTTTATGTCCGTGTTTTTGCAATAAATGTTTTATTTTTCTTGCCCCCGTTATTTTACAATACTAAATATATTTTCTTTATTCTTTAACAAATAAAGAAAATATATTTGGTATTGTAAAATAACGGGTGCAAGAAAAATAAAACATTTATTGCAAAAACACGGACATAAAATGAAGATTCAATTTATTTTATGGTAGGAATTTACGAGGAAAAAGTTAAGGATTACCATCTTCAACACGGACATAAAATGAGGGTTCAGTTTATTTTATGGTAGAAATTTACGAGGAACAAGTTAAGGATTACCGCATTTTTATCTAATAATGGTTAGCTAACTAGTAGTGAGTTTCATCCACAGCGGATGTCTCCTAAGTTTTGTGCCTAACCAAAGCCAACGTTCGGTTTGCTTGATTTAATTTTCTGTTGTATGCACACCTAATTTTTTAAAGCAAGGAACGAATTGTTCATATTCACCGGTTGCTGGATTTTTTTTTTTTGCTTGCTGTTTATGCATTTAGAAACTACGCTCTAATTCCAGTTCCTATTTTCAGTTTATGCCGAATTATTTGAAGACTTTGAATAATTTGTTAACAACGAAATTTTAACTCGAATAGCAGTGCGAAATTTGAATTTTTTTTTTTTTAATGAAAAAGTTAAGATTCAATCTGAAAGGTTAGTTGACATTTCCTATTAAAGACATGACATTCGATTCTTTTCCAAAATATTTAAAAGTAAACCTTAAAAAATGCAAACTACTGAACATTTTCCAATATTCTTTTTGTTATCTTCAGGATACGCACTACCAAATTTTTCAGACTTTTTAAAAAAAATAATTAATAGAAAACAAACAAAAAAAATTAAGAATTCAGTTGAAAATGAACAGATTTGTTTGATTATTGGGGGAAAAAAATAATTCATTGTAAAAAAAAAAAAAAAAAAAAAAAAAAATTGATGCATATTTATTGAAAAATACACAAAATAATTTGTTGTAAAACAAAATTAAGAATTCAGTGAAAAGCAAGTTTATTTTCCCGAAAAAGTAGATAAAAGAAACTTGATGATCTACTTTTGAAAAGAGTGTACGGTGTTGGCTCCCACTGCTCTTTTCAAGGGAGCATTCAAAAGAATTAAAAATTATAAAAAACCGAAATATTTGGGAGTGCCTATCGTAAAGGTAGCCCCCTCACATACACACACACTTTTTTTTTCTTTTTGTATATGTAAATCCAAATATTAGTAGCTTTATAATTCGTTTCTAATGGAAGAACATTAGGTACCACCAATTTGACCCTGTGCAATTTACCCCCCCACTACATTTAACACAAGGAAACTTGCAGAAAAATTAATATTTTCTTGAAAAGTTTTTTCCATTCGAAAGAAAAAACATTAAATAAACTCCTGATGATTTTTTAAATTTTTTATCAGCATACGAAAATAATGAAAATTATGATTGAAAAACAATGTTTTCATTTTTGCACTGTTAAATCAACTGAAATTTAACGTAGCTAAAAACAAGTTACGATAAGAGGATTTTTAAAAAATTCATGAAAAATCAATTAATGGTCCGATTTTCACGAAAATTTCCATAAATGTTTACCATTGGATTTAAATACATCTGAAATAGTTTTTTTCTAAAATATATTAGGGGAAATATTTTTTTACGATGTCTATTACCCCCCCCCATTTTATTTTTTGAGATAAAAAAAAATGACGTGGAAAAAAAATTTGGTACTTTTTTTCTATAAAGATAAGAGGCTGAATAACTATATCAATGAAATTGTATAACGTACCGAATTATAGTTTTTTTAGGAAAAAATAATGAAATCGGAAATAAAAAGTGCAAAAAAAATGTCATAATATTAATATTTGAAAACTTTTTTTTCTTATGTAATTGGTATGTACTATATTCTATTAAATTGTAAAAAAAAAATTTTTTTAAGAAATTAATTTTTACGAGATTTTCAATCTTTTGTGTGATTAAATATGTTTTATTTTTGCGTGAAATAAATTAAATAATTTTTTTTTCCTGTGGAAAAAAATCAAAATTTTCACGGATATTTAAAAACATGAATTTTAGAATTCAGGTGAACTAAAAGTTGGTCCGATCCGTGCTCGATTAATATTTTTAAAAGAATTTGTAATTTTAATTGTTGAATAGTAATTTTTGGTTCTTAGAATATATGGAAGGGCATAACCGCCATATTTGTTTTACAAAGAGACGAGACGAGACGCTTCTGAATAACAACCAAAGTTTGTTTTTCTTTTTTCAAAAAAGTTAAATAAGATATTTTTTTTCGCTATTAGAATACAAAGTAAGTATACAGGATTATTTTATCAGTTTTTCTCTTAGAAAAAATATTCAAATTTTCATTTCATTTTCGATTTTAAAAAGTAATACCAAAACCGAAGACATTTTTTTAACGTCAATTTCACGGTGACATTTTACTATTAAATTTTTTCAAGTTTTTATTCATGTTAATAGTAAAAACATTGTTTTTCGTTCATAATTTTCATTATTTTCCTAAGCTGAATTTTTAAAAAATCATCAGGACTTTTAAAAATGTTTCTTCTTTCGAATGCACAAAAAAAAAAAAAATTCTAGATAATATTTCAAGATAAAAAAAAGAATATCTTAAAAATCGTTGAAAACAAATAAAATCGGTTATTGAATATGCACAAGACAAAAAGTTAAATTAGTGTTATCCATACTTTTACTGGTTGATCGTAAAAGGGAAATAATTTGTAACTTTTCTGTCTATATTACGGTCTGAAAATTACCCTTTCGCATGTAATACGGGCAGGTTTGTTTATTTTTTAAGATAACGATGTAATTTTTCCCAATCGGATAATTTGATCTTTGAATTAACTATTTTTCTTTGTAACAACCCTGTGCGATCTTTTTTTTACGAGATTTTTGATAAACAAAGTTCGGAAATATCTATTTCCGTTTTATTCAAGATGCCATAAACGGTCTGGTGGTACCTAAAGAACATGTGCCGAAGGTATATACAGTAAACTCCACTATATATCTGTCTGTTATTAATTTTCTGCAACTTTTACTTAAGAATAACATTTATTAATAACCAATTTATCTTTTTTATGGGGAAATTTTAAGCAAAAAATTACCCATTTAACTTTTTAAAGGGTAAAGATCAAATTGCTACGTTACTTTTACATCAAACAGAACCCAAGTCGGCCATTTTGCCGCCAAAAGTCTGTTCCTTGTAAAAATAGTAGGTACAACCAATTTTACCCTGTGAAATTTACCCCCCCTATATTTAACACAATGAAACTTGCTGAATAATTAATATTTTCTTGAAAAAATTTTTTTCATTCGAAAGAAAAAACATTAAACAAACTCCTGATGATTTAAAAAAAAATTTCAGCTTACGGAAATAATGAAAATTATGATTGAAAAACAATGTTTTCATTTTTGCACTGTTAAATCAACTGAAATTTAACGTAGCTAAAAACAATTTACGATAAGAGGTGTTTTTTAAAATTCTATGAAAAATCAATTAAGTCTGATTTTCACGAAAGTTTCCATAAATGTTTACCTTTGGATGTAAATGTATCTGAAATAGTTTTTTCCTAAAATATATTGGCGGAAATATTTTTTTTTTACGAGGTCTATCCTCCCCCTATTTTATTTTATGAGATAAAAAAAAATGACTCGTCAGAAAACTTTTTTACTTTTTTTCTATAAAGATAAGAGTCTGAATAACTATATCAAAGAAATTGTATAACATACAACCCAGTAGTTTTTTTTTAGGAACAATTAATGAAATCGGAAATAAAAAGTGCAAAAAAAATGTCATAATATCATTATTTGAAAACTTTTTTTTGCTTTTTTAATTGGTATGTACTATATTAGGGACTGGCAAACTGAGCCTAAAATGCGTTTTTGACAAAATGACTTTAGCCCACCTACAGAAAATAATTTACCAAAAATCAGGAAATTATCGGATTTTAATGAAATTTTCAGTGTTTATGTATCAATGAATGATATTTATAATGCATTATTTATTTTATTTCAAAACTTTCTCATTTATTCAGGTCACTTAATTTTGACCCCCCTTATGTTGGGGGCGTAAAATGTTTTTCAAGTTGGTCATATATTGTACTAATTACAGTATAATTAATGAGATAAAAGACCGAACTTATGAATAGAAACAAAAACATTTTTTTTTACCGTTGCGCTTCTATGAGAAAATAAGTACCGAAAATCGAAAAATAAAATGTAAAAAAATAATAAATAATTAATTTTTTGGAGATTTCTTTTTTACTCATTTCAATAATTATTTAATTGGCTATTATTTTATAAAAGAAAAAATTATACATCAATGTTTTTTCTGCTTAAAAAGGGGGGGGGTACATTTTCAATCGAGTTTTTCTTCAAAACTTATTACTTTTGGCACCTAAAATAAGGATTGCATTAAGTAGATATTTATTTTTAAAATCTAAGAATATAATATTTTAAACTTAACATCAGGATTTTCATATTTTAAATGAATTTTATATATTAATTTTTCATAGCAAAAATACTAAATTAAAGTTTTGAAATAAAATAACTAATACATTATAAAATTCATTAATTGATAAATCAATACTGAAAATTTCATTAAAATTGGATAATTACCTGATTTTTGGTAAATTCGCGAATGTTACAGTAAAATTGTAAACAAGCACTTAAAACCATCGAAAAAGAGGCTGAATGGCGGATCGCGTCGAAATTGACCAAAACAAATGGTTTTAAATCTTTTAAAAATAAACTGCATATGTAATGATATTTTTATTTTTTTAATGATGGTTATTATGTTACTACTTATCGATTTAGACAAAGTTTGACCTTAAATAATAGATTTAATTATTTTTAATTTGCTTCTAAAATTCCTAGCAGCTGACAAAAGTGCTATACTATATTCTATTAAATTGTAAAAAAAAAAAATTTTTTCTTCCTTCAATGGATTATTATCGATTACACACCAATCTATCAGATTGTAAAAAAAAAAAAATTCTTAAAAGTTCTTTATTTTTTGAGTTTTCAGGGGTGCTCATTTCCCCGTATAAGTTTATAGTAAATCGATCCCCATATCGGAACCGCTCTACCTTAACAGTTGGGCTGAACTTGCACAAAAGGTGTCTGTTCCGATATGGGGGATCGATTTACTATAAATTTATATGGGGAAATGAGCACCCCTGAAAACTAAAAAAATAAAGAACTTTTAAGAATTTTTTTTTACAATATGATAGATTGGTGTGTAATCGATAATAATCCATTGAAAGAAAAAAAAAATTTAGATGGGGGGCGGGGTTCCAAATGGTCAGGTCCGCCATTTTTTTTTTTAAGAAATTGATTTTTAAGAGATTTTCAATCTTTTGTGTGCTTAAATATTTTTTTTTTCTGCGTGAAATAAATTAAATAATTTTTATTTCTGCGTGAAAAAATTGAATTTTTCACGGATATTTAAATATATGAATTTTAGAATTCCGGTGAACTAAAAATTGGTCCGATTCACGCTATATAAATATTTAAAAAAGAATTTGTAATTTTTATTGTTGAATAGTAATGTGTGATTCTTAGAATATATGGAAGAGCAAAACTGACATATTTGTTTTGTTTTTATACAAAGAGACAAGATGCTTCTCAGCAACTATTGTTTGTTTTTCTTAGCGTAAAAAAATATTTTTCAACTTTTTCGACCTATTAGAATAAAAAAGTAAGTATATATTGATTATTTTATCAGTTTTTCTCTTGGAAAAAATATTCAAATTTTCATTTCATTTCATTTTCGATTTTAAAAATTAATACCAAAACCAAAGACACTTTTTTTTAAAAGTCAATTTCACTGAAATTATAATAGTAAATTTTTTCAAGTTTTTATTCATTTTAATAGTAAATTTTAATATTAAAGTTTTTAAAGATTTTATTCATTTTAATAGTAAATTTTGGCTAAAAAAAGTATGTCCGTACATTCAGCCATATGTAGATGTATAATCGTAAGAGGGTAAAAATATGTAATTTTTTCTGTTTAAATTGCGGCCTGAAAATTACCCTTTCGCATGTAATACAGATAGGTTTATTTATTTTTTAAGATAACGATGTAATTTTTCCCAATCGGATAATTTGATCTTTGAATTAACTGTTTTTCTTTGTAACAACCCTCTATGATCTTTAATTGTTTTCTAAGAGATTTTTGATAAACAAAGTTCAAAAATATTTATTTCCGTTTTATTCAAGATGGCCTAAACTGATCACGTGACTGTTTTGGTGATCCCTAGAAAATAGTATTTCCTCAATCACTTACCCGTTTGCCTGACTTAGAAGAAAAAGCGACCATGTCTTCAGTATGCATGTCTCTTCTCCCCCTCTCTCTTTCTCTCTAATCTGTATAGTAGCTTGTAAATATATATCTCTTTATCTATGTTCATTTCAATGATCATTTCATGCCAGTTATGTAATTTATACATAAATGTATGTATTTTATGTTCTGTATGTAGTGATAGGCACTCTCCTTAAGGTTGAGGTAATGAAAAATTTTAAAATTTTTCAAACTATTACTAAGAATCAAGGAATTGTTCAATTTTAATTAAATTTTCAGCACTTTATTCACTTAATTTTATAATGAATAGCTCATCTTATTAGGAAAAAAAAAAAAAACTTGAAAAAAAGTTTTTTTATCAATTCAGAATGTAGGGTGGGTTTTGGCCTTTGGTCCTTTGAAGAAAAGAAAAATCCTGTCTGTAGTTATTACATTTCTAGCAAGATCAAATCCTGAAAAACATAAAAAATAAAAAAGATAAAAATTCAATACTCGAAAAAAGTGATTTGAAAATTTGAAAGTTATTTTCTTAAAACGCAAAAAATAATTTATGTAGCATGTTTTTTTTTTTTCATAGTTTTAAAAACAATATTAATCTTTGAATTGATGTAAAACAAATTATTTTCTCTGATTCAATTGGCCTATTTTTATTCACTTAAAATCTTAATGGTAAATTTTAAACATCTGGAAGGTGGCATATTGAATAAAATATTTTCACCTGAGATGAAGCTCTATTTAATCTATCTAAAAATGTAAGTTGAAGAATGCAGAATTTTGCATGGCATATTTTCCAAGATTTTTATATATTTTTAAGTAATATTTTATATATTTAATGATATTCTTTTTTTTTTTTCTTTTTTTTTTTCCATAATATCTTGATTTTTACTCTGGGACCGAAATGACTGTTCAGTGTGTGTATACTTTTGCTATCTTTCCTTGCATGTTTTGGCTACACTGTGTAAATTTTTGTAGAAAAATTTTACACAACAAGGCTTCCATAACTTTGCCTAAATCTTAAATTAATATTTATTGATATATTTTGAAAAATTACCTTATAAAAACGTTGAGTTATTCCCCTTTTTGCCAATACCTATTTATATGTAAGGAAGAGTAGAAAAGAGGCATTAATATTCATTATTTTTTGTAAATTTATGATCATTTTATCATGTCAGTGTAAATAAAGGAGTAGAAAATAGGCATAAAAAATCAAAGAGTAGATAAAATATTCAAATTTACCTCCTAGACAACTATGGGAAAATTTATCAACTCCTCATGGGCAATTCAATGTCAAATCATCCAGGAAAAAGGAAAATTATCACCCACCCCCTTAAATTTTTCTTAAATTTTGTACAGGTGTAGACTGCGTTAAAGTTAGACATTCCCCAAAATTTGAGCTTCCAATTCCAAAATTGGCAGAGTTATGTTGATTTTTAGCTCTTCAAATTTGGTATGGTTGGCAAAAAATGGTGACTTTTTGTAATCTATTTTAGTCTGTAAAATGAGTTCTAGTACTTCCTTATTCCTAAAAATTGGTTTATAAAAGCATTTTTACCCAAGAAATCCAAAGATGCTATCGAAAAAGTCAATCAATTTTAAGTTATTGATGATTTCTGATTTTTTCATAGCAAGATCAATATCATGATGTGGCACTGAATCTAAGACAATTTTTTTTCTATTATTAGTTCACATATATTGAACATTATTTGTACCAAAAAGATAGTTTGGTGTTTGCTAAGAAAGTTGTTAATGTCAATATCAATATTAGTTTATTGTTAGTGGAAATTTCATTTTTTAAATGAGTCTTTGGTTTGTATGAAATTATAATGTCAAAAAATCATCTGTTGATTTTGTTTACTAACAACCGGTGAAAAGCAAAATTCTGTTCCTTTGAAAACTGCTCGCAACTGGGGTGCTTATTGGTGACTTCATCTGAAAAACTAAAAATGCCATTAAGTTGGGTTTTTTTTTGTTGTTGTTTTTTTTTGCTTGAAAGAAACAATTCCAAATTCCAAAAGAGAAACAAAATCAACTTAACACATAAACTCTGCTTTTAATTTAATTTAAATCCTAGTTTATTTTCTTAACTTGATCAGACAACACTGAAAGAAAATATAAAAATTTATGAAAGCTAAAAAGTGCATTCATTTTATTCATAAATATTTGAAAGAAAATGATAACCTCGTCTATTTATACAACTAATATGTGTGAGTCAAAAATGTTCAACAATATTGATCCAAGATATGATTGAGATATTTGGTAAATACGGCCGAGACTTTCTCTGTAAAACATAAATGGAATTAGTTCATTACTAAACATGCATGTCTCTACATGAGTTCCACAATAAACTCTTCCTAATCAAACCAACTTTGGGAGGCTGCAGACCAACTTTAAGGAAGTCTAGAAAGGAACAAGTCATTATGTCCCGATTATGCATTGGTCATACAAAACTAACACACTCTTATATACTCAAACAAGAACAACAACCACAATGTGAAACATGTCAAACACCCCTGACAGTCAAACACTTATTGATGAAATGCAGATTTTTTACTCACATCAGAAAACATTATTTTAAAGCAAACAATATGAAGGACCTATTTGAAAATGTTAACATAGAGGATATTTTCTCCTTTTTGAGGGAAATAAAATTATACCATAGAATATAGACATGAAACAAATCAATGTCATAGAGTATGATTCCCAATAATGCTAACACATTGTTAAAACCAATTACTAAATGTATATATATGAATACACAATATGTATAACAACCCAACCGCTAGGCATGATAAAACCCTGGACGGGTTGATATGCCGTTGAAATTAATAAACCAAACCAACCAACTGAAAGAAAATATAAAAATTTATGAAAGCTAAAAAGTGCATTCATTTTATTCATAAATATTTGAAAGAAAATGATAACCTCGTCTATTTATACAACTAATATGTGTGAGTCAAAAATGTTGAACAATATTGATCCAAGATATGATTGAGATGTTTAGTAAATACGGCCGAGACTTTCTCTGTAAAACATAAATGGAATTAGTTAATTACTAAACATGCATGTCTCTACATGAGTTAATGTAATATACTTTGATCTTTTCTCTTGCTAGCACTAATATCCTCATCCATCGTTATAAATGTTTAAACAATATCAAATCCACAAAAGAGAGTCTTGCAGACACTAGGAGTAATCTTTAATGTGCCCGCCCTCGCAGCTGGGGCATTAGAATGCACCGACTGCACCTCTGCAGAGAGGTAAGACTCCCCCAATGGGGCTACCTGTTGGCCGTGGGTGGCGACCCATGATGCTTAAGGATAGAACCCAGGTGGCTGAGCTGTCCATGACTTGCAATATTCCACTTTAGGCTTTTCTTGGCCTAGACAGACAGGCGGTCGGAGAGGCCCCCCTCCGATCAATCGGCTGGCCACATCAAGCTCTAGCACCTATATGATTGCCCCAACCCTATTGCCCTTTAGCAACCCCCAATCCTTCTTATCATATGGGTGCTAGAAGGCGGTGGCTGAGGGTCTACATGTCCTGGGAATGACGTTAAACTATCTGATGGTGAGGTTCCAGTTCTGGAGGTTTGATGAATGTGGAGTACCCCTTCATCACCATTTCTCCCTGGTCCACTCTGACCCAGAATGGTAGTACCTGTTAGGGTCCCATCTATGGGTTGAACAGAAAAACATGAGTTTATAAACAAAATTGTATTATGCATTAAGAATGAATTTATTTCACAACTTTGTTGGCATTAAATGACCCACCGAGATTGATATGCTGTAAAACAAACCAAACCAAACCAATGTGCTCCTTTGACAAACAAAAGGCAATTTTTTAATTTTCAATGTGGACATCTATACCTATATAAAAAGTAGCTGGTGTGTGTGTGTGTGTATGTATGTATGTATGAAACTTGTTAACTTTCCTTTTTCTAATACAGAGAAATTTTTATGTGCCAAGAAAATGACAGTAGTACAATGCAATGCTTGACATTAACGCCGTCCCGGGGTCAATAAAAATTACATCTGGGATGATCAATACGTCATCTGGGACAGTTAGCCGGGGACGGTAAAAAAATTTTCCTAAACGTGCCGTAAAGGAGTGGTGGGGCGGAGGATCTCGGTCACGAAAAATATGAATATGAAAGAATTACCATGAACATTTTTTTCCCTTGGTTTCAATAAAAAAATTTTTTTAAATTTCAATTTTCATGTAATCATTGGTTTCTTTTTTCGGGAAGGACATGCTGAACCTTTGGAATCTGTAAATTATTTTAAACCATTTATTAGAGTTTTAAAGCAATTCTGTTATGAATAAATCAAACTCAGGGTAACTTAAAGTAAAAAAGGATTTTTTTTTAGCTCAAAACACACTAGGAAATGGATTTTTTGTCCAAATATCCAGAATTATCACTGCTTCAGCTTTTCTTAATGTTTTATTACATTATGCTACTACTACGTTCAAAACCCCATTTGGGACGATCCAAACCCCATTCGGGACAGTTAATAATTTTTGTTCGGGGCGGTCATGAAAAAAGTTAGTGTCGGGACCTGGTACAAAGTTTGTATTTCATTTAGTTAGAAAAAATAGATTTACATTTGCAATGCATATCTAGTTATTCTTTTAACCCTTTCACTACCGAGTTTATTAAATTTATATAGGTGGTGGGTAGTTTAGGGTTAAAAAGAATGAAAGAAACTGAGGACACTGTTTACTTGTTCTCTCTAACCCTCACCTAAACATTCATGTACCTTTGTTGAAAGCATAAATGCCATAGCTTTTTGTTCTTCCATCTGTAAATATTGACAGTTTTTTGTGTGTGCATTTCCAATTTTTCTCTATCCATTTTGGCTAATTCCCATATTTAAACATTTCTCTCTTTCTATTGTAGCTAAAACAATTTTGAATTTCGCTCTGATAAGACAAGATGAAAAAAATGACTGTATAAACTATGCCGTTAATTTAAATCGTAGTTTATTCTCTTTCTTCACTTTTTATCATTTCTCACTTTCTATCTTTCCAAAATTCATTTCATACAAATCCATTCTCTCTCTTTCTTCTATGATATTTTGGACCATATTACCTTTAGGCACCCGTTTTTGGTCTCGATTAAGAAAGGATATGCTTTTCATTTACACTGTCAATATCCGGTTGTTAGGGGTTAGTTTTATAATTTTAAAAAAAGATCTAAAAATCATCTGTTAAAATAACCATATATTGACTGTGTAAATGAAAAACATGTCCTTTCTTAATCGAGATCAAAAAGGGTTGCCTAAAGGTCATATGGTCCCTTTTTTTTCTATTTCTTTATTTCTTATTTTCTCTTGATCTATTGTAGCTAATGCCAATGTTCTCACTATAAATTAGGTTGGTTGGGTTATTTCCTATAACTCCAACTTAAAACAAGGGGAACCACTCTGAATGAATTTTATAAATTATTTATTTATTGATCTATTAAGAAAAAAGAAAATGGGGTTAGGGTTAGTTTAATGGGAAAATAATGGATAGATTAATTAACAGATAAAATTCAGAGTAGTTCCCTTTTTTATGTTGGAGTTATAGGAAATAACTGTTGGTTGTTTTGTATTATTGCATATCAACCCTTTTTGGGGCATTTAATGCTGAATCAAATCATTTTGATAAACAAAGGACTCAGGTTGCTTACAGTACCTGCTTTTGCTTAAGTGGTCACCCAATTAAGTATTGAACAGCCTCATTGTTGTTTGATGTGGTTCACATATGACCTGAACATTAAGGATTGACATATATGATTTACTAGTTTTTTTTCTTAAAAGTATAGTTGATTTCAGTCAGAATACTGTATGCCATGTCATCTAGGGCTGTAGAATATGATGACTGCACCTCTGTAGAGGGGTAAGACCCCACCCCAATGGGGTGACCTGTGGATGGTGACCCATAGTGTCTAAGGATGGAATCCTATTGGTTGACTGCACACTGCATTTACTTGGGCTAGACAGCTATTTGATTGTCCTTATTGTACTGCCCTTATGGCAACCCCCCAACTCTTTTTATCATATGTGCTAGAAGGTGGTAGCTGAGGATCTTAGTGTCCTGGGTATGACGTTAAATTGCATCTTGATAATTAGTCTATAACAGCCCATGCCTTTTCTATGCGTATATTGACATTGCTTTCTGTCAATGAGATATTGCTACCTAGGTATGTGAACTAGACCAGATTGCTGATAAAATAGTTAAATATACTCACTTGTTTAACACTTTGGCCCTTACTTGGGCTAGCTGTCAAGCCCTAGTACCTATATGATTGTTTTGACCCTATTGCCCTTATGGCTAACCCCTAACCCTTTTTATCATATACATGCTATAAGGTGGTGACTGATGTTCTTTGGATCCTGGGTATGACATTAAACTGCATCTAGTGGTAAGGTTCAAATTTTAGATCTCTTTTCATTACTCCAAAGTCCACACTGACCCACAGTAGCACTACCTGTTAGAGTCCCATATATGGGTTAATAGATCAAAAATTAGTTTTTAAAAAATTGAATCAACAACAAGAATGAATAAAACAAATGTCTTCAGCATACAACAACCCAAGAAGGGTTGACATGTCATAAAATTCAACCAATCATCACTTGTTTAATCTAAAGATATATTGCATTTTTGTTTGGTTTTGAGCAGAATGCTGAAGGAAAATGTGAATTAAAATAAAATTTCATATCCTTGAATAATGTCACATCAATTAACTATTTTCTTCATTTTTTTATTTTTTATTTTTATAGTGTCCTTGACTTTGAAAGAAAATGATGAATATAGATAAAAAGAAAAGATCTTTCCCTTGTGAAATTTGTGGAATTAAAACTCAACATAACTATGGTCTTCAAATGCATATGAGAACACACACCGGAGAGAAACCATTTCATTGTGAAATCTGTGGAGCTACATTTTCTAGAAATTCGCATTTAAAATCTCACATGTTAACACATACTGGAGAGAAACCATTTCATTGTGAAATCTGTGGGGCTACATTTTCCCACAAATCACATCTCAAAACTCACATGTTAATACACACTGGAGAGAAACCATTTTCTTGTGAAGTCTGTAGTGTTTCATTTAGACATAAATCTACTCTGACAGAACACACGTTAAAACACACTAAAGAGAAAACATTTCCTTGTGAAGTCTGTGGACATACATTTTTTCGGATTTCTAATCTCAAAAGACACATGTCAATTCACACTGGAGAGAAACCATTTCCTTGTGAAGTCTGTGGCACTTCCTTTCGCGAAAAATCAGGTCTGACAAAACACATGATAACACACACTGGAGAGAAACCATTTCCTTGTGAAGTCTGTGGCACTTCGTTTAGCCAAAAATCAAGTGTGACAAATCACATGAAAACACACACTGGAGCAAAACCATTTCTGTGCAGAATCTGTGGACATACATTTTCTCTGAGTGGTAATCTCAAAAGACACATGTCATCTCACACTGGAGAGAAGCCATTTGATTGTCATGTCTGTGGCTCCAAATTTTCCTCAAGTTCATGTCTCAAAAGACACATGGCAATTCACACTGGAGAGAAACCATTTCATTGTGAAATCTGTGGAGCTACATTTTCCATGAGATCATCAATAAAAAAACATAAGTTAACACACACTGGAGAGAAACCATTTTGCTGTGAAACCTGCCAACGAAGATTTTCTCTAATTTCAAATCTCAAAAGACATATGTTAATACACACTGGAGAGAAACGATTTGTTTGTCCGATCTGTGAAGGTAGATTTTCTAGCAATTCATATCTCAAAATCCATATGACAATACACACTGGAGAGAAACGGTTCCAATGTAAAATTTGTGGAGCTAGATATTCACACAACACAAGTCTCAGTGCACATACTTTAACACACACTGGAGAGAAACCATTTCAATGTGTAATCTGTAAAACTCCATTTTCCTCCAATTCACATCTTGGAAGACACATGAAAACACACACTGGAGAGAAACCATTTCCTTGTGAAATCTGTGGACATAGATTTTCCCGAAATTCAGTTCTCAAAATACACATGTTTACACACACTGGAGAAAAACCATGCCACTGTAAAATCTGTGAAGCTAAATTTTCATTGAATTCAGAACTCAAAAAACATATGTTTACACACACTGGTGAGAAACCATTTCACTGTGAAATCTGTGGAAGTAAATTTTCGTTGAATTACTCTCTCAAAAAACACATGGTCATACACACTGGAGAGAAACGATTTTGTTGTGAAATCTGTGGACGTAAATTTTCTTTAAATTCAAATCTCAAAAGGCATATGTCAACACATGTCAAAAAGAAATGATTTGAATGTGAAATTTTTGGAGCTAAATTTTCACTCAACTTAAATCTCAAAAAACACATATCAATACAAAACTGAGAGAAAATAATTCCTTGTGAAATTTCCCAAGTGGAAAAGTCTAGAAAGAAACCATTATCATGAGACAGATGGGCTATGTTTTACTACCTCTGTTCCATAATAGTTGATACATTTAGTGTGTGAATTTTTATGCAAATGGATGAACTAATATGGGACATGTGAACTGTTTTATTACTCCTATCCCATGATAGTTGATACATTTTGTGTATAAAATCTATATGAAAATGTAACAATTGTTATGAGCTTGACTGTTTTATTACCTATGTCCCATAATAGTTGATACATTCATATACAATAGAATGTATATACACACACAACAACAACAATATATATATATATATATAAGATTTCAAATCTTAACCCTTTAAGCTCTGAGCTCCTGAGATTAAGTTTACCTTCTGACATTTTGGCAGGATCTCATCTTATTTTTATTTATAATATTTGTAAACTCAGTCAATAGAGCATTCACCTCAGAACCACAATCTTCTGGGTTTGATACTGGCCCTCACCAACTCAGTGCATGAGTAGCACAGCTTGGATATGTGCAGTAAAGTGGAGACCTGAGGGTAGGTGTGTCACTTCCCATCAGAGGCAAAATCAATCTCCCTGGTCTAGTGCTAGTGAAAAAGGGGTAGACTCCCTCGCTGTCCAGCTGATAAAAAATAAATGAAAAAATTGAGTTTTAAAAAAAATGTTGAATACCCATCAAGAATGAGTAAAATAAAATGTCTTTGGCATAAAATAACCCAACAAGGGTTGACATGCTGTAAAATTCAAACAACCCAAACCAACCCTTCGAAAGCTCACTGTAGTTTGGTTAATATACCCTATTATACTCTCGCCTTACAAAAAGGCTTTCCTTAATCACTACAGTGTTTTTCTTTTAAGAATGTATCAACAGAATCTTCCCTTAATAAGTTTCTCCAGTATATGGCAAATTATTGGGAAATTTTCAACTCACATTAGCAAAATAGTCCATATGACTGGGTGTAAATATGACCTGCAATTAAATCAGATGATATCCTGCCAACCATGATACTGATTTCAGAGAATTCTGATTACAGTCATCACATCTATATCTCCATGTATCCTCCTTATCCAAAAATTTTAAAACCATAGATATGACGAGTTTAAAAATGAAAATTTGATACCCAACAACAAATGTCTTTGGCATAAAATAACCCCAAGGATTGAAATGCCATAAAATCCAACCAACCAACTAACCAATGGTATCAATTAGGATCACAACCTCAATTTCTACAAGAATGTGGCCAGAGATGACCGAGTGCTATCCTAGGACAGAATCCCCTGCCACGTAAAGTGCATTTTTGGTCAGTTGTTTGTGTTAATATGCAGACTGGTTTGGCTTTTCTTGGTATCAATTATTTATTTTCTGTTAATTTCCTGATAAGATTAATTGTCTGGGATCTTTTGAAGACAATTTCAGCCATTTTGTATCCAGCAATCATCTAAAAAGCTGCATCTGCAAGCCAACCACTTGCTGGTTAACTCATGTTTTTGTTATTCAATTTCTAGGTTTGTTTACATAATGTTTTTTTCATAATAAATTTATATTCCTAGTTCTGCATTTAATCATAAAATCTTTGATTTATTTAAAGAAAAATTATTGACCCAACTCTATTGCCCTTATGGCAAGCCCCAACCCCTTTTTATCATATGGGTGCTAGAAGGCGGTGGCTGTGGGTCTACATGTCCTGGGAATGACGTTAAACTCTATCTGATGGTGAGGTTCCAGTTTTGGAGGTTTGGGGAATGTGGAGCACCCCTTCATTATCATTGCTCCCTGGTCCACTCTGACCTGGAGTTGTAGCACCTGTTAGGGTCCCATCTATGGGTTAAATAGAAAAATGTATTTATAAAAAAATTGTATTATCCATTAAGAATTGATTTATTTCAAAACTTTATCGGCATTAAATGACCCACTGAGGTTGACATGCTGTAAAACAAACCAAACCAAACCAAAAATTATTGACCATTTAAAATAAAAATAGAAATAAAAGATCATTCATTGAAAATGAGCCAGGGAATTGAGACTTGTTTTTTTTTCTTTTCTTTCATTGTCTCAGATTATTAGCCTTACTAGCAGGACCTGTGGATGTACCACAGCATAATTTGATTATTACAACATTTAATATATTTACTTAAGAGCTATTGCTAAATAGTTCAATATGTAAAAAGTAATTTTGAAATTCTTTTACTCTTTTCTCTTCTTTTTTCTTTTCTTTCTTCCTTTTCTGCTTTTTTTCTATTTCACTGAGACAGACAATAAGTGCTATCGCTTCCTATCTCTCACCTTTCTTTTTAAAATTGATTTCTTTTTTCTCTCTGACATGTAGCACATTCTTTTTCTTCTCTTTCTTTCCTCAATTACAACGATATGCTCCGTTATTTACCTGAGGTGATGACAGGGCATAAAATTTGAACACATGCATTAATACAGTATCAATCAAAACAGAATGCTTCATTATTTACCTGAGGTGATGACAGGGCATAAAATTTGAACACATGCATTCATATCTTTGGAATCAAAATGGAATGCCCCGCTATTCCTCTGAGTAGCATTCCCAGTTGATTTTTTTTATTTGAGGTTATTGTTGTTTAATCACATTAGTTATATAGAGCTGTGTAAATGGAGTTCAGAACCGTTTGAATTATGTAAATATCCCCAGTGGTTCAAAAGTTATGAGAATTTAAAGCCCCGAAATTGGGGGTACAAATGTGGACATGATTTTGTTTCAAAAATATGTCAAATCACGGACCATTAAAAAAAAAGAAATTCAGTGATTTCTTCACCATTTCTTTATTTTTGGAGCAATTTTGATATATTTGGTATTCTTATGTAAAATTGTATGTTCTTTCTGATTATGCACTCAAATTGTATATATCTCTATGCTTTAACCCATTATTCATATCTTTGGAATCAAAATGGAATGCCCTGCTATTCATCTGAGGTGATGGCAGAGCATGAAGCACATAAGTAAGTGTTACTCTATTGATGTATATATTAATAAGTTTGTTCCTTAATCTTCTGACTGTTATCATCTTGCAACACTCTCTGGTTAAAAATATGACTGTTTAAATCATCCAAGGTTAAATGTAAATCCTGATTATCTGGTATTGCTTATCAGTCAAATTCTTATTTCTTAGTGTTGTCACCTTAGCTAAATGATGGACCATTCTGTTTTTTATTATAAAGAAATAAAGGGAAGAAAAAAGACACGCTACACAGAAAAATATTATAAGAAAGAAAGAGTGGGGAAAAGAGAGAGAGGAGGGTGAGTGCATGGAAGTGATAATACCGATTTGTTTCAATCAACATAATGAAAAGAAGGAAAGAAAGAAAAAAAGAATTATGGAGTGTTGAATAAAGATTATTATACGTTTTACATATTGAACTATTTTCTATACTTCTTAAGTAAACACATAAAAAGTTGTAATTATTAAATTATCAGACTGTGGTATATCCACAGGTCCTGCTAGTATATTGATAATAAACTTATATTGTGCACTTCCATCCCACTCACAAAACAACAACTCTGCAACAGCAGATGATTTTGAAATGTTAAATTTTGAATGGGATGTTTGAATTCCTGCAACAAATGTTTTAGCAATACCAAATGGTTTGATTTCTTTGTTTAATGTCATATCAACCTTCATGGGTTATTTAATGCCAAATCCACCCTTGTGGAAGAACAGTAGTAGTACTATTTAACCCATAGCT
Organism: Doryteuthis pealeii; assembly: GCA_023376005.1. NCBI lineage: Eukaryota > Metazoa > Mollusca > Cephalopoda > Myopsida > Loliginidae > Doryteuthis > Doryteuthis pealeii. The sequence continues at coordinate 42,660,056 of CM042151.1, forward strand.
GGGGGAATGGCAGGGTTTATACCTTTCTCAAAGGTATTAGTCTGAAAATGAACATAATAGCGTGTGTTATGGTAGAGTAGAACTTTGAAAATAATTCTGAATTCACAGGGCTTTGACTTTTCACTGACCTTTCAATGGCTCTCCTCTGATTGGTCAGTTTGGTTTATGGAAGTGGGAGGTGAAATTGGAATTTAATAGTTCTAGTTTAAGTTTTTAAGGGGACAGATGTGTCTCCAAGATGGATATTTCTTCTGGGTGTTATGGTTAACTTGGGCTAAATAAAAGATGTCTGAAAATACCCAAATCTTTGTGTTCATTACTAAAAGCAACAACGGACACAGATGAGGAGGTCCAAAGAGAACATACCAGAGGAACAGAGAATCAGTCCAGACCCATACAGAAAATAGACAACACAACCCAGCCTAGTAGCAGATAAGTACAATGATATAAGATAGTGGATTATTTCCTATAACTCCAACATAAACATAGGGGAACCACTCTTGGCTGATTATTTATCTATTTATTGATCTACTAGGAAAAAAGAAGACTGAGTTAGGGTTTAGGGTTAGTTTAATGGGAAAATAAATAAATAATTTATCAGTCAAGAGTGGTTCCTCTTTGTTTATTTTGGAGTGAATAGAAGTAAGAGCCTATGTAACATGTGACTGAAGCAATACTGGAAGCAAAAGTAACCTTTTTTCTTTACCTTACCTTTTATAACTCTAGGCCAAATTCTAAATTTTATTTTCCCCACTACCCTGTAAAAAACCCCAAAAAACCAAAACATTTATCTCTGCTATGGCCCTGCACATGCATGGAATCGAGTATACTCTGTTTCCGTGCAGTAAGGGTTAATTTCTATTCTTCAGTAAATAACCATTGATGTCACTTTATTAAGATTATACTATATAGTCTTCCGAGACTGCAATGCCAATAGAATATACAAGATTTAATAAAAAGAATAATTAATATAAAAACACACTTTGAGACAAATAGACAATTATCTTCTTGAGGAACCAGATAATTTTAAAAGCATATTTAGAAAATATAGAAATAAAGGGTAAATGTTTAATCTACATTTTCTGTATTTACCAAAGAAAGAACATGTATTAGGGTTAACCGTTTAGAGCGTGTAAGGGAGATAAATGCGTATAAATGGACTAGATTTTTTGTTGTGGATTTAGGGGAAAATCTATGGTGGGCCTTAAAATAAAATTATATACTGTATTTTATCGAACCGGGTCATCAGGAAAGATAACTTTTTAAAAAAAATACGTTTTATGATCCGTATACAAAAGTAAGATCGTTAGTAATAATTCTTTTTTTTAAATATAGAAATCTAAATTTAAAACCTAAAAAATATGTTGCACAAAATTGTGCATTTTTAAACTTACATTTTTAGATGGATAAATTAAAGCTTGATCGAGAGTTTCAATATCTGCTTCCAGACGTTTAAAATTCACTATTAGATCTTTAAGTGAATAAGAATTGGCCAATATTTTTTTTCGCATCAAAAAGAAAAATATTGTTTTCAAAAGTATGAGAAAAAAAAACATGCTACATAAATTATTTTTTGAGTTTTAAGAAAATATTTTTATTCAACTTTTTTTCTGGTATTGAATTTTTATCTTTTTATTTTTTTAATATGTTATTAAGGATTTGATATTTCTAGAAATGTAAAAATTAGGAACTGGAATTTTTTTTCATCAAATGACAAAATTAATATCGGACAATTCCCAGTTTTTTGGTAATAGTTTGAAAATTAAAGAAAATTAAAAATAAAAACCTTATTACTTTGCGATCTGTGGACATGACCAACATATTATCAATAAGTTTTTAACAAATTTAAAGATCTTATTTTTATTTAAAATTTTATTTTCTAGAATTTTTTATTACTTAATCAAATTTTTAATCATTTAATTTTTTTAATACTTATTTTAATTTCTAATTATTTGATTTTTATTACTTATATAATTTTTTTTAGTTATTTTAATTAATTTTTATTTTTTTAATAATTTTTATTTGTTTTAATATTTTCGAATTCTCTTGACATAATTTTAGTGCATTGTTTCTTTTAATTACCTCCCTTGGTAATCTCCCACTAAAGTATTTTTCTTTTTCTGTTTTGATTGCGAACAATGGCTGATTTGTTTGGGAAGAAAATCTCAACATTTTTGGGTTATATTATTTAAAATTTAATAGTTTTCCCTTTTTTTAATTTTTATTGTTGCAATGCGCTGAGAAAAAAAGCTCAGAATAAAGTTTTTAAAAAGTAAGTAACATTCTTTTCGCTGGTTACAAATATGATTTTTATTCACGTATATGACCGATTTAAAATTTTATTTTCTCTCTTTCATCATCAAAACATTATTTAAAATGAAATGATTTTATAAAATATATCTCAGTAAACTTTATATAAAATATAGTTTCTCTTCTCGCTCCCACTAATAATGTTGCATTGGCCTAATAATAAAATAACAAAGCACAAAATACAGGTTAGTTATTAATTGTTTACAAATGAATTTGCAGAATTATTTACTCGCATAAACATTTAGAAAAAAAAGAAAGAAAGGTAAAATATTTTTTTTAATTTATTCATAATTTATTTTAAATTGCCAATTATTTTGATTTATTTAAAAAAAGAAAGAAAGAAAGAAAACAAATTTTTAAATCAATTGCTGCGAATTTATTTTGGTTTGCTCAATGTTTTTTGTTTGATTTTCTTTTTAAATAAAAATCACAACCTTACCATTTTTATATTTATTTTTTAAGTAACCAATAAAAACACCCATCAACACATCTCTCAAGATATTCATGTAAAATCACCGCTGTACAGTACAAAATTAAATTCTTTTGTGATTTTTGTTTGTCGTTTTTCTCTCTTTTTATAATTTTTGAATTATGTCCGAGATTTATTTACTGCGGTGCTGAAACCGGTGTTACCTTAATGATAGTCCCTCATTAAAATGCAATTATTGTATTGAACCGTATTAGCCATTTATTACAAGGCCAAATATTTTGTGACAATTCTAATAAAGGAAGAAAAAATCTTAAGGATACCAAGATTTTATTTTTATTTTTAAATTATTGAATAAAATGTAAGCATTGATTATTGTAAACGTCTTTTAGTGATACCCAAAATGAGACTAAATTGCATTTTTGACAAAATGACTTTAGACCCCTAGGGAAAATAATTTACCAAAAATCAGGAAATTATCGGATTTTAATGAAATTTTCAGTGTTTATGTATCAACGAATGATCTTTATAATGCATTACTTATTTTATTTCAAAACTTTCTAATTTTTTTCAGGTCACTTATGTTGGGGGCTAAATCTTTTTTTTTTTTCAAGTTGTTCTTTCCGTTTTCTAATTACAGTAAATAAAGAGATAAAAGACCGAAGTTATGAATAGAAACAAAACAACAAAAAAAAATTTACGGTGTTTTTTCTATGAGAAAATAAGTACTAAAAATCGAAAAATAAAATGTAAAAAAATAATAAATAATTAATTTTTTGGAGATTTCTTTTTTTACTCATTTCAATAATTATTTAATTGGCTATTATTTTATAAAAGAAAAAATTATACATCGATATTTTTTCTACTTAAAAAGTGGGGGGGTACATTTTCAATAGAGTTTTTCTTCAAAACGTATACTTTTTCGAAAAAAATAAAGTTTGCATTAAGTAGATATTTATTTCTAGAATCTAATATTATAACATTTTAAACTTAACATCAAGCTTTTTACATTTTAAATGAATTTTATATATTAATTTTTTATAGCAAAAATACTAAATTAAAGTTTTGAAATAAAATAACTGATGCATTATAAAATTCATTAATTGTTAAATCAATACTGAAAATTTCATTAAAATTGGATAATTACCTGATTTTTGGTAATTTTTTCGACATCCCAAATGTTATTTTAAAATTGTAAACAAGCGCCTAAAACCATTGAAAAAGAGGCAAAATGGCGGATCACGTCGAAATTGACCAAAACAAATTGTTCTAAATCTATTAAAAATAAACTGCATATGTAATATTTTTCTTTTTTTAATGATCGTCATTATGTTACTACTTATCATTTTAGACAAAAGTTTGACCTTAAATAATAGATTTAATTAATTTTAATTAGTTTTAAATAGCTAGTAGCCGACAAATTTGGGTATCTCTAGTTTTAATTATATTTTATTATTATTGCATGCATGCTACATTTAAAAAAAAAGAAGAAAAAAATTAAATAAAGATTCATTTTCATCTTTTTTACATACTAAATGAAAACACATAGATTTCTTATCCAAATATTATATCATAAAAACAAATCTATATCTCTTTTTACTCACTGTACATGCACTTTCAACAATGCAAGATGAAGGGTAGTTACTCTTTCTAGGAATCATGTTTTAACTGTAGACCATTTGAAAGGGTGAAATTTGTCTGGGACAGTCCACCAGGGGCTAAGCAGAATGTTGTTTAGTAATGTTTATAAATCCAGTGCAAACGTCCCTTCTTTCTTTGGTTCTGCTTTCTCTCTCTCTATTTGTTTTTATTTCTTAACGACCGTGGTACAAAAGGATTTATTTGGTTAAGATATTATTTACACGTGGTTTGTGTGTTATATAGCCATCTTGTTTGTGCCTGCTCGTGCTCTTCTTATGTTGCTGGACCTTATGATCTTTAGGCACCCCTTTTTGATCTCGATTAAGAAAGGACATGTTTTTAATTTAATTCAATATCCGGTTGTTTTAACAGGCGATTTTTAGATTAAAACAAAATGATATAACTAACCCTAACCCCTAACAAACAACCAAATATTGACGGTGTAAACGAAAAATATGTCCTTTCTTAATCGAGATCAAAAAGGGGTGCTTAAAGGTAAGATGGTCCATGTTGCCTGATCCTAAACTTTTACAAAGGAGTAATATCGTTCGTTATCTCCCCTAACAATCAGTAATAACATTTGAGCATCTTCACAAATCAATGTTTTACAGATGAAAAATGATTACTTTTTTACTTTTTTAAAAATAAGCTAATTTTTCTGCATATTTTTTGTCACTCTTTGCTTGACTATGAAAAATTAAAATTGTTAGTCTTATTACTTCTTAGGGTTCTTTTATCTTTCTAATGTTACCTTTTCATCTCTGGTTGCAACAGGTTCTCTTTTGTCAGATGTTGTATCTCTTCATCAGGGTCATCTTTCTCTCTCTCTCTCTGGTTGTGGGTTCCATTTTAGTTCTTATCAATCATAAACAAAGGGGAACCACTCTTGACTGATAAATTATTTATTTTCCCATTAAACTAAACCTTAACCCTAACCCTATCTTCTTTTTTCCTAGTAGATCAATAAATAAATAAACAATTCATCAGTCAAGAGTGGTTCCCCTTTGTTTATGTTGGAGTTATAGGAAATAACCCTAAGATGTTTAGATGAATTTTATGTTGAATCATCTTACCTGGGCCGCATGGAATATTTTTCATAGCAAACAAATACTTCAGTTTCCTAGAACAATAGCCAAATTATACTTCTGTTTTATTTTATTAGAACCAATATACAACAGGTTTCCTATTTCATTTAATCCTGCTTATTTGAACAGTAGTACATAAAACTCTTTTACTTTTTTGACTGAATATAAATATGTTGGAATTAAAACAGAAACTGAATTATTTCATAACTGCAAACAATACATATATCTACTACATTTTATTTATACATTAGAATATCTTCAAACATAATAATGTAATGTAGGAGAGAAATTGTCAGTTATCCCTCTTTTTAAATAAGCCCTTTGTTTAGCACTTTAAAATCTTCTCTGATAATGCTGTTTGCTTTAATATAAAAAATAATATTCAGTTTTCTTTCACCCTCTATGGCCTTTAATAGTATGTACATTTAATTTTTTCAACATTTTCTTTCATTTACATTAGTTAAATATATAAGCCATTTAGTTGTCATCTATCTATCTCTTTATATATATATATTCTTTACATTAAAAACTTTTTTTCATTTACAGATATCAATTGCAGTGGTGAAAAGAACATCTGTGACAAGCATACAGAAATATTGTATGGAAAAACAAACACAAAAACCTGTCATGTTTAATACAGAAACAGCAAAGGAACAATATTCTTGAGAAATGTGGAAATTTGCATCTTCAGATATCTATAAGAAATGATTTTTACAAAAACACATTACACATGTAGATGTGTGGACCTCTATATTTAGATAATTAATCTCACACTTAAGAGTAACATTATTTATAAAAATTGTATGCAGAAGAATTGCATTTTAAAATGTACATGCAGGCACAACCTGGAGGAAAACCTTACACTTCTGGATTATGTAACTTGGCATTCCCCCAGAAGCCCAGTTTAGAAGAAGATAATAAAACACAGGCAACAGAGAAACCATATCCTTGTGAGGTGTGTGGATCAGCATTTTCCTGGCAGTCACATTTAAAAATACACATGCGGACACATACAGGAGAGAAACCATATTCTTGTGAGGTGTGTGGATGGTCTTTTTCACAGAAGTCAGATTTAAAGAAACACAGGCGAACACACACAGGAGAGAAACCATATTCTTGTGAAGTGTGTGGATCAACATTTGCAGAGAGTACATCTTTAAACAGACACATGCGAACACACACTGGAGAGAAACCATATTCTTGTGAGGTGTGTGGATTAGGATTTTCACGATGTTCAAATTTAAAAACACATATTCAGACACACACAGGAGAGAAACCATATTCTTGTGAGGTGTGTGGATTAGCTCTTTCACGGCGTTCCAATTTAAAAAACCATATGCGAACACACACTGGAGAGAAACCATATTCTTGTGAGGTGTGTGGCTCAGCATTTTCAGAAAATACATCTTTAAAAAAACATATCAGAATGCATACAGGGGAGAAACCATATTTATGTGATGTGTGTGGATTGTCATTTTCACGGTGTTCAAATTTAAAAGAACATATACGAACTCATACTGGAGAGAAACCATATGCATACCACATATGTGGATCAGCATTTTCAAATAATACATCTTTAAAAATACACATGAGAACACTTACAAATGAGAAGCCACATTCTTGCGAGGTGTGTGGCTCAGCATTTTCACGACGTTCAAATTTAAAAACACACATTCAAACACACACAGGCGAGAAACCATTTTCTTGTGAGGTGTGTGGATCAGCATTTTCACGGCGTTCAAATTTAAAAATACATATGCAAACCCACACTAGGTAGATACTATATACATGTGAAGATATTGATACAGTATTTTCTTCTTTAAAGTGTCAAATATAGACACCTGAAAGAAATCATATTCTTGCAATATGGATCCGCATTTTTGCAGTTTAAAATTTAGAAGTATATGTGAACACACTGCACAGTAACCCATACACTTGTGAAATTTTAGAATCAACATACTAAAAATACACACTAGACAGAAATTATTTTCTTGTAAATTGTGTGGATTGGAATTTTCAGAGTTCTTATTCAAAAGATCACTTGTGTGTGTGTATATATATATATATATATATATATATATATACACACACACACTCTCCTATAAAACGTATGGAGCACTCTTTGGCTGCCTTTACATATATACAGATGTGTGTATTTATCAGTTAAAATCTTCCTCCCAATTTGTAAGGGATGATGGCCAAGTGGTTAAAAAACCTGACTGATGATGAATTGACCGGGTTTCCATCCCGGCTGGAGATAGCCTGCAAATGTATAGCCACACTGAAGAGACATGATACGTCGAAGTTCAGTGTCTGTGGATGACTATATATATATATATATATATATAAAATCATATCCATGTCCAGTATGTGGATTTCCTATTTCAAAGATTTTACATGAAACTATATTCTTATATTATGCCCACATGCAAAACCTCAAAACATGATATAATTTTTAAAAAATGTTATCTATTTTCATATGTCTATTTTTGAAAAAAAAACCCAAACCTTTTTATAATTTCAGTGTTTTGAATGAAAATCAATTTATTGTAAACAAAATGAAAATATTTGAGTGGAAGAACTAATTTATCATCTCTAATTGTGACTAAAACAGCCATAATATTTTTAGTCTGTTTAATCAAATAGCTCTTTCTACAGTATCAGAGTGTATCACATTATTATCTGCTAAGAAAATATCAAGAGTTTAAATTTACTAGATTTAAAAATTCTTCAACAAAGTAATCTAAGGAAAAGGAAAATTTTATAAAAACTTTTATTCCCAAATTCCATAGAAGTAATTTGATCTTGTTTTCTGTTTTTTTAAAATTTTGTGTCAATAAGATAATTAAGTGTTTTTTTTTTTTTTTTTCAAAATTATTGATTGCATAGATGTGCTTAATTATTCTTAGAGAAATTTTTTTAAAGTTATGATCCTCCTAACAAAAATATCCAGAGTTACTCCTCTTGATGAGGAAGGGGGGGGGAGTGATCTGTTACAGTGCATTGTGGGAACAAAACAGTAACTATAATGGAGAAAGGGTTGACCATCTCAGTTAACTTGATATACACCTCATCTGGTCTCACACAAGTTTGAACTTTTGAGTGTTGGTTTTGGAAGAAGCAATTAACTTTGCCCGGAAGTAAATAAAAACTATCATTTGTTAAATATGTGTTTGTCTTTTTATTTTTAATTATTTTTTGTACATAAAGATATAACAGTTAAATATTTTAAATACATTTGTTTTACTAAAAAAATTTCCTCCCTAAAATTAAGCATTAACCTGGTGATGTCACACTGGAATGTTTTACCGGTTATTTCCTATAACTCCAACATATACAAAGGGGAACCACTCTCGACTGATAAATTATTTATTTATTTTCCCATTAAACTAACCCTAAACCCTAACTTCTTTTTTCCTAGTAGATCAATAAATAAATAAATAAATAATTTATCAGTCAAAAGTGGTTCCCCTTAGTTTATGTTGGAGTTATAGGAAATAACCGTTTTACCTCCCTAAACTGAAAATTGTATATTGCTGAGTCTCTTTCAAAACAATCTTCTTAGGTCTGTTATACACACATTGTAAAATGTTAATCTCTCTATTGTATCTGGAATTTATTTGTTTCTCTGAATTTTTTAGATGAGGCCTGATAATTACGACAAGAGTTCGAAAAGAAGGTTCCTGAGTCCGACAAGAAATACCTGAAGAAGACCGGAGGGCACATCAGCCGAAACGTTGTACAGATAACAATGAAGATGAGGACAATAGTCTGAATAATCCAAATAATACTATTTATTTGTTTGTTATGCCTCCTTGGGCATCTTCCATCTTTTTCTATCTTCTCACATCAACCTCAAAAAAAGAGAATCTTTGCACAGACCATATATAATATTGATACAATATCTTTATACAGATCAAATTTTGTTAAGTAATTCATCTGATAGTTACCCAAAATACCCTATTATTCTTCTTACCATTTTTTTTCTGAAATCATCCAAATTAATCTTAAATTTTGTTTTAATGCTATTACTGTTTTTGATCTGATTAGGCAATTTGTTTGAAAAATATATTACTCTATTAGGAAAGAATCCAATTGACAGTAACTTTCCTGTTCAAGAAGAATTAGTAATTCCATCTATTATTTACAATAAACTACTTTTTAGTAATTTTATATACACATATGTATACATTTCTATCGCACAAACATCAATTAAGTTTTTACAAATCATTGTACTTTTAAGTAGTTTTAAACGTGCTTCATAAAAGAAGTTTCCTACATACAGACATTTTCTTTTTGTATCTTGTTTGATTCACACATCAATAAATTACCTTGAATTTCCTCCTTACATCTTGTTGAAATGTATTCTGGTTGTCACTCTGGTCGTCTGTAATTCTCTTCCACTCCATCTGTAGAAATTCTCATTCTAACCAAGGAAAGAATTGTCAGCTTTTGTGTGCTTCAGTTAGTCATGCAGATTTTCTTCACACCCACAGCGTTTGATTAATTCTGAGGCACTAGATAATTTGCATGCCTGTGTATGGTGCAAGCAATTTTGTGCCTTTTATGTTGGGGGGGGGGGAGAGGATATGACTACTACACATCCACTCCAAATTACCTCCCAAATGGTAACATTCAAGCACCATAAGTTCCTCAACAAAAATGATAACCTTGATATTAATGAAGTATAGTCCTTTTGTTATATAACCCGCTTACTGGGTATATATATGGAGAAAGAGAGAGTTCTTATAAGATGATGAGAAAGGTGGGAGGCATTCGTATTACGCTCCCACATTTTTAAAGTCTTTATCTCTTACTTGCTGGAGTAGTTGAGTAGCTGGCTGGTACTTTAGTCTGTCTCTTGTATAGCGGGAACATTTCTAAAGATGCTGGTTCTTCTTCTTAGTTCTGGTCTGTAGAAGCTGGTTCGCCATTAGTTCACAAAGATGACATAAGGCTTATATTTTGAGTAATCATATCTTTATTTTCAACCAGACTTTTCAACTGCGGCCAGACTGAAGCAAAAGATGATGTCTATATCATAGTGTCTTCCGCTAAACTGCTTACTATCTAACTATACTATACTTCACCTGGGAAAGGAATCCAACTATTCTCCCTCCATCTATGGGTAAATAGTAGGGCATACTGGGCTCTTTAACCTTGGTTAGGCAACCAGTCTAGAAGGAAAACTCATAATTCAAACCTGTTAAACTCCACTTTATAAATTGACCTTGTGTCACATCCTACTTGTGTGGAGGGGCTGGTAAATATGTAAATATACTTTTTCGACATGTCCAAAAAAGAAAAGAAACTGATATGATTTAGGTAAATGAATCAACCAGAGACAAAAAGAATCAACATCCAAATTGTTTGAACCAATCAAAGAATCAATTGTGTTATTGGTTAGTTAAAAATTCATGGACCAAGTTACCTTTAAGCACCCCAGGGGTGACCTGGATTCAGAGGGACATGTTTCGCATTGCACTGTCAATATCTGGTTGTTTGTTACCAGACCATTTTTAGATGCATTTTTAAAAAAATTATAAAACTAATTGCTAACCCTAACAAACAACCGGATGTTGACAGTGCAAAGTGAAACATGTCCTTCTGAATCTAGATCGCCCCTGGGGTGCTTAAAGGTAACTTGGTCCAAATTCATTGACTTTGATGACAGTATCAATGAAACATCTTGTTTGAATCTAATTCATTTCTTTCAGTCACTTTTAGACTTATGAGTTATTTGCATTATTATGTCATAACTTGTTAAAATAGTATTAAAAAGAATTAACAAGTTAAAAAGAAATAAGAAAGAAAGAAAATTTACAAATTTATTTATCTTTAAATTTTAACAAATTTTAAAAATACGAAGAGTTGCTCCCCTTGAACCGTTAACCAATAACCAACTGGATAGTGAATTTGAAGAAAACGCAGATGACCACTTTCGGTTATTACAAGCCGAGTGAGAAAGACAGACAACGCACATATTGTGTGACTGTTGAATCTGAAAAATGCTGAGATAGTAAGGATATTCTGATGAGGGTGTATTTTTGGCAGATGAGATTAGAAAGGAATTGATGAATTTGAAATTGGAATGGATGCAAGGTTTTTTTTTTCTCAACGGAAAGAAGAAAATTTTTCTGTGGTTCTACTTTAACTATTTTGAAGTGCCTTTTGCCCGTGTTAAAAAAAACACAGAGTTGTGTGTTGGAAACTGAGAGCGCATATTCCTTCATAGAGAAGGAAATGATATTTTCAAAAACAACACTTTTTAACTTATATTTTATTATTTTATGTTTATCTGTGTGTTGCAATAAATTATTCTTATGAAAAAATAATTATTTCAACTCATTTTTTTCTTAATTTTCTAGAGTTTATACTTCTTGAAACTGAACATTTTTTAATTTCATCTTTCCATATTTATTTATTTTTCCTGGATATTCTTTTTTATTTTCCCAAATATATAATCAATCTGCTGCTTTTTGTCAACCACTTGTTGCCATGATGACTTCATGACAATTATCTATTAAGGATTTACTAGGATCTTTAACTTCATTCAAGATTAATTTTTCTACATTTTGGCTGCTAAAAATATACATAGATTTGTAGTTTATAGTTTTTTAATTCTATTTTATACAGTAATATATTCAATCCTTCACTAAAGACCAGAATTTTATTGCAAATGTGTACTACTGTAGTGTAAAATACTCATTCTGTTTTTGTAGTCACTTTAAACATTTTAACAATAATCTAAATTATCTACATTTGAATGAAAATTATCAAGGTTATTATTTTCATAATCTACTAAATTTTGTCAATTTTCACCATATAAACATATTTCTAGCAAGGAATGAATTGTTCATATTTGCTGATTGCTAGATCTCTTTATTCTATTTGCACATTCAATTTTCAGGTTATTTTATTTTATTTTATACATTTTATTGAATTCAGGCATTTCCATTGTGGTGTAATGGTTAGCAAGCTAGTCTTGCAGATCCATTACTAGTGAAAAGTGAGTTCAGTCTTTGCTGGATTTTTGGTTGGATTTTATGGCATTGGGTCATTTTATGCCGAATATATTTTGTTTTATTCATTCTTGACAGGTACTCAATTTTTCTTAACTCATTTTTTTCTTTAAACATAAACATTTTGAAAAAAAAAAATCATCATTTTTTTCTATTTAACTCATAGATGGGACCCTAACAATTACTACCAATCTGGGTAAGAGTGGACTTGGGAGTAATATATATTTATATATATATGTATATTCAATGAAAAGTTTCCTGCTGAAAGGTAAATTGACAACTCTCTGAAAACGTATTTGATGATGACAAGAACTTGTATACAAGCTTTACTTTATATACAGTGAAAGAATTTCTATTATTTCTTGTGGAAATTCTAGATCAGTCAACAAAATTAAATAGTTAATTCATTAAACAGTGGTCATCAAATATTTTTTTGTTTTGTTTAAGGGCATATCAATCTCTGTGGGTTATTTAATGCCAACACCATCATTGTAGAAGAACAGTAGTGGTATTATTTAACACAAAGCTTGAGGGATGTGAGCATTCATAAATTTTCTAAATGTATTAGTCTGAAAGTGAATGCAATAGTGCAAGTGCAATTGGAATTCAAACTTGTTCACTTCAATGTTGCAATCTAGCACATTAGACACTATGCCACAGAGACCCCCTCCATAAAATAGGAAATAATATTAAAAAAAAAAAAAGAAAAGAAAAAAAAAGGCCATAGTCTAGAAAGAGAATTAAATAACATTGTTTGGATTGTGGGAAAAATGGAATTCAATTGTTAGTTGAAAATCCAAATCACTAAACTAAATGAAACAGTTAATGAATAAGGTGATCGATCAGTAAAATAGTATACAATATAAAGTAAAACTAAGTAAAGTAGGCGGAGTGGCTTATTGTCTGTATCAGCCAGACAACGAGGGTGTCTATCCCCTTTTTGCTAGTGCTAGACCAGGGAGATGATTTTTATGTCTGAGGTGGAGCGACACACCTTACCGCACAGAAGCTGTGCTACTCATATGCTGAGTTGGCAAGGGCTGGTATTAAACCTGGAATGTTGTGGTTCCAAGGTGGATGCTCTACCAACTGAGCTAATCTGAAAACCTAAAACATATGGAAGGTGTAGAAAGAGAAATACAATTAATTATATTAATTAATTGTGATTGATGGTATTGTTTCAAAAGGTATCCAGGCAAAGAAGAGAATACAATTCTAGAAAGTATAAGTGACTGGAGAAAAAAAGAAAAAAGAAAGTTGATTATATTAAAACAAAACAATGGTATAAAATATGATATGTTTATTATAAAAAAAGTCAAAACAAAAGTGAATACATATAAGATTTATAACATGTTCTCCAGAGCATCCAGCTTAGAGAGGTATAGAAAATGTATTGTGACTCCACAAAAGAGAGAGCAAAATGCTGTTGTGATTCTCTCTATCAGGACTCTAGCCAAGAATTTGAATGTTGTGTATATATATATATATATATATATATATATATATATGTATATGTATATAATCATCAAGGCATGGATTCCTTTGACTCTCTTTTGTCATCCGTTTCTATTGCCATCACACTTGGTAAGTTCTCTTGATAGCACCCAGTGTCTGCACAGAGCTGATGAATATAAATTTTTTGCTGGTCGGCCAACACTGGCGTGTAGGAGTTCATAGGAGAACATCTCTTACAAGTTTGTCCTTACTTCTCCAGCATTGCCCAGCATGTCTTGTTTATCTTTCTTGGATGGTTTGTGTGATGGCATGTAAATAGTTGTACAGATGTTTTGTAGGGTACTGGATCTAGGATTTATTCAAAATAGCATGCAGCAGCATCCTTGTATAGTTCACATCTAGCTTTTTCTCCAAGCATTTCATTGGAGTTCAACCATACAATACTACTGACATGGCTACAGCTTGAAAGAATTCCCATTTTATTTTATCAGAGAGATTAGATTTCCATATGGTCGTTAACTTATCAATAGCAGGCCATGTCTATGCATATGTTAGATCGTGTTCAGTAGATGAGATATTGCTACCAAGATATATGAACTGGTCTACTACTTTCAGGGACTTGCCATTTAATTGGGAGATGGCACTATCTTGATTAAAACTCAGTTTTATCTGAGTTCCTGTGGAAACAAATGAGTCTTACTGCCTGCTCCAGGCTATGCAGCAGAGATTTGGCTTGATGCTTGGTTGTTTTGTTTTACGGCATATCAACCCCTCTTTTAGGTTATTTAATGCCGAATCAAATCATTTTGGATAAACAAAGGACTCAGGTTGTTTAGAGTACTGTTGCTTAAATGGTCACCCAATTAGGTAATCTAGCGGGAATTGAAGCTTTCAGTGTGACTTGACTGTAATTTTTCAGCTTGAGCAAGTGTATTTGCAAGAAGTGTTAGATCATTTTGTGTAGCCAGTAATAGTTTTTGAAGAATATTGTCTGCTTCTTACCTTTTTTAGTGGGAAAATATTTTCTTTCATTAATTCAATTGATGTTCATAGTACATAATACAAATGGTGCTAATCTATTGCCTTGCAGGACTCCAGCAACAATATCAAAGAAAACTGTGTCATCATGTGTGTGTATCACTCAGGAAAAGTTGGGTATATAAGTATGATAAGTACTGACAACAAAATTTAGATTTCTAACTTGCACCAATTTTTGATAATTTAGTTTTAAAGATTGTTTAATATGAAGCACCAAAAAAATCCTTGTTTTTGATACATTGAGATATGAAATTGCTTAAAAACTTATAATTTAAATCCAGATAAGTTTGTCAATTTACTTTATTCAAATAAAATGAATAAAATATATCAAAAGTAGCATTGAAATTGAAATTATAACCGTCACCCCAACCCAACTGCTCAGATAATCTGCATTTTCCCTCAAGAGTAATAATATGGCAAGATATTGTAAAACTGTTATTTTTTTGTTATCAATGAAACAAAAGCAAAGAAGTATGAACTCTAGAAACAAATTAAGGGATGATGATTTTAATATAAACTACCATTGTAATTTGAACACTTCTCTAAAATTCTACTGGTTACTAATAGTGGATCTTTTAAGTTTCTATTTTATATAATAGTTGTAAGGCATAAAGTTATAAAAGTTGGAACCTACCCTTGTCCTTTTTTTTTGGCCCTCTGGTCTTTTAATTTCTCTCTCTCTCTCTTCCGGTAGTAGCTGAATTTTAACTTATGTTAAACAAATACATCTAACCAGCAGAAATCTCAAAATATTAAAATATTATTTCACACAATAGTACAAGTTGCTTTTCTAACTGGTTTCCATAAAATATAATTATAGAAATTAATTTAAATGGAAATGTTTATAATATTGGGACTTGAATTCATTTAAAAAAATAAAATAAAAATAGAAAAATAACTTTACCTTATCTTTGAGAGGACAAGTACAGACTATGTGCCTTGTTTGACAATTTTCTTTTTTTTTGCATTTCACATTTTTGTGTTCACAATTTAAAATAGGCAATTAATAGGAACAAGAAGAAATGTCAAACAATGTATCCAGCTTTTTTTACCATTATTTTCTTTTACTCTAAAAAGAGACATTTTCTATTTATCTAATGTACTTTCTTGAAGTAGGTCTTTTTCAATTTATTTACAATATATTTTTTGGTTAGCAGAGGCAAATGAGGATTAACTGCCTTCCAAATATTAATCATAGGCTTTGCTATTAATTTTGCAATAGCAAAGTTTGTTAAGTCTAAACAAGAATTTCTTTAGAAAATAACTATACTGGATGACTTGTCAAAAAGTAGACAGCTCTGTTTTATCTAATGGACAAGGTGGACTTCCACATTTTGTAGCAGTAGCACTTCAAGTAGAAACTACAGTTTGTTTTCCAACCATTTTCATAAAAACATATCTGAAAAAATGTATATTCTGTTATTATAAGAAATTAAACAAATTGAATTATAAATTCAAAAGTGAAATTTTAAAAAAATATGGAAGAATATAATAAAAGATAAAATAATAAGTATGTATTTATTTATCTTACGAAATAAATGGAAATTTCTTATGCAGCATGCAAAAAAAAAAAAAAAATCAACTTGCGAATGAAAAATATCTTCAAAAATAAAAAAGATATTAAATGTCACAGCTGTTTCTTTCTTTTTTCTAATAATTAAGTTTATTGAAATAAAAAAGGAATAGATTCAATTATTTTTGTGTTTTAAATAAACTTGAAATACAAATGTAAACAACAGCATGTGAAATGTTATGGATATTTCCGGTGCAGATTGAAAAAATAACTGCCTAAAACAAGCTTGAATTTGTTTATAGTAACTTAAATAAAATATTTTTGTAGTGTTTGCTTTTTTATTTATTTTCCTTAATTTACCCAGAATTACACGATTTTGAATGAAATAAAACCTTTTTATTAAGTCTATTTTCTACATTTTTTCCCTTCAAAACCCATTTTTAAGCCGACTTATCTTTTTTGATTAGCAGAATTCAGAATATTTGATCATATTACAATTTAAATGCATCTGCGCAAAAAATTGGGAAACTTTTAGAGAAAAACATTTTGTGCAGTTATTCTTTATGTTAATTAGCAACTTTCTCTAGGTAGAGTTAGTTGTGGTACCAAATTCGAACTACCCTTATATATATATATATATATTGTTTATTCACACCTGTTGTGAATTTGAGACCGAAGCCCTCCTATATATATATATATTATATATATATATATATATATATATATATATATATATATATTGCCCGATGCTACTACAGCAGAGCAGCAGATTATAAACACTAGAAGACCATTACTTTAAGTTTCATGTAATGTGCACAATCACAAGACAGAAAAGTGAGAAAAATGGCCAATCAATCATAATTATATTGTTGTTGTATACCCTTTCTTACTTCTTACTTCTAGTCATCTTTTCTTCTGGCCGGCTTTAGTATTCTGATCTATCTTGGTCTGGTCTCTTCTAAGGTCTGGACTTTCTTGGGGACTTCGGGTCTGGTTTCTGTTAGGGATTTCTCCTTATCAGAAACCCTGTATCATTGTTAGTTTTTAGGTAATAAACACAAGACTTCGATTTACTTTGATGTTACTTTATTTTCAATCCCCAACCCAGACATCTGTGCAGGTGAGACTTACGTCCTACGAGCTCAGCTCCTACCTCTAACTAACTGAAACTTACTATCTAAACCGGAAGAGAGGGTCCTCTCTACCGGTTCTCACGGTATCCACCAGAAGGTTAGGACTGAGGTCAAGCCTTGTCACTCATCCTTCAAGGCCGTGGGCTGTAGCTTATAACGGCCATTTTGATTTCTACACTATTGCCATAAATATTAGGTATCTAATAATTATGTAACATTGTCATGTAAAATCACATGTTGAGATGGAAGTACACTCACATGCAGTATATGTGTGTAGAAATTTTTAAAAGTGTTTATTATTTGCTATTATTATATTTATTTTTAAAATAAAATAACATTTTTAGTTGTGGTTTGGAATGAAAAATCAAAACTTTCAACTTGTTTAAAAATATGTAAAACATATAAAAAACTAGCCATTTTTGTACTGTTCTTAATACTACTCAATAAAATATGTTTAAAAAAGGCTAATAGTACTTCAATTTTCAGAACATATAACAATATTTCAAATAAATAGGAAGAGATTTTTACAAAATTTTCAACTTGTTTAAAAATACAGCTAAAAATCTAGTTTTCAATGCTTCTTAAAAAAAAACCCAGAAAAAACAATTAATGTATCAACACATGCAAATAGTGTTTCTAGCTTGAGAACAAAAAACTCTGACATTTTCTAAGTTGCAAGTCTTGAACCTTAAATATTGTTAGCAATTTTTCTTGTTTAAACATACTCCCATATACTATACACACACACACACACACATATATATATATATATATATATATATATATATATATATATATATATATATATATAATGGATAGAAGTAACCTACTCGAGTTTCATCAATTGATTCTTCAGGGTTACATCCGTTTAATTAATTAATCAGTCTTAACCCCTGGATACTGTGCGCTTCCAACGATTGTACTCATACCCACCGGTAAGCTACTACTCATACATTAACATATATATATATATATATATATATATATATACACATATATATATATACACATATATATTCATAAATAAAAGTAGTAGTTAATTAATCTTATAATATGTAATATATTGAAATTAATACATAGCTAATTCACTTTCACATTTTGTTATAACCATAATATCTTTAGTAAAAGCAACACATGAATAATACTATAATTAATGGATTCATTTTTTAATCATTCATATACCTTTTTGAGAGAGAGAGAGAGAGAGAGAAAGAGAGAGAGAGAGAGAGAAAGAAAACTCCATACCTGCAACAGGGCCCTCTACTCATCCTGCCAGAGAAGATCCTGAAAGATATGTAAATCACAGAGAAAATGCGTCTGGTAAGTTGGATTTATAATGAATCAAGTCATCCTACATGTAACGCCCAAAATCTGATAGTGATAGATTGAATGATACTTGTTCTATACTAAAATGACTAAATGATGATAATAATGCATGCTATCAAATATTCATAGAATTTTATATAGGTATAACCACATTTATATCACAGTAAAAGCCAGCTAATCTAGTTACTAACTTGATCCTCTTAAAAATGGATGTGTCTATAAAGCAGTGAAGACATGTTTTGGATTTAAAAAGAGCAACTAACATAAAATGTCAGGGCTTTAAATGAAATACATTTCTGGAGATAGTTTGAAAGATGACTTCTATAATATGTCCTAAATAGGTTATCCTGTTAAGTTTAAATTTGCTTTTATCAGAACTATAGAAATATTGTTAATCTTATCATAATGGAATTGTGTGTTTTTCTGTCTGTAACCAAAACTATATTACTACTCAAGTCACAATTCCCTTAGTTATTTACATCACATTCTCCATGATTTTATTTTCATTTAAACCTCAATTATTGATAAAATTGTTTTACATTATTAATATTGTTGGCCTTATCTACAAATAACATGCAATTGTATTAATATATACAACAAAATAGTGATTTACAGCGTGAACGTGAAGGCTAATTTGCATATTGATCTTAAAAATTTGATTTTAATCAATGTGCTTGGGATTATTGATTTCTAATTGTTTGGTTTTATCTTAATGAATATGAGCAAAAATATTGGGGATAAATCTTAAAAGAATTCTATTAACAAAAAGAAATAACTGTAATTCTACTATTTACTTCATATTTTAACTAAATAGTTAAATTAGGAAAATTTAGCAATTAAATATTTTTTGATTATACCGCCCTCTGTTTTAAATATTTTTCTCTGCATTCTTATTTAGTTTCATTAGCCTTTCTAATTTAATATGATATTTTATTACATTAAAGCTTAAATATTTACACCCAGAGGGTGCATATATTTGCTAGTATGGTTAAAGAGTTAGTTCAAAAACTGAATTCAAGACACTCAATAGTTTACCCTCACCTTGAAAAAAAAAAAAAAAAAAAAAAAAAAAAAAATCACAACCCCCCTCCAAAAAAAAAAAAAAACAAAACAAACATTATCATGAAGCCTTGTAAATCATTGAAAGGTGCAAATGGGTAATGACAGAACTAATATTAGTAAATACATTTTACTCAAACATGTTTTATATACATTTCTGACCCTACATTCTGAGATTATTTATTGGATGACCTGGATTAGCTCAGTTGGTAGAGCATCTGCTTAGGAACCACAAGGTTTTAGGTTTGATTCTCAGCGCATGATCTGTACAATAAAGTAGGGAGCTGATGGTAGGTGTGGTGCTTTATCTGAGATGCAAAAACAATCTCTCTGGTCTAATGCTAGTGCAAAAGGAATAGACTCCCTCACTGTCCAGCTGATATAGACAATAGGCCACTCTGTTGACTTTACTATAATATCATAAACATGTGAAAACTATTGACTTTAAAAAATCAATAAAAAAAAAATTGGTTTTGGAACTTGTTTATTTCTGCTCATTGCAGTGTCTAAGACATATGTTTATTATAAGCTACAAACATTTGTGTCCCCTTTGGATTCAAAGAATGTCCCAAGAGGGCTGTATAAAGCAGATGTTAACTCTAACAGACTATACATGGTGGGGGCTATCCTAAAGGATAGTGTGATCGATAGATGTACTTCTGACAAACAATAGAGAATAAGACAATATTACAAGAAGAAAAATCACAAACATCAACAGCAGTAGAAGCAGTACAAAAAAAAAAAGAAAGAGAACAAAGTTTGAATTTGGTTCAGCCAACACAACAGACACAGATATTAGTAGAAAATTCATTACAAATACAAAATTTTGAGCAAGAGTCATTACCTGAATCTCCAAGATCTATACACTCACTACATGCATAAATAAATTATATATATATATATATAAAGACCAAGCTATCTAATATTTACTTGAATTTACAGCAGAAATTTGTAAATATGTTTTTTATCAATTAAATTAATATAATATTTACAAAGTTTATTTCACTACTTGTGTATAAGGAATTTTATTTTAAAATTCAATGTGACTTATTTTTTTTATTTACTTTTCATATTTAAACTGAAATCCAATATGGTTTCAATGGAGTCATCAAACATAAAATACAAAAGAACTGTCTAAGTTTAAGGATTCAATTTGTAGGTAAAGTATTGATTGCCAAGAAAATATACTTTTAATGCAGATTTTTCTTTTAAAAATTTTTTCTATAAATTTACATAAGAAAAAACCCAAAAAGATTAAAAATGAATTGAATAAGATTAAAAATTACCAGTGGAGTTGAACTGAGAAAGACAGAGGAGGATATTTGCCTTTCTCTGCTTGATAATTTTAATGCTTTGTTAGAATCAGTGGATGAAGCTGCCATCATGCATAGGGCAGACTTGATAGGATTGAGGCTTTCTTTCTCTTCCATATGAGCATACCTTCCCACATCCACACATAAACATACACACTGTTTGTAATGTACACATGTATATGAGTGTGCACACCAAAAGAGGGCTAACATTGTATTCACACAATATCAGCAGTAGTAGCAGAGCTGTAAATCAGGATACACGCATATCGTCTCATCACACATCTGTGCTTCATCGATACAACATTGCAGGTTAGTTGGTGTTAAAACCTTTCTAGTTGTCTGTTTTTCTCAATTTCAATCTATTTTCTTTAAATTTTTTTTATTTGCAGCTGTTTTGTATTGTGTAAAATTCACAAAGACAAAAATATAAAGCTTCATTACATTGCATTTCTTGCGTCCAAAATGAAAAATATCACGATCTGTATATACAACCAATTCAAAATCTCACTATCCGTACACACACACACACACACACACACACACACACACACACACAGAGAATATCTGAGTCATGCTAATGGTATTTTCTTTTGTTTCTTGTAATAACTAGATAGTATTATTGTTTAATGTATTTTATTCTATTATTTTAAAAGTTAAAACCTATAGATATTTATTTTGCTTAGGGTTCAGTATAAGATCATAATTTGAATTTATGAAACACTGAAGAAATAGATGAAATGTTTAAGTCAACTAAGAAACTGTAAAATACAAGCAAATTCTGCACACATTAAAAAGACTTTGTGTTAATCCGGTTTGGTGGGAGTCAGGAAAAGAAATACAAGTAAATTCTGCACATCTATATTAATTTGTTTTTATTTCTACTGAAAATATATATAAGTGTGATGAAGTTTTATTTCAATTAAAATTGGTTGTTTGAAGGTTATTCTCAGTTTAGATAAACAGAAATAATTTGAAATTATGTTTTTCTGTAGTAAATATAAATTACTATTTAGATTATTGTCAGGGTCATATTTATGATTGAATCTCTATACAATCTATTGGCACAATTTAAAAAAAAGTAATTTGTTCATAAATCTAATAATTTATTTAATGATATCTATTTTCTACTATATTATATATATATAAATGGTACAAAAATACATTAAAAAAAATACTGTTTACCCATAATAGCTGTCATATTTAGTGTATAAAATATATCTACAAATATATCAATTATTATAGAACAGTGGTATTAAAATTATTAACAAGGGGGCATAATTTCAGAGTTGACGAGATACAATTCTGCCTTCAATATGGAAAAAAAGAAAAATCTTAATAAATAAATCATAGTTTTTATTAATAGACCAATACCTTCATATAATCTTCAGAATATACTTCCGTATTATGTATATATTTTCTGTGCCTCCCACATGGCTGCATTGACATGACGTCTGTTTAAGTGGGGAGCCAGGCACAAAGTGAAGCTCATGTATGGCCAGTTCAAAAATTCTTTTTTTTAAGATTATTTTTTATTTGATAAATAAACGTTTTGTATGTGGTAAATATGTTGCATCTTTAATAACTGTATAAATATGAAGATAAAAAAAACATTATCAAATTAACATATATCAAATTTTATTTAATTTTATGCTCTTATTTAATTTCTATGAATTTTCTTAAGACATTATTTCATTTGAAATTTCCTCAAAATTTTTAAAAATACTGTTATTAAAATTTTAATTCCTTTCATATAAATCCTGGAAAGGGCTAAATATAATTAGAAATTATAAGCTGTTGATTTAAGAAAATATAACTGAATACAAAACATAACGTAAATTGCAAGAAGAATGAAAAATGCATAGAATATGATGATTGCAGTATTTATTATAGACACTTTTGTAGATTGTTTTTGCTAAACAAAATATAATTCAATTATGCAGTGCATACTGAAATTTGTCTATTTTAATATTTCAGGAATCAAAAAGAATTACAAGTAATCATGTTGATGTTAATGTACCTGTTGTTTTCTATGTTAAAACTCAGTCACAGTGCTGACCTGACATATAATGTAGATGAAGGTAAGAGTCCAGGTACTTACCTGGGGGATATTGCTGCTGATTCCAACATTATGGATGATGTTTCTTTGGAAAATAGACGTTTGATTACATTCAACCAATTGCGACAAGGAAAGGCTGGCACTTCCCAATTGTTCCATGTCTCCCAGAAGAAAGGAAAACTCTTCACTGCCCAAACACTGGATGCTGAGTCCCTTTGTACCTATAATACAGAATGTTTCCAAATGGTTGATGTGGCTGTGCGACAAGGAAAGACCTTCATGAAGATCATAAAAATCAAAATAATCATAAATGATGTCAATGATAATGAACCAAAATTTCCGGATAAACAACTTAACATGCATATCTCTGAGGGTGTAAGTAAAGGATTTACAAAAGCAATTCCCAATGCTGTTGATAAAGATATCGGAACAACTAATTCAGGAATTACATATGAACTAAAACAAAATGAAAAAGATCCATTTTCATTGTTGGTACATAATACCCCATTTGGTACACCAAAATTGAGTATTTCTGTGGTTGAAAAATTAGATAGAGAAGAAAAAGATTCCTATGCAATACAAGTGATTGCCAAAGATAGTGGATTTCCATCAAAACAAAATATCTTAAATATTTATGTTGATGTGACAGATATAAATGATAACTCTCCAGTATTTAGCAAGGATATCTACAATATTTCCATCACAAATAAAGAATATGGAGATAAACCACTTGTGGTTGTATCTGCAACTGATTTAGATGCTGGAGAGAATGGTAAAGTGTCTTACCATTTTAGCCAACAGACACCAACAGATATAAAGGAATATTTTCGGATAAATGAAAACTCTGGTGAAATATTTTTGAAGCAGAAATTACCATCAAATAAAAATAATATTTATAAATTATTTGTTACAGCAATTGATGGAGGCGAATCTCCAATGAGCAGTTTTGCTGGAGTTCTTGTAAATGTTGTTCATACTCAAAACAGACCACCAATATATTTGTGACTTTTATGTCTGAGTCAACAGATAACACAGCCACCATTTCTGAAGATGTAGAAGTGGGCAGTTTTATTGCTTATGTCAAAGTGACAGATCCTGATGCTGGACAAAATGGAGAGGTCAACTGTGAGTTGCACCATGATAAATTCCGCTTACAAAAACTCAGATCAAAAGAATACAAAGTGACATTGAAACACAAAGTTGACAGAGAAATGCAAGACCACCATGATGTTACAATCAGCTGTAAAGATGAAGGATCTCCTCCACAACACAGTGATAGCAAGTTCTCGATCAAAGTGAAAGATGTTAATGATGTACAGCCACAATTTGCAAAAGACACATTTAAATTCTCAGTGTTTGAGAATGAAAGTCCAAAGACACACCGGTTGGTTCTATCAATGCCACTGATCCTGATCTTGGAGCTGGTGGCCGACTCACATATTCTTTGCTCACCAAAAATGAAGACTTCCTACCTTTCAAGATAACCAGCAATGGCTTGATTTCTACAATCATGTCTCTTGACCATGAGTTCAAAGATATTTATAAATTCAAGGTTTTAGTGAAAGATAATGGAAGCCCTTCACTTGATAATACGGTCAATGTGATTGTGCAGATTGAAGATAAAAATGATAATGCTCCGTATTTTACCTTTCCCAGTGTTAACCCTTTCAATCTGGATGTGAAATATCATCCCCATCATACAAAGAACATTACCCTTCTCAAGGCTGCCGACAGTGACAGTCAAGAGAATGCATTTCTCAAATATGAAATAACTGCAGGCAATGATAAACAGTTGTTTGCCATCAATCATTATAGTGGATTGTTGTCTTTCAATCGCTTACTTAGCCAACAAGATGCTGGCTCGTATCACCTGCAGTTTATGGTCAAGGACAGTGGTAGTCCAGTTTTATCTGCCAAAACGTCAATGTTTTTAACGTTGACAGTAGTAACAATACAGAAGACATGTTAAATGCTGCCTATTCACACAGTGATATCAAGATCCACCAGTATTTACTGATTGTCATTGTGTTGGTTGCAGTGACAGTTGCTATACCAATTACTGCTGCAATTTCCATCTGCATCCTTCGCTGCATTGATACCAGAAGTGTTGCACATGCACATCCATTGGCTGGCACTTCCAGCAAATATTACCCTGAACAGGCACATCCAATGCATCCATCTTACCAGACTACTTATTGGTCAGGTGTGTCTGTTGCTGTGCGAGCAGAACAAGATGTGCTTTGTAGAACTCTACCGGGCAGAGGCAGAAGGCCCCAACATTGTGCAGATGTTTTGGATGATGGACGTAGAAGTTCAGCCCTTGGAATAAAGTACAAACAGCCACTGAAGTCATCTATGAGGTAGGAAATCATTTTACTTTACATCCAATTTTTATTCTATAGAAAATAATTGAACATTTACCAATAATTAAACATTTTACTCATATTCATTATTCATTGAAAGTTTCTCATCAATTAATTTAATTTTTCTTTATGCATTTTTATGTGGAAAGGAAATCAGAGGTGCAGCTGGTGGTAAGAGACATGAAGAGAGAAACTGTATGGGACCTGACTATCATCCTGATATGGGACCCTCAACTCACCCTGATGATGAAGATCCTTATGCTGAAAGATATGCAAATCACTGCCAAAATGTACCTGGTAAGTTGGAAATATATCAGTTCAAATCTAAAATTTATTCTATGAATGGACTTTAAAATAAAATGAAAATTAAAAATATGTATAATATTTACTTATTTAAAAGATCAATGTAAACTTTGTTTACAATTTTTTATTTTAGTGTCTGACACATCTGATTATTATGAACCCCATTCATCCCAGAGTATCCATGAAGAGTATACAGATATGAAGCCTTCTATGCAAACATTCATGTCCCCTGGAGATACAAGGACTGTTCCAAGAAGGTTATACAAGGAAGATGTTAACCCTGACTCTGACTATAGGCAATGGGCTACCCTAAAGCATAGTTCTGTTGATAGATACACTTCTGACACCCAACTACAATTACACAATGTGGAATCAGATGGTGTTACATGTGAGCCACAACAAGAAGAACAAGCACAAACTGCAGAAGAAGTAGTAGAAAGTAAAGAGAATGAAGAAAGAGAGCAAAGTTTGAATTTGGTTCAGCCAACACAACAGACACAGATATTAGTAGAAAATTCATCACAAATACAAAATTTTGAGCAAGAGTCATTACCTGAATCTCCAAGATCTATACACTCACTACATGCATAAATAAATTATATATATATATATATATATATATATATATATATATATATATATATATATATATATATAGCTATCAAATATTTACTTCAAATTACTGCAGTCATTTGTAAATATGTTTTTATTATTTAAATTAATATAGTATTTATAAAGTTTATTTCACTACTTGTGTATGAGGAATTTTATTTTAAAATTCAATTTGACTTATTTTTCATTTACTTTTCCTTTTCAAACTGTAATCCAATATGGTTTCAATGGAGTCATCAAATATAAAATACAAAAGAAATGTTTAAGTTAAAGGATTCAATTTGTAAGTGAAATATTGATTACCTAGAAAAGATCCTTTAAATGTAAATTTTTCTTTTAGAAATTTTTCTAGAAAAAAAGAAAAAGATTAAAAATAGATTTGATTAGATTAAAAATTACCAGTGGAGTTGGACTGAGGAAAACAGACTGAGAGAGAAAGATACTTGCCTTTCTCTGCTTGATAATTTTTATGCTTTGTTAGAATCAGTTGATGTAGCCGCCATCATGCATAGGGCAGACTTGATAGGACCGTGTCTTTCTTTCTCTTCCATATATGAATACCCTCCCACATCCACACATAAACATACACACATGTATGTGCATGCGTGTGTAAGTGTGCTAAGAGAGGACTGACAGTGTATTCATACAATAACAGCAGCAGTAGCAGCAGAGCTGTACACCAGGATACACACAACCATAATTCATCGATAGATTGCAGGTTGGTTTTCAATTTTCCTTTTTTCATTTCATTTTGTTTTCATTCATGTCCACTTATATTTCTTTGTGTCAGCTTATCAAAAGGAAATATACAATCTTTCATTAAAAATCTCATTGATTTCCTCAAATATTGCAAATCTCCCTATCTGTTAATTATACTAATTCACCTTTTTTAAACCATGCACAATAACTGAGTCATCTTTTTGGAATTTCTTTATCTTTCTTCAACTTAAACATAAAACAAATGTCTGTATTTCTGAGCAAAAATTCTTATTAATTTTCCAACTTAATAATCATTTGCTTTTTCTTGCAATAGATAATTCATATTTTATATTTATAATTTCATGCAGTAATTCTTTAGATTTCTTATAGACTTCATTATACTGAATACAAATAAATATCTCTATATATATAGTTTTTAGAAATCTACACTAATATTTTATTGGTCATAATTATAAATGTTTATGAAAAATCTATTTTTATAATTGTTTGTAGGGGATGAAATTATAATAATATTACATTGAGTTAATGCAACTAGAGTTTTATATTTTATATTTTTCATACTGTAAAGATTAGAATGATGTCAATGATTACAGAAGAATGGTCCAAATGGGGGGAAAAAAAAAGAAAAAAAGAAGACATTTTATTGTGCATATTTAAATGACAATTTATTGTTCAAATATTTTGTTTTTAAATTGTATAGTTAATTATTAAAGATCCATTTACATTTTTGTTGAATGAAAAAAAAAGAGTTTTTATAGAAGGAAGCTTGGCAATCTAAGTAAGAAATAAAAGTCATTAAAAATATACATGTATAGTAGCAGTCTGATTATGAAATGATAAATTGAATTTGTAATTGGTTATATATATATATATATATATATATATATATATATATATATATGAAATGTATGAATTCTACATCATTTAAATCTTTTATTTCATGAAGTAAACAATGTTTAGAAATTTACTATACCCTATGAACTTTTGAAAATTGAAATTAGAATATTTTAGGAAAGGGAAATAACTACTAGTGTTTTCATTTATAATAAAATAAGATTTAAAAATAAATGAACCTATTGCTGGAAGTAAAAATATTTTTGTATTTCTTACAAAAAAATAACAATATGCAAAATTTTTATTTCAAATATGATTATTTTAAATTTACAGGAAAACAGTTTACCAAATAATTATGTCCATAATTGTGTATATATTGCTGTCATCATTTCAACTGTGCCTCAGTGCTGACTTGACATACAGTATAGATGAGGGTAAGAGTCCAGGTACTACCTGGGGGACATTGCTGCTGACTCCAATATAATGGATGATGTCCCTTTGGAAAATCGACGTCTGATCACATTTAACCAACTGCGACAAGGAAAGGCTGGCACTTCCCAATTGTTCCATGTCTCCCAGAAGAAAGGAAAACTCTTCACTGCCCAAACACTGGATGCTGAGTCCCTTTGTACCTATAATACAGAATGTTTCCAAATGGTTGATGTGGCTATGCGACAAGGAAAGACATTCATGAAAATTATAAAAATCAAAATAATAATAAATGATGTCAATGATAATGCACCAGAATTTCCTGAGAAACAGAAAAATATACAATTTTCTGAGGAAGTCAGAGAAGGATTTAAAAAGCCCATTCCTAATGCTATAGATAGAGATGTAAGTCTTATAAACTCACAAATTAGTTATGAATTAAAAAAGAAGAAAAATGAGCCATTTTTACTATCAATTCAGAAAATACCATTTGGCCCACCAAATTAAGTATTTCTGTTGATGGTAAATTGGATAGAGAAGATAAAGATTCATATATGATACAAGTAATTGCTAAAGATGGCGGCTCCCCTCCCAAACAAAGTGTTTTGAATGTTAATATAATAGTTGAAGATCTAAATGATAATGCTCCATATTTAGTCAAAATATTTACAACATTTCCATCAAAAATAAAGAATATGGTAATGTACCAATTGTTATAGTATCTGCCAGTGATTTGGATGCCAGACAAAATGGAAAAGTTTCTTACCATTTCAGAACTCAAATGTCAGAAGAAATTAAAAATTACTTTCAGTTGGATGAAGGAACAGGAAAAATATATTTGAAGCAGAAATTACCTCCTAATCCAAAGTCAATGTATAAACTTTTTGTAACAGCAGTTGATGGAGGTGCTTCACCTTTAAGTAGTTTTGCAGGAGTTCTTGTAAATGTAATCAACACCCAAAACAGACCACCCAACATATTTGTGACTTTTATGTCTGAATCAACAGATAACACAGCCACCATTTCTGAAGATGTAGAAGTGGGCAGTTTTATTGCTTATGTCAAAGTGACAGATCCTGATGCTGGACAAAATGGAGAGGTCAACTGTGAGTTGCACCATGATAAATTCCGCTTACAAAAACTCAGATCAAAAGAATACAAAGTGACATTGAAACACAAAGTTGACAGAGAAATGCAAGACCACCATGATGTTACAATCAGCTGTAAAGATGAAGGATCTCCTCCACAACACAGTGATAGCAAGTTCTCGATCAAAGTGAAAGATGTTAATGATGTACAGCCACAATTTGCAAAAGACACATTTAAATTCTCAGTGTTTGAGAATGAAAGTCCAAAGACACCGGTTGGTTCTATCAATGCCACTGATCCTGATCTTGGAGCTGGTGGCCGACTCACATATTCTTTGCTCACCAAAAATGAAGACTTCCTACCTTTCAAGATAACCAGCAATGGCTTGATTTCTACAATCATGTCTCTTGACCATGAGTTCAAAGATATTTATAAATTCAAGGTTTTAGTAAAAGATAATGGAAGCCCTTCACTTGATAATACGGTCAATGTGATTGTGCAGATTGAAGATAAAAATGATAATGCTCCGTATTTTACCTTTCCCAGTGTTAACCCTTTCAATCTGGATGTGAAATATCATCCCCATCATACAAAGAACATTACCCTTCTCAAGGCTGCCGACAGTGACAGTCAAGAGAATGCATTTCTCAAATATGAAATAACTGCAGGCAATGATAAACAGTTGTTTGCCATCAATCATTATAGTGGATTGTTGTCTTTCAATCGCTTACTTAGCCAACAAGATGCTGGCTCGTATCACCTGCAGTTTATGGTCAAGGACAGTGGTAGTCCAGTTTTATCTGCCAAGACGTCAATGTTTTTGACATTGACAGTCAGTAACAATACAGAAGACATGTTAAATGCTGCCTATTCACACAGTGATATCAAGATCCACCAGTATTTACTGATTGTCATTGTGTTGGTTGCAGTGACAGTTGCTATACCAATTACTGCTGCAATTTCCATCTGCATCCTTCGCTGCATTGATACCAGAAGTGTTGCACATGCACATCCATTGGCTGGCACTTCCAGCAAATATTACCCTGAACAGGCACATCCAATGCATCCATCTTACCAGACTACTTATTGGTCAGGTGTGTCTGTTGCTGTGCGAGCAGAACAAGATGTGCTTTGTAGAACTCTACCGGGCAGAGGCAGAAGGCCCCAACATTGTGCAGATGTTTTGGATGATGGACGTAGAAGTTCAGCCCTTGGAATTAAAGTACAAACTGCTACTGAAGTCATCTATGAGGTAGGAAATCATTTTACTTTACATCCAAGTTTTATTCTATAGAAAATAATTGAACATTTACCAATAATCAAATATTTCACTCATATTCAGAATTTATTGAAAGTCACTCATCATTAATCTTATTACTGTTTCTTTATCTGCTTTTATGGTGAAAGGAAATC
Organism: Doryteuthis pealeii; assembly: GCA_023376005.1. Lineage (NCBI taxonomy): Eukaryota > Metazoa > Mollusca > Cephalopoda > Myopsida > Loliginidae > Doryteuthis > Doryteuthis pealeii. The sequence goes on from CM042151.1 coordinate 42,691,197, forward strand.
AGAGGTGCAGCTGGTGGTAAGAGACATGAAGAGAGAAACTGTATGGGACCTGACTATCATCCTGATATGAAACCCTCTACTCATCCTGATGATGAAGATCCTTATGCTGAAAGATATGCAAATCACTGCCAAAATGTGCCTGGTAAGTTGGAAATATAACAGTTCAAATCTAAAATTTATTCTATAAATGGACTTTTAAATAAGTAAATATTCTTTTTTAATTTTCATTTTATTTTAAAGATCAATGTTAACTTTGTTTTACAAACTTTTTTTTTCAGTGTCTGACACATCTGATTATTATGAGCCACACTCATCACAGAGTATCCATGAAGAGTATACAGATATGAAGCCTTCTATGCAAACATTCATGTCTCCTGGAGATACAAGGACTGTTCCAAGACGGATGTATAAAGCAGATGTTAACCCTGACTCTGATTATAGGCAATGGGCTACCCTAAAACATAGTTCAGTTGATAGATGCTCATCTGACACTCAGCTACAGATACACAATGTAGATGCAGACAGTGTTACATGTGAACCTCAACAAGAAGAACAAGCACAAACTGCAGAAGAAGTAGTAGAAAGTAAAGAGAATGAAGAAAGAGAACAAAGTTTGAATTTGGTTCAGCCAACACAACAGACGCAGGTATTAGTAGAAAATTCATCACACGTACAAAGTTTGGAGCAAGAGTCATTACCTGAATCTCCAAGATCTATACACTCACTACATGCATAAATAAATTATATTATATATGTATATAAAGACAAGGCTATCAAATATTTACTTCAAATTACTGCAGTCATTTGTAAATATGTTTTTTATCATTTAAATTAATATAGTATTTACAAAGTTTATTTCACTACTTGTGTATGAGGAATTTTATTTTAAAATTCAATTTGACTTTTTTTTCATTTACTTTTCCTTTTCAAACTGAAATCTAATATGGTTTTAATGGAGTCATCAAACATAAAATACAAAAGAAATTAAAGGATTCAATTTGTAGATGAAGCATTGATTGCCTAGAAAAAATCCTTTTAATGCAGATTTTTCTTTAATTTTTTTTTTTTTAAGAAATTTACATAAAAAAAACCCCAAAAAGATTAAAAATGAATTGAATAAGATTAAAAATTACCAGTGGAGTTGAACTGAGGAAGACAGACTGAGGAGGATATTTGCCTTCGATTGATAATTATTATGCTTTATTAGAATCAGTGGATGAAGCCGCCATCATGCATAGTGCAGATTTGATAGGACTGTGGCTTTCTTTCTCTTCCATATGAGCATAGCTTCCCACATCCATACATAAACATACACACTGTTTCTAACACTCACATTTACACATGTGTATGTGTGTGTATGTGCCAAGAAAAGACTGACATTGTATTCATACAATAGAAGCAGCAGTAGCAGCAGAGCTGTACACCAGGATACACGCATCTGTTCTCATCATACATCTGTGCTTCATCGATACAACATCGCAGGTTAGTTGGTGTTAAAATCTTTTCAGTTGTCTATTTCTTTCCTAATTTCAATCAATTTACTTTTCATTTGCAGCTGTTTTCAATTTTTTAGATTGACAAAGACAAAAACACAAAAAACATTGCATTTCTTACTTTCAAAATAACAAATATCACAATCTATTAATACAACCAATACACAATCTCACTATCCAAATACACACACACACACACATACATACAGAGAATATCTGAGTCATACTAATGGTATTTTCTTTTGTTTCTTGTAATAACTACATAATGTTATAATTTAATGTATTTCGTTCTATTATCTAAAAAGTAAAACCTATAGATATTTAATTTGTTAAGCATTCAGTATAAGATCTTTATTTGAAATTATAGAACACTGAAGAAATAAATGAAATATTTAAGTTAACTAAGAAACTATAAAATACAAGGAAATTCAACACATCTATATTCATTTGTATTCTTTATGACTTCTGGAAATATATATGTGTGTGATTAAGTTTTATTTATATTAAATTGGTTGTTTGGATGTTATTCTCAGTTTAGATAAACTGAAATAATTTGAAATTATGTTTTTTCTGCTGTAAATATAAATTACTATTTACTTTTTGTCAGGGTCATATCTATGATTGAATCTATACAATCTATTGGCTTAATTAAAAAAAATCAAATTGTTTATAAATCTCATAATTCATTTAATGATATCTATTGTTTGCCCAATAATAGTTATTTCATTTAGCGTATGAAATATATAGATACAAATGTAACAAATATTATGGGAAAGAAGTAGCATAATTGTTAAATAGGGGGCATAATTTCAAAATTTACTGAAAATATAATTCCACCTTTGCTATTTAATATGGAATAAAATATAATTTGATTAAGAAATAAGAAAATACAGTTAGTTTTATCATTATCTCAATGTTTATTCCTATAATGTAGAGAAAATAATGACTTATATATTGAGTCATTGTATCTAAAATTATGTTTTTTCTGGAGTTGCCTTTACTTTAAAAAATCCTTTTATCTGTTTTTCTTTTACTCAACAAAATTTCAGGAGTGATAAAAAGTTTATTTTCTAGTAAAACTAAAACTAAAACCCTCATGTATAAAATGCAATGAGTGCGTGCACACACACACATAGTTGAACATTGTACTTCCTCAGGCCTACCCCTAACAAATTTGATTAAATTATTTAAAGTAATGGAATATTATTTCAAATCAACAAGAGAAAAGAATTATAAAATGCTTTTATAATTTGTATTTCAAAACAAATCTAAATATGTAAATTATTCTGCAGTTGAATGATTCTTGCAGTGTCTAACAATCTCTTGGGTTTGGCTAATTGAAAGAAAAATAAGTTTTCAATAAGAGAACCATCAACTGAAAAAATGAGAAGGATTATAAAATCCCTTTCAGAAAGAAATCAAACATAGCATATTGTAAAAGATGATGGTTGTTCTTAGTTGAATCTAAAATGTGATGCGAATATCTACAGTTCAGTGTTCCTCGGGGATTAGTACTGGGGTTTTTTTGTTTTTAATATTCATAAATGATTTACCTAACGATAAAAGAATCAAAATAGAACTATTTGTTGATGATGTTAAACTACTTGTTAGACTATTATCAAAAGAAATAACACAAATGGATCTAAATAAATTGTCATATTGGGAAGATATTTGGAAATTAGAATTTAATAAAGAAAAATGTAAAGTACTCTATATTGGATCCAAAAACATTAAAGTTGAATATAAATTAAGCAACAGGGAAATCAAAGAAGGAAATAAGGAATGAGATCTAGGGTTTGTTTTGGTGTTACTTTTAAAGCTGACAATCATATTTTGTCTATTATATTGAAGGTAAGGAGAATGATTGGCTGGATGGTTAGAAATTTTATTTCAAGGGAGGCAAATATTGATTTAAAAATATACAAAACCACAATAAGACCTCATATAGAATATTGCACAGGTCTGGGCTCCAGTATCTAGACATGGAAATTGGAGTGTAATATTGAAATTGGAGGGCATACAAAGAAGAGTGACAAAAATTATAAAGAGAGTAAAAGATTAGTTTTAGGATTAACGACTTTACTAGAAAGAAGAATGAGAGGTGATCTAAATGATTTTTTTGTTAATAGAGTAATATATTTTTTGAACTCAGATCAAAAACAGCAATAGCATAATAAATGGAATTTTTGGGAACTATTGGATAAATTACTTAACAGAATTTGATCTTTAGATAGATATTATATTAACAGTGTATGTGTTCTGTACAAAGATTCTTTTTTGTTTTTATTTTTTGTTAAAGGTTGATGTGAGAAGATAAACAAGGGAGATTCTCAAGGAGGCAAACAAAATGAATAAAATAAAAAAGTGAAAGCAATATGTCTTGAAAATAGAAAATGCACAACAAAACAAATGAATAGAAACACGAATCAATATTTGTGATAGAACTGTAAAAAATCAGCTAAATTAAATAGGATTTACATAGAGAAAAGTTAAATGAAAATCAGCACTAACACCTAAATGGAATAAAAAAAAATAAGTTTATAGAGGGCTACAGAGAATCGATGATGGATTGTGGATGAAAGTGATATTCAGTGATGAATCATAAATCAGTATTGGCCAAAATAATATTGATGGAACTTTTATCAGGTGCCATTCCAATAAAATATATAAAGATTCTGCTTGATGAAAACCAATAAATTTTCCCACTCTTTATTTTATACATCAGGTAAATGACCAGAAAGAAATGCATAGGAGCACATTGAAATTTTGGACATTTTTCTTGTTCTATCAGTAGAAAACAGGTTTGGGGATGAAGACATTATTCAGGATGATAATGTATCTTGTCATAGAACAAATGTTTCTTAAAGTAAAGCATATCAACTTAATGACATGGTCAGCAAATATTCCAGATCTCAATCTGATTGAAAATACTCAGTGGAAAGTTAAAACAAAAAAGATAGTCTATGACAAGGCTGTATTCTGCAAAGCTAGTTTATCAAATTCTATTGAATAAAGTTGAAAAAAACTTGATGAAGAATGCTGTTTTCCATTAGTGAAATCGTGGCCTGAAAGAATTCAGGCCATCATAAAAGCTTGAGAGGAGAAACAAAGTCTTAATAGTGATTTTGTTTTCTCAATGATTCCATAATTTTGGTCTCTAGTTGATTTGGAATAAATATTCTGTTAGTTAATATAACTGTATTTAATTTGTTTATAGTATGTTTCATACAAATAGAGTGATAAACATGAATTTTGTGTCACAACTGTAATTGTTTTTTGTTTGTTTTCTCTTTTGCTATGAAGTTAAAAGTTAGATGAATTTCCTCTAAGTGATGTGATTCCATAACTTTTACCAGTGTTTTTATTCCATGAGAAAAAGATGATAATAAGAAAATCAATTGTTATATTTACATTTAGCATATTTGGTTTAATTCAAAGCAGGCAAACATTGTGTTAGCATAACAACAAAAAGTGGTAAATAAAAAAACTTCTACAGTAAATAAAAGGTAATGTTTAGTTTCTTTTCTAAAAATAAATCAGCTCATAGAAATTGAAACAGATTTGTAAATAAGTAATATGGACATAAAAGAAGTTTTTTGTCATGTAATTGATATCTTATATAATTATAGTGTTCCTAATTAATTCTTAGGAATTAAAAAAAAAATGTTTGTATCCTTTTCCAAATAAAGTAGAAATTCTGGTATTAAAGATATATTGAAAAGTATATTATGAAACGATAATGGTGAAGTTATTTTAGATTTCATTTAAGATCTTACAAAGAAGAATAAACATCCAAGGTTTATGAAACTGCAATGTACAAAGCAAAAGGCTGAGAAATGCATTCCCAGTATTTATGTAAATATCTTTCTCTGCTTATTATATAATGTGTTTGCATGCATAACTGTTACTAAAAAACTGAGATCAACCTTGAGTCAAATGATACTAAATTGTATTCATCTTTCATTTGCATATGAATAGATAAAATCATGCAAAATAATTGATCAAGAATCTTATGAACGAATAAAAACTAATTAGGAAATATGTGAGATGGAGATTATCTAATGTTGACATAAGTATTTATAGATATGAATTCAGACTTAACAGAAAATTTCAACAACGGAAGATTCTTTCAAGTTTAATCATTTTTCCATCTGTTAGTTTTCATTCTTGGCATATGTAACCTAGGGAAAAGTTACCAAACAAAAGATACCAGTAAATATAATGAGATATTCAAAGATGCTGATTTCAGAAAATAAGTCACAATATAACTGAATACAAAATATGACTTATAGTGCAAGAAGAATGAAAAATGCATAGAATATGATGATTGCAGTATTTAATAAGGACAATTTTGTGACTTGTTATTGCTAAACACAATGTAAATTGAAATATATGTAAAAATATTCATACTCAATCATAGACAGTTATTTTTCTAAACTGTGAAATTTCTTTAAATGTAATAAATATAATTCAATTATGCAGTGCATACTGAAATTTGTCTATTTTAATATTTCAGGAATCAAAAAGAATTACAATTAATCATGTTGATGTTAATGTACCTGTTGTTTTCTGTGTTAAAACTCAGTCACAGTGCTGACCTGACATATAATGTAGATGAAGGTAAGAGTCCAGGTACTTACCTGGGGGATATTGCTGCTGATTCCAACATTATGGATGATGTTTCTTTGGAAAATCGACGTCTAATAACATTCAACCAATTGCGACAAGGAAGGGCTGGCACTTCCCAATTGTTCCATGTCTCCCAGAAGAAAGGAAAACTCTTCACTGCCCAAACACTGGATGCTGAGTCCCTTTGTACCTATAATACAGAATGTTTCCAAATGGTTGATGTGGCTGTGCGACAAGGAAAGACCTTCATGAAGATCATAAAAATCAAAATAATCATAAATGATGTCAATGATAATGAACCAAAATTTCCGGAGAAACAACTTAACATGCATATCTCTGAGGGTGTAAGTAAAGGATTTACAAAAGCAATTCCCAATGCTGTTGATAAAGATATCGGAACAACTAATTCAGGAATTACATATGAACTAAAACAAAATGAAAAAGATCCATTTTCATTGTTGGTACATAATACCCCATTTGGTACACCAAAATTGAGTATTTCTGTGGTTGAAAAATTAGATAGAGAAGAAAAAGATTCCTATGCAATACAAGTGATTGCCAAAGATAGTGGATTTCCATCAAAACAAAATATCTTAAATATTTATGTTGATGTGACAGATATGAATGATAACTCTCCAGTATTTAGCAAGGATATCTACAATATTTCCATCACAAATAAAGAATATGGAGATAAACCACTTGTGGTTGTATCTGCAACTGATTTAGATGCTGGAGAGAATGGTAAAGTGTCTTACCATTTTAGCCAACAGACACCAACAGATATAAAGGAATATTTTCGGATAAATGAAAACTCTGGTGAAATATTTTTGAAGCAGAAATTACCATCAAATAAAAATAATATTTATAAATTATTTGTTACAGCAATTGATGGAGGCGAATCTCCAATGAGCAGTTTTGCTGGAGTTCTTGTAAATGTTGTTCATACTCAAAACAGACCACCCAACATATTTGTGACTTTTATGTCTGAGTCAACAGATAACACAGCCACCATTTCTGAAGATGTAGAAGTGGGCAGTTTTATTGCTTATGTCAAAGTGACAGATCCTGATGCTGGACAAAATGGAGAGGTCAACTGTGAGTTGCACCATGATAAATTCCGCTTACAAAAACTCAGATCAAAAGAATACAAAGTGACATTGAAACACAAAGTTGATAGAGAAATGCAAGACCACCATGATGTTACAATCAGCTGTAAAGATGAAGGATCTCCTCCACAACACAGTGATAGCAAGTTCTCGATCAAAGTGAAAGATGTTAATGATGTACAGCCACAATTTGCAAAAGACACATTTAAATTCTCAGTGTTTGAGAATGAAAGTCCAAAGACACCGGGTTGGTTCTATCAATGCCACTGATCCTGATCTTGGAACTGGTGGCCGACTCACATATTCTTTGCTCACCAAAAAATGAAGACTTCCTACCTTTCAAGATAACCAGCAATGGCTTGATTTCTACAATCATGTCTCTTGACCATGAGTTCAAAGATATTTATAAATTCAAGGTTTTAGTGAAAGATAATGGAAGCCCTTCACTTGATAATACGGTCAATGTGATTGTGCAGATTGAAGATAAAAATGATAATGCTCCGTATTTTACCTTTCCCAGTGTTAACCCTTTCAATCTGGATGTGAAATATCATCCCCATCATACAAAGAACATCACCCTTCTAAAGGCTGCCGACAGTGACAGTCAAGAAAATGCATTTCTCAAATATGAAATAACTTCAGGCAATGATAAACAGTTGTTTGCCATCAATCATTATAGTGGATTGTTGTCTTTCAATCGCTTACTTAGTCAACAAGATGCTGGCTCGTATCACCTGCAGTTTATGGTCAAGGACAGTGGTAGTCCAGTTTTATCTGCCAAGACGTCAATGTTTTTGACGTTGACAGTCAGTAACAATACAGAAGACATGTTAAATGCTGCCTATTCACACAGTGATATCAAGATCCACCCAGTATTTACTGATTGTCATTGTGTTGGTTGCAGTGACAGTTGCTATACCAATTACTGCTGCAATTTCCATCTGCATCCTTCGCTGCATTGATACCAGAAGTGTTGCACATGCACATCCATTGGCTGGCACTTCCAGCAAATATTACCCTGAACAGGCACATCCAATGCATCCATCTTACCAGACTACTTATTGGTCAGGTGTGTCTGTTGCTGTGCGAGCAGAACAAGATGTGCTTTGTAGAACTCTACTGGGCAGAGGCAGAAGGCCCCAACATTGTGCAGATGTTTTGGATGATGGACGTAGAAGTTCAGCCCTTGGAATAAAAGTGCAAACTGCTACTGAAGTCATCTATGAGGTAGGAAATCATTTTACTTTACATCCAAGTTTTATTCTATAGAAAATAATTGAACATTTACCAATAATTAAATATTTCACTCATATTCAGAAATTATTGAAAGTCACTCATCATTAATCTTATTACTGTTTCTTTATGTATTTTTATGTTGAAAGGAAATCCGAGGTGCAGCTGGTGGTAAGAGACATGAAGAAAGAAACTGTATGGGACCTGACTATCATCCTGATATGAAACCCTCTACTCATCCTGATGATGAAGATCCTTATGCTGAAAGATATGCAAACCACTGCCAAAATGTGCCTGGTAAGTAGTGAATTATATCAATGTCCCATAGCACTAATGGTTGTCAGTAGAAATCAGTTTTTAATGTTAAATTATTTTTATAATCTTATTTTATTTTGTTTATTTCAGTGTCTGACACATCTGATTATTATGAACCCCATTCATCCCAGAGTATCCATGAAGAGTATACAGATATGAAACCTTCAATGCAAACATTCATGTCCCCTGGAGATACAAGGACTGTTCCAAGACGGATGTATAAAGCAGATGTTAACCCTGACTCTGATTATAGGCAATGGGCTACCCTCAAGCATAATTCTGTTGATAGATACACTTCTGACACCCAACTACAATTACACAATGTGGAATCAGATGGTGTTCCATGTGAGCCACAACAAGAACAATCACAAACTGCAGAAGAAGTAGTAGAAAGTAAAGAGAATGAAGAAATAGAGCAAAGTTTGAATTTGGTTCAGCCAACACAACAGACACAGATATTAGTAGAAAATTCATCACAAATACAAAATTTTGAGCAAGAGTCATTACCTGAATCTCCAAGATCTATACACTCACTACATGCATAAATAAATTATATATATATATATATATATATATATATATATATAGGCTATCAAATATTTACTTCAAATTACTGCAGTCATTTGTAAATATGTTTTTTATCATTTAAATTAATATAGTATTTATAAAGTTTATTTCACTACTTGTGTATGAGGAATTTTATTTTAAAATTCAATGTGACTTATTTTTCATTTACTTTTCCTTTTCAAACTGTAATCCAATATGGTTTCAATGGAGTCATCAAATATAAAATACAAAAGAAATGTTTAAGTTAAAGGATTCAATTTGTAAGTGAAATATTGATTACCTAGAAAAGATCCTTTAAATGTAAATTTTTCTTTTAGAAATTTTTCTAGAAATTTACATAGGAAAAAAGAAAAAGATTAAAAATAGATTTGATTAGATTAAAAATTACCAGTGGAGTTGGACTGAGGAAAACAGACTGAGAGAGAAAGATACTTGCCTTTCTCTGCTTGATAATTTTTATGCTTTGTTAGAATCAGTTGATGTAGCCGCCATCATGCATAGGGCAGACTTGATAGGACCGTGTCTTTCTTTCTCTTCCATATATGAATACCCTCCCACATCCACACATAAACATACACACATGTATGTGCATGCGTGTGTAAGTGTGCTAAGAGAGGACTGACAGTGTATTCATACAATAACAGCAGCAGTAGCAGCAGAGCTGTACACCAGGATACACACAACCATAATTCATCGATAGATTGCAGGTTGGTTTTCAATTTTCCTTTTTTCATTTCATTTTGTTTTCATTCATGTCCACTTATATTTCTTTGTGTCAGCTTATCAAAAGGAAATATACAATCTTTCATTAAAAATCTCATTGATTTCCTAAAATATTGCAAATCTCCCAATCTGTTAATTATACTAATTCACCTTTTTTAAACCATGCACAATAACTGAGTCATCTTTTTGGAATTTCTTTATCTTTCTTCAACTTAAACATAAAACAAATGTCTGTATTTCTGAGCAAAAATTCTTATTAATTTTCCAACTTAATAATCATTTGCTTTTTCTTGCAATAGATAATTCATATTTTATATTTATAATTTCATGCAGTAATTCTTTAGATTTCTTATAGACTTCATTATACTGAATATAAGTAAATATCTATATGTATGTAGATTACAAATCTATACTAATATTTTTATTGATCTGAAAATCTATTTTCATAATTGAGGATGAAATTATAATATGTTACATTATATTAATGCAACAATGTTTAAAAAAAATAAATTTGAAGATTAGAACAATGTCACTTATTATAGGAGAATGGTGCAAATGACCCCCCTCCCCCCAAAAAAAAACCCCAAATAAACTCTGATAAAGGTTTCTCTTTAATTTTAGTATGTATTTATAAAAGATAGTTTACAGTTCAAATATTTTAGTTCATTTTAGATTACATTAGTTATTATTAAAGATCTATTGACATTTTTATTGAATGTAAAAAACAACTGTTTTTATAGAATGAAAGTTTGCCAGTCTTAACAAAATACAAGTCATTACAAAATCGACATGTATACTAGCACAATCTGGTTATGAAATTATAAATTGAATTTGTAATTGGAAATATATATAATGTATGAATATTTCATCAGTTAAATCTTTTATTTCATAATGTAACCAATATTTCGAAATTTACTAAAAGCTATTTCTTTTTTTGCAACATGAATTTTTGAAAATTGAAATTAGAATATCATAGGAAAGGGAAATAACTACTAATGTGTTTTCATTTATGATAAAACGGTAATTAAAAAAAAAACATGGACCTATTAGCTTAAGTAAAATATTTTTGTATTTCTTACAAAGAATAACAATATGCAAAATTTTTATTTCAAATGTGATTATTTTAAATTTACAGGAAAACAGTTTACCAAATAATTATGTCCATAATTGTGTATATATTGCTGTCATCATTTCAACTGTGCCTCAGTGCTGACTTGATATACAGTATAGATGAGGGTAAGAGTCCAGGTACCTACCTGGGGGATATTGCTGCTGATTCCCATATCATGGATGATGTTTCTTTGGAAAATCGACGTCTAATAACATTCAACCAATTGCGACAAGGAAGGGCTGGCACTTCCCAATTGTTCCATGTCTCCCAGAAGAAAGGAAAACTCTTCACTGCCCAAACACTGGATGCTGAGTCCCTTTGTACCTATAATACAGAATGTTTCCAAATGGTTGATGTGGCTGTACGACAAGGAAAGACATTTATGAAGATTATAAAAATTAAAATAATTATAAATGATGTTAATGACAATTCACCAGAATTTCCAGAGAAAGAAATTAGCAAACAAATCTTGGAAGGAGCTGGACAGGGATTCAAGATATCCATTCTAAATGCCAAAGACAAGGATGTAAGTCTTTTAAACTCACAAATTAGTTATGAATTAAAAAAGAAGAAAAATGAGCCATTTTTATTATCTATTCAAAAAATACCATTTGGCCCACCAGAGTTAAGTATATCAGTTGATGGTGAATTAGACAGAGAAGATAAAGACTCGTATACAATACAAGTAATTGCTAAAGATGGCGGCTCCCCTCCAAAAAAAAGTGTTCTGAATGTTCATATAGTAGTAGAAGATATAAATGATAACTCTCCAGTTTTTACAAAAGATATTTACAATGTCTCAATAAAAAACCAAGAATATGGAAATACTCCTATTGTGATTGTTTCTGCAACTGACTTGGATGCTGGATTAAATGGACAGATTTCATATCATTTTAGATCACAAACATCAGAAGAAATCCAGAATTATTTCAATCTGGATAAAGAATCTGGAAAAATATTTTTACGACAAAAATTACCCCCAGATCAGAAGCTTACTTATAATTTGTTTGTAACAGCTACTGATGGTGGTCCTTTCCCAATGAGTGGACATGCAGGAGTTTCAGTAAATATCCTCAATACCCAAAATAGACCACCCAACATATTTGTGACTTTTATGTCAGAATCAACAGATAACACAGCCACCATTTCTGAAGATGTAGAAGTGGGCAGTTTTATTGCTTATGTCAAAGTGACAGACCCTGATGCTGGACAAAATGGAGAGGTCAACTGTGAGTTGCACCATGATAAATTCCGCTTACAAAAACTCAGATCAAAAGAATACAAAAGTGACATTGAAACACAAAGTTGACAGAGAAATGCAAGACCCACCATGATGTTACAATCAGCTGTAAAGATGAAGGATCTCCTCCACAACACAGTGATAGCAAGTTCTCGATCAAAGTGAAAGATGTTAATGATGTACAGCCACAATTTGCAAAAGACACATTTAAATTCTCAGTGTTTGAGAATGAAAGTCCAAAGACACCGGTTGGTTCTATCAATGCCACTGATCCTGATCTTGGAGCTGGTGGCCGACTCACATATTCTTTGCTCACCAAAAATGAAGACTTCCTACCTTTCAAGATAACCAGCAATGGCTTGATTTCTACAATCATGTCTCTTGACCATGAGTTCAAAGATATTTATAAATTCAAGGTTTTAGTGAAAGATAATGGAAGCCCTTCACTTGATAATACGGTCAATGTGATTGTGCAGATTGAAGATAAAAATGATAATGCTCCGTATTTTACCTTTCCCAGTGTTAACCCTTTCAATCTGGATGTGAAATATCATCCCCATCATACAAAGAACATCACCCTTCTAAAGGCTGCCGACAGTGACAGTCAAGAAAATGCATTTCTCAAATATGAAATAACTTCAGGCAATGATAAACAGTTGTTTGCCATCAATCATTATAGTGGATTGTTGTCTTTCAATCGCTTACTTAGCCAACAAGATGCTGGCTCGTATCACCTGCAGTTTATGGTCAAGGACAGTGGTAGTCCAGTTTTATCTGCCAAGACGTCAATGTTTTTGACGTTGACAGTCAGTAACAATACAGAAGACATGTTAAATGCTGCCTATTCACACAGTGATATCAAGATCCACCAGTATTTACTGATTGTCATTGTGTTGGTTGCAGTGACAGTTGCTATACCAATTACTGCTGCAATTTCCATCTGCATCCTTCGCTGCATTGATACCAGAAGTGTTGCACATGCACATCCATTGGCTGGCACTTCCAGCAAATATTACCCTGAACAGGCACATCCAATGCATCCATCTTACCAGACTACTTATTGGTCAGGTGTGTCTGTTGCTGTGCGAGCAGAACAAGATGTGCTTTGTAGAACTCTACCGGGCAGAGGCAGAAGGCCCCAACATTGTGCAGATGTTTTGGATGATGGACGTAGAAGTTCAGCCCTTGGAATAAAAGTACAAACTGCTACTGAAGTCATCTATGAGGTAGGAATCATCATCTAAATAATTAAAAATTAAGTCTTTTATTGATTAATTTTATTTTCATAAAATGGAAATTAATTCTTGATTAATTAATTAAAAATTCTTCCTCATCCTCTTCCACATTTATTGAAAGTTACCCATCAATTTAATTAATGTTTTTATGCTTTTCTATGTTGAAAGGAAATCAGAGGTGTAGCTGGTGGTAAGAGACATGAAGAAAGAAATTGTATGGGACCTGACATGGGACCCTCTACTCCTTTTTTAAATTTTTTTTATTATACAATAATTTTTGTAATATAAAAATTCATATAATTCATATTATAAAAATTCATACACATTTTCATCAGCAATTAAAGTTTTTCCTAATCCTTTTGTTTATCTTTATTATTTATTGAAATTCACTCATCAATTTTATTAATGTTTTCATACTTTTCTATGTTGAAAGGAAATCCGAGGTGCAGCTGGTGGTAAGAGACATGAAGAGAGAAATCATATGGGACCTGACTGCCACCCTGATATGGGACCTTCTACTCACCCTGATGATGAAGATCCTTATGCTGAAAGATATGCAAATCACTGTCAAAATGTACAAAGTAAGTTAAAAATATACCTCATTTACCATATATAATTCTTTCTCCCAATGGTTTTCATTATACAATGAAAATCCCTGGGATGAAAAAGAAATCTACAACCCAGACAAATGGCATTCCAAATCAGAATTGTCCTAGCACATCAGATATACATGCAATTATATACTTATATATATTAGTATATGACATATTTATGTACAAGATATATACATTATATTAATAGTATATTAGTATTGCACATAGCACATTTATTGTGAAGTAAATAGTATATTTATCAAGAACATTTTTAAGAAATAACCTAATGCAAAATATTCACTGTTTCTGATATCTTCAGAAACATTTGAGACACTGTTATTTTTATGCATTGAGCTGGTCTCTCATTTTAGGTACCAAGAATTGCCATCCATCAATTTTGGCTTATGACCTGTCTTGATACCTTGTTTCCATCTTAGATTCTGGTGAAACCTATTCTCATATTTATTGCTTATAGCACACAGAGCCATTAAAAAATATATGCTGTTAGAATGTAGTCCATTAAATTTTCCAGCTGTATGTTCCATAAGATTATACTGAAAACAAATGAATTACATGCTACCTGCTTAAGTAGATTCAATTTACCTCTAATTTACCATCAGACATCAATTCTTTGATATCAGACCCGATGGAATTGACAAATTACAGTTTAGTGTCATTTTTCTCTACACCATATTTTGACATTTAGCCACTTGAATTCACAAACAGTGTGGGATTACAAATACATATTTTTTTCATGAGACAAGTTTGATATAAAAGTTAAGGTTTCTTTGTTTAATGGCATATCAACCTTCATGAGTTATTTAAAGCTACTCTTGTAGAAGAACAGTAGTGGTAGTATAGCTGAGGAGGTTAAGGAGGTTCATACTTTTCCCAAGAGTATTAGTCCAAAAGTGAATATAATACAAATGTGCAGTTTAACTGGAAAAAAAAAACAATTTCATCTGCATACTGAAATACTGCACCAAAATATTTTACAAAATCAAAACCATTTCGTGTAGTACTAATACTACTAAGTTACTGTGTCCAAGAAAATACTGTCATAAAAGACTTTCAGATTTTAATAAAATTAAATTTTATCAACATTTAATCTGTTCTAAGAGGAAAATATTGAAAAAAAATATAAAAACCTTTAATTGACTATTTTTTAGAAAATAAATGTGAAATCTATTTGTTTAAAAATAAATAGCAGGTAGGCGGAAAATGGAATATGACAATTCGGAAATCTATCTTATATTTTAGCATAGAATATTTTCAAATAAAAAAAGGGGTGGGGTGTGGTGGAGACGACATGATATTTGGAATCTATTTGTCACAGTTATCAGAATTATGCTTAAAAAAATACTTTTTTGTAATAAAAGTAAATAAATGAAGTCAGTAAAACAAAACAGTGAGAAAAAAAAGTAGTTGCCAGTTTTGCTTTAATGTTAAATTTTACAAGTCGTTTTTTTTTTCTTCTTCTGGTAAGCCAGATTTTTTTTATAATCAAATTTATTTTTATCTAGCTAATGTGCCTAAAATTAGACAGTAAGAATGATTAAAATAGGTATTAATTTCAGTTTTAAAAAGTGTATATTTCCAGATATATATAAATATGTATGTTCAAAAATATTAAAGGGGGGAGGGGTAATAAAAAATCTTTTTAAAAATTTCTAAATTTTCAAACAATCACCAAAAATCAGAGAATTGTTCAATTTTAGTGAAATTTTCAGTACTTTATTCATTAACTCCTAATGGCCTATACCGCCTCATTCCACCGTGCCAGAAGTCACATTCATTTTCCTAATCTACCCCAAATGATAGCCTTTGTTTAAATGTAATATTAAACATATTTAGAAGTCTTTAATTTAAGGGAAATAACATGTAACTTTAAATGAAAAGGCCATTTTTAGCCATTTATTGATAAATCCTTATAGGAATGGGGCTCTCAATAGGACATTAAGAGTTAATGACCTAATCTTATAAAGAATAGCTTATTTTATAAAAAAAAAAAAATGTTTTTATCAATTCAGATTGTGGAGGGGGGGGGGTTGAACCGTTGGTCATTTGAAAAAAAGAAGAATTACAGTCCCTAATTGTTACATTTCTAGAAAGATCAAATTCAAAAGACCCCATAAAAATAAAAACAAAATTACAGTTATTAAAAAAAAAAAGAAGTTATTTGAAAATTCAAGTTATTTTCTTAAAACTCAAAAAATAATTTTTGCAGTTAGTTTTCACCTTTCTTAATTTTAAAAACAATTTTTTTTGATTGATGCAAAAAAGTAATTTCTCTAATTCAATTGACCTATTTTTATTCACTTAAAAATTTAGTAATGAATTTGGCAACCAGTGTAACTTTGCTGTATGAAATTGTCATTTATAAGCCCCCATGATTTTTTTCATTTTCCACTGACCAAGAAGAAGTGTGAAAGATCACATCTTCTTTTAAGTATGAATTTTGAACATGCCTAATGATTAGATATTTAAGGGGGACACATTTTCTGTCAGAATAATTAAACTTAAATGGAATCTGGGTTTTTAATGTAATTTTCAATAATAAATAACAAAACTAATCATTGTTTTTGTTTTTAAATTTTTTGTTTTAATTCTTTCAAAACTTGTTAAGAAAATTTGGGTTATTCAATATTTAATTGCATTATGCCATTATTTCCATAATGATTGAGTTAATTTTATTACTCAGTCTTATGAGTTTTACGGAATTGTCTGTTGAAATCAAAGTTCTATTATTTGTTTTCAACAATTAACTCCTTAACTGTTTCAGTAACCAGAGATTCATGATATATTTCTGAAAAATAAACTTTGAATCTCCATTCAGCTGAATTCTTTAACCTTACAGAATCTAAAATACAACTCAGAAGTTGACTTTGCAGATTACTTGTATTTCCATGACAAGCTATGTTAAATTTTTTTTAATCAAATGAACAAATGTAGAAAACACCCCTATGATCTTAACAAAATTTTTTCAAGTTTAAAAAAAACAACAAAAAAACCCAAAAAACTATTCATTATAAAATTAAGTCATTAATGATTAAAGTGCTGAAAATTTCATTAAAATTGATGTCACAGTCCAGTGAGGTGAAGGGATAGAAGGAAAACCTTTTTGCAAATCTAAAAATGGCATATATGTATATCATACAATTTACATAGTGGAGGAAGCTGTTTGCATTTCACATAGCACTAATAACCCTGGGAAGGGTATGAATCCACCTTTTCTCCCCCAGCTATGAGTAAATTGGGCAAACTGGGTTCTTGAATCTTGGTATGATAACTAGTTGAGGAGAAAGAAAACTGAATTCAAACCTATTAAACTTTGTTGAATTGACCTTGTGTCACATCCTGCTCATATGGAGGGGTTGAATAAATACATATATTGTATATTGTACAATATCCTAATAAACTATCTTATTATAATGGAGATTATGTGTTTGTTTTTCTGTAACCGAAACTATATCACTACTCCAGTCACTATCCATTTAGTTATTATATATAACATTCTCGATGAATCATTTTTTATTTAAGCCTCAATTATTAATAAAACTGTTTTTCATTATTAATTCATTATTATTACTGCTGGCCATATCTACGTAGTAATAACATGCAATTGTATTTATATATACAACAAATAGCGGTTTACAGTGTGAACGGCAAGCCTAATTTGCATATTGATATTTAAAATTTGATTTTAATAAATATCTGCTTGGTATTGTTGATTTCTAATTATTTGATTTTATCTTAATGTATATAAGTAAAAATCTCGGAGATAAATCTTAAAAGAAATTAATTAACAAAAAGAAATAACTGTAATTTTATTCTTTACTTCCTAATTTAACTAAATAGTTAAATTAGAAAAGTTTAGCAATGAAAGACGGGGGCAATGGGAGAGGAAGCTACTGCTGTTATATTTTATATTATTATATAATATAATATATTATGACATTAATACTTGCACCCGGAGGGTGCATATATTTGCTAGTAATAATAATGGTATATATTATATATACCATAGAATATCTTGATATACTAGAATAATAATGGTATATATTGTATATCATACAATAGCCTGATAAACTAGCATAATTACAAGCATAGCATTATAATTATCATCAGATTTAGTGTAGTGCATATACTTTTACTTCAGTAGAAGAAATCTTTGTTGCCAAGCATATTAAAAAGCAAAAATATAGCTTAATATCAATTTACTTTGATCATTTTTTTAAATTTGTTTTCTTTTGTTCATTACAGCATCAGATACATCTGATTATTATGAACCCCATTCATCCCAGAGTATCCATGAAGAGTATACAGATATGAAGCCTTCAATGCAAACATTCATGTCCCCTGGAGATACAAGGACTGTTCCAAGAAGGTTATACAAGGAAGATGTTAACCCTGACTCTGATTATAGGCAATGGGCTACCCTAAAGCATAGTTCAGTTGATAGATACACTTCTGACACTCAGCTACAATTACACAATCTAGAAACAAACAATGAAACGTGTGAACCAGAAGAAGAACAAACACAAACAGCAGAAGCAGCAGCAGTAGAATTTACACAGAAAAAGGAGGAATTAGACTTGGTGCAGCAAGATATACAAAACCCTCTTTACAAACAAAATATTGAAGAAGAATGTCCACCAGATTCTCCTAAGTCAATACATTCTACACAGATATGAACAAGGAAATTATAGAATTGAAATTACTTTATCATAAATATTTCAAAATTTCAAAAGTATTTCAATTCAGTAAAGGAAAGATATGGTTAAATGAGTCAATAAGACATTATTTTATGAATAAATATCTTAGGTAAAATAATTATTTCTTAATTAATAGCTTTGGGACATGGATTATTCTGCATTCAAAATATGAATTCATTTTTACTACTTGTCTTATTAGCTTAATTTTTTAAAGAAGTCTAATTTTTAAAAAATTAGTCTTCAGCAAGAAATTGAATTACATATAACTGATAAAAGTAAAGATGAATTTGAATTGTTTCCATTTTAAAGAAATAAAAATAATATGTAAATGCAATTATTGCAGAATTCAAAATCTTTAGAATGTTAATGTTTTGATAAAGGATGAAAAATGCTGAAGATGCCATTATTTTCCTCATTAAGTAGGATAGGTATAAAGAAATGATTAATGCAAATATTTCTAGGATAATATTTTATAAAAACCTACTTTGTTATGGATTTTAGGAAAAAATGTTTATTTTTCTTCAAATATATTATTTAACAAACATTAAAAACAAATATATTTACAAAGAAAAATGGAGTAAGATTAAAAGTAAATAATAAATGACTGTTGTTTTGATGAAAGACAGAAAAAGTGGGGGGAAAAATACATGCCTTTTTCTTTGTGTTAATTTTTTGTCTTGTCAGAGTCAGTGGCTCTAGCCGCCATGATGCAAACAGCAGACTTGATAGGACTGTGGCTTTCTTTCTCTTCCACAAATGCATACTCTCCCACATCCACACATAAACATACACACTGTTTATAACACTCACATGTACACATATATGTGTGTGTGTATGCACACCAAAAGAAGACTAACATTGTATTCACACAATAGCAGCAGCAGCAGTAGCAGCAGAGCGGTACACCAGGACACACACATATCGTCTTGTCATACATCTGTGCTACATCAATACAACATTGCAGGTTAGTTGGTGTTAAAACCTTTCCAGTTATCTTTTTTCCTTTATTTTAATCTTTCATGTTTGTTCATGTCCAACTGTTTTGCTTTGTGGCAGATTAACAAAGTCAAATACACAAACCTTTTTTTTTATAAATTCAATCAGTTTTCTCTTTTCTAAAAAATTGTAACTCTTTCATTATAGAAATATCACTAACTCAAAGTCAAGATACACACATTCAAATATCTGACTCATGCATTTGCTATGTTCATTTGATTTTCTACTATTTCAACATCTTCACAAACTTTCCAATCTTTAGATTTATTTACTTGACATTGAAATTTCATTAAGTTACCCATAGCAACCACAATGTAACTAAAATAATCTAATTTCTTTTTTTTAATGATGAAATGTTGGCAATAATCATGTTAAACACACAGCTAATAAATATATTTTGTATATAGATATTAAATGAAATTATAATTGAATAACATCTATTACTAAATTACTTCTACTAAAATTCACACACACAATTTAAAAGATATTCATTATGTTTATTATATAATTAATATTATAATCATAATTCAAATTGAAGGATTTTCTTAAAAGCATTTTCAATATATCAGTTTAATCAGCAATTAAACATGGAAATAAAGAAATATTTATGGACATGTACATGTACCTAATGCTTCAACTCAATTTAAATCTGTTTTAAGAACTATATAATTTATGATTCATTTTTTTAACTAAAAATATACTTTTACTTTAGTTCATTTTATTTTAAATATTTATAACTATAACCACTGATTTTATGAATTAATATGAAAAGTATCTGACTAGTTTTATTACATCCATTGATATGATTTTGCATGAAAAAAGCTCCCATGTAATATAAAAACAAGGGAGCTAACCGTAAGCTCACTTGAATAAATACATTTTCTTTTTTTCTTTGTGTTCTATAATAATGGCAATTTTTTCTTATAACGAAAGTAATCATTTTTAACATTAATACTTTTCTAAAAAAAAACATAAGTATATGTTTTTAACAAGTTTTAAATTTTATTTATTTATTTTGTTTAATTTTCAGAGTGAAATTAAAACTTGCTTTGTTCGGTACATTAACAGAAGTGATCATGGTGATAGCAATATATCTAGTACTGTCTACTTTACCAGTATGCCTCAGTGTAGACCTGACATATAATGTTGATGAAGGCAAGAGTCCAGGTACCTACCTGGGAGATATCGGTGCTGATTCCAATATCATGGATGATGTTCCCTTAGAAAGAAGACGTCTAATAACATTCAACCAATTGCGACAAGGAAGGGCTGGCACTTCCCAATTGTTCCATGTCTCCCAAAAGAAAGGAAAACTCTTCACTGCCCAGACACTGGATGCTGAGTCCCTTTGTACCTATAATACAGAATGTTTCCAAATGGTTGATGTGGCTGTACGACAAGGAAAGACATTCATGAAGATTATAAAAATTAAAATAATTATAAATGATGTCAATGATAATGCACCAGAATTTCCTGAGAAACAAATTAATTTAGTATTCTTAGAAGGAGTGAGTAAAGGATTTAAAAATTCTATTCCAAATGCAATTGATAAAGATATTGGAACTGTAAATTCAAAAATAACATATGAATTAAAAACTGATAAAAATGAACCCTTTTCACTATCAATTGAGCGTAGTTTATTTGGTCCCCAAGAACTAAGTATTTCTGTGAGTGAAAAACTTGATCGAGAAAATAAAGACTCTTACAACATACAAGTAATAGCCAAGGATGGAGGATCTCCTCCAAAACAGAGTGTTTTGCATGTTCAAATTTCTGTAAATGACTTCAATGACAACCCACCAATATTTACTCATGACATCTATAACATATCAATTGAAAATAAATTCTATGGAGACAAACCAATTGCGGTGATATCTGCAACAGATCTGGATGTAGGAGAAAACGGTAAAGTATCCTATTATATAAGATCACAAACATTAGATACAGTGAAAGAATATTTTAATTTAAACACCATCAATGGAGAAGTTTTACTTAAGAAAAAGCCAATTTTAAACCAAAATAATATCTTTAAATTGTTTGTTGGAGCTATGGATGGAGGTCAACCACCACTGAGAGGATTTGCAGTAATTTTAATTAAAATCATAAATGCGCAAAACAGACCACCTAGTATATTTGTGACTTTCATGTCTGAATCAACAGATAACACAGCCACCATTTTGGAAGATGTAGAAGTGGGCAGTTTTATTGCTTATGTCAAAGTGACAGACCCTGATGCTGGACAAAATGGAGAGGTCAACTGTGAGTTGCACCATGATAAATTCCGCTTACAAAAACTCAGATCAAAAGAATACAAAGTGACATTGAAACACAAAGTTGACAGAGAAATGCAAGACCACCATGATGTTACAATCAGCTGTAAAGATGAAGGATCTCCTCCACAACACAGTGATAGCAAGTTCTCGATCAAAGTGAAAGATGTTAATGATGTACAGCCACAGTTTGCAAAAGACACATTTAAATTCTCAGTGTTTGAGAATGAAAGTCCAAAGACACCGGTTGGTTCTATCAATGCCACTGATCCTGATCTTGGAGCTGGTGGCCGACTCACATATTCTTTGCTCACCAAAAATGAAGACTTCCTACCTTTCAAGATAACCAGCAATGGCTTGATTTCTACAATCATGTCTCTTGACCATGAGTTCAAAGATATTTATAAATTCAAGGTTTTAGTGAAAGATAATGGAAGCCCTTCACTTGATAATACGGTCAATGTGATTGTGCTGATTGAAGATAAAAATGATAATGCTCCGTATTTTACCTTTCCCAGTGTTAACCCTTTCAATCTGGATGTGAAATATCATCCCCATCATACAAAGAACATTACCCTTCTTAAGGCTGCCGACAGTGACAGTCAAGAGAATGCATTTCTCAAATATGAAATAACTTCAGGCAATGATAAACAGTTGTTTGCCATCAATCATTATAGTGGATTGTTGTCTTTCAATCGCTTACTTAGTCAACAAGATGCTGGCTCGTATCACCTGCAGTTTATGGTCAAGGACAGTGGTAGTCCAGTTTTATCTGCCAAGACGTCATGTTTTTTGACGTTGACAGTCAGTAACAATACAGAAGACATGTTAAATGCTGCCTATTCACACAGTGATATCAAGATCCACCAGTATTTACTGATTGTCATTGTGTTGGTTGCAGTGACAGTTGCTATACCAATTACTGCTGCAATTTCCATCTGCATCCTTCGCTGCATTGATACCAGAAGTGTTGCACATGCACATCCATTGGCTGGCACTTCTAGCAAATATTACCCTGAACAGGCACATCCAATGCATCCATCTTACCAGACTACTTATTGGTCAGGTGTGTCTGTTGCTGTGCGAGCAGAACAAGATGTGCTTTGTAGAACTCTACCGGGCAGAGGCAGAAGGCCCCAACATTGTGCAGATGTTTTGGATGATGGACGTAGAAGTTCAGCCCTTGGAATAAAAGTACAAACAGCTACTGAAGTCATCTATGAGGTAGGAAATCATTTTACTTTACATCCAAGTTTTATTCTATAGAAATTAATTGAACATTTATCAATAATTAAATATTTTACTAATATTCATTATCTATTGAAAGTTTCTCATCAATTAATTTTATTACTGTTTATTTATCTACTTTCATGTTGAAAGGAAATCCGAGGTGCAGCTGGTGGTAAGAGACATGAAGAGAGAAATTGTATGGGTCCTGACTATCACCCTGATATGGGACCCTCAACTCATCCTGATAACGAAGATCCCTATGCTGAAAGATATGCAAATCACTGCCAAAATATACCTGGTAAGTTCTAATTGGTTGATTACTTTTCTACCATAAAAAAAACCCAGGAATGTGGTTTACCATTTATTGTAAAAAACAAAACAAATGGTAAATTGTTTTTAAACTTGTTTTCTTTTGTTCATTACAGCATCAGATACATCTGATTATTATGAACCCCATTCATCCCAGAGTATCCATGAAGAGTATACAGATATGAAGCCTTCAATGCAAACATTCATGTCCCCTGGAGATACAAGGACTGTTCCAAGAAGGTTATACAAGGAAGATGTTAACCCTGACTCTGATTATAGGCAATGGGCTACCCTCAAGCATAGTTCAGTTGATAGATACACTTCTGACACTCAGCTACAATTACACAATGTAGAAACAAACAATGAAACGTGTGAACCAGAAGAAGAACAAACACAAACAGCAGAAGCAGTAGAATTTACACAGAAAAAGGAAGAATTAGACTTGGCGCAGCAAGATATACAAAACCCTCTTTACAAACAAAATATTGAAGAAGAATGTCCACCAGATTCTCCTAAGTCAATACATTCTACACAGATATGAACAAAGAAATTATAGAATTGAAATTACTTTATCATAATATTTCAAAATTTCAAAAGTATTTCAATTCAGTAAAGGAAAGATATGGTTAAATGAGTAAATAAGACATTATTTTATGAATAAATATCTTAGGTAAAATAATTATTTCTTAATTAATATCTTTAGGACATGGATTATTCTGCATTCAAAATATGAATTCATTTTTACTACTTGTCTTAGCTTAAGTTTTTAAGCAATTTTAATTTTGAAAATAATTTCCAGCAAGTAACTGAATTACATAAAATTTATAAAGTAAAGATAAATTTTAATTATTTTAATTTTAAAGAAATAGAAATAACATGTGAATGCACTTATTACAAAAATTAAAATATTTAGAATGTTTTTAATTTAAGGACAATACTAAATATATCATTATTTTCCCTATTAAATAGGATAGGAATAAAGAAATAATTGCTGGAAATATTTTGAGGACAAAATATGACAGAAAAATGCATAACAATGGATTTTTAGATGAAAATGTTTTTTTTTTTCCAAATATATTCTTTAACAAATATTATAAACCAATATATTCACTAAGAAAAATGGAGTATAATTAAAATTAAGGAAAAAGTGACTTTTGGTACTTAGAAAAGGAGAGAGAGAGAGATAGACAGAGAGACAGAGGAAAAAAACAACTTGCCTCACACTTCATAATAATTTTTATTCTTTGTCAGAGTCAGTGGCTGTAGCCGCCATGATGCAAGCGGCAGACTTGATAGGACTGGCTTTCTTTCTCTTTCACACATTCATACTCTCCCACATCCACACATAAACATACACACTGTTTATAACACTCACATGTACACATGTATGTATGTGTGTGTGCACACCAAAAGAGGGCTAACATTGTATTCACACAATAGCAGCAGCAGTAGCAGCAGAGCTGTACACCAGGATACACACATATCGTCTTGTCATACATCTGTGCTTCATCGATACAACATTGCAGGTTAGTTAGAAATCTTTCTAATCTTCTTTTTTCCTTTATTCAAATCTTCATGTTTGTTCATATCCAACTGTTTTTGCTTTGTGGCAAAGATTAAACAAAATCAAATGAACATAGCAAATGCATGAAGTCAGATATTTTTGAATGTGTGTAATCTTGACTTTGAGTTAGTGATATTTCTATAATGAAAGAGTTACAATTTTTTAGAAAAGAGAACTGATTGAATTTATAAAAAATATGTTTGTGTATTTGACTTTGTTAATCTGCCACAAAGCAAAACAGTTGGATATGAACAAACATGAAAGATTTGAATAAAGGAAAAAAGAAGATTAGAAAGATTTCTAACTAACCTGCAATGTTGTATCGATGAAGCACAGATGTATGACAAGACGATATGTGTGTATCCTGGTGTACAGCTCTGCTGCTACTGCTGCTGCTATTGTGTGAATACAATGTTTAGCCCTCTTTTGGTGTTGCACACACACATACATACATGTGTACATGTGAGTGTTATAAACCAGTGTGTATGTTTATGTGTGGATGTTGGGAGAGTATGAATGTGTGAAAGAGAAAGAAAGCCAGTCCTATCAGTCTGCCGCTTGCATCATGGCGGCTACAGCACTGACTCTGACAAAGAATAAAAATTATTATGAAGTGTGAGGCAAGTTGTTTTTTTCCTCTGTCTCTCTGTCTATCTCTCTCTCTCTCCTTTTCTAAAGTACCAAAAGTCACTTTTTCCTTAATTTTAATTATACTCCATTTTTCTTAGTGAATATATTGGTTTATAATATTTTGTTAAAGAATATATTTGGAAAAAAAAAACATTTTTCATCTAAAAATCCATTGTTATGCATTTTTCTGTCATATTTTGTCCTCAAAATATTTCCAGCAATTATTTCTTTATTCCTATCCTATTTAATAGGGAAAAATAATGATATATTTAGTATTGTCCTTAAATTAAAAACATTCTAAATATTTTAATTTTTGTAATAAGTGCATTCACATGTTATTTTCTATTTCTTTAAAATAAAATAATTAAAATTTATCTTTACTTTTATAAATTTTATGTAATTCAGTTACTTGCTGGAAATTATTTTCAAAATTAAAATTGCTTAAAAACTTAAGCTAAGACAAGTAGTAAAAATGAATTCATATTTTGAATGCAGAATAATCCATGTCCTAAAGATATTAATTAAGAAATAATTATTTTACCTAAGATATTTATTCATAAAATAATGTCTTATTTACTCATTTAACCATATCTTTCCTTTACTGAATTGAAATACTTTTGAAATTTTGAAATATTTATGATAAAGTAATTTCAATTCTATAATTTCTTTGTTCATATCTGTGTAGAATGTATTGACTTAGGAGAATCTGGTGGACATTCTCTTCAATATTTTGTTTGTAAAGAGGGTTTTGTATATCTTGCTGCGCCAAGTCTAATTCTTCCTTTTTCTGTGTAAATTCTACTGCTTCTGCTGTTTGTGTTTGTTCTTCTTCTGGTTCACACGTTCATTGTTTGTTTCTACATTGTGTAATTGTAGCTGAGTGTCAGAAGTGTATCTATCAACTGAACTATGCTTGAGGGTAGCCCATTGCCTATAATCAGAGTCAGGGTTAACATCTTCCTTGTATAACCTTCTTGGAACAGTCCTTGTATCTCCAGGGGACATGAATGTTTGCATTGAAGGCTTCATATCTGTATACTCTTCATGGATACTCTTGGGATGAATGGGGTTCATAATAATCAGATGTATCTGATGCTGTAATGAACAAAAGAAAACAAGTTTAAAAACAATTTACCATTTGTTTTGTTTTTTACAATAAATGGTAAACCACATTCTGGTTTTTTTTATGGTAGAAAAGTAATCAACCAATTAGAACTTACCAGGTTTATTTTGGCAGTGATTTGCATATCTTTCAGCATAGGGATCTTCGTTATCAGGATGAGTTGAGGGTCCCATATCAGGGTGATAGTCAGGACCCATACAATTTCTCTCTTCATGTCTCTTACACCAGCTGCACCTCGGATTTCCTTTCAACATGAAAGTAGATAAATAAACAGTAATAAAATTAATTGATGAGAAACTTTCAATAGATAATGAATATTAGTAAAATATTTAATTATTGATAAATGTTCAATTAATTTCTCTATAGAATAAAACTTGGATGTAAAGTAAAATGATTTCCTACCTCATAGATGACTTTCAGTAGCTGTTTGTACTTTTATTCCAAGGGCTGAACTTCTACGTCCATCATCCAAAACATCTGCACAATGTTGGGGCCTTCTGCCTCTGCCGGTAGAGTTCTACAAAGCACATCTTGTTCTGCTCGCACAGCAACAGACACACCTGACCAATAAGTAGTCTGGTAAGATGGATGCATTGGATGTGCCTGTTCAGGTAATATTTGCTAGAAGTGCCAGCCAGTGGATGTGCATGTGCAACACTTCTGGTATTCAATGCAGCGAAGGATGCAGATGGAAATTGCAGCAGTAATTGTATAGCAACTGTCACTGCAACCAACACAATGAAATCAGTAAATACTGGTGATCTTGATATCACTGTGTGAATAGGCAGCATTTAACATGTCTTCTGTATTGTTACTGACTGTCAACGTCAAAAACATTGACGTCTTGGCAGATAAAACTGGACTACCACTGTCCTTGACCATAAACTGCAGGTGATACGAGCCAGCATCTTGTTGACTAAGTAAGCGATTGAAAGACAACAATCCACTATAATGATTGATGGCAAACAACTGTTTATCATTGCCTGAAGTTATTTCATATTTGAGAAATGCATTCTCTTGACTGTCACTGTCGGCAGCCTTAAGAAGGGTAATGTTCTTTGTATGAATGGGGATGATATTTCACATCCAGATTGAAAGGGTTAACACTGGGAAAGGTAAAATACGGAGCATTATCATTTTTATCTTCAATCAGCACAATCACATTGACCGTATTATCAAGTGAAGGGCTTCCATTATCTTTCACTAAAACCTTGAATTTATAAATATCTTTTGAACTCATGGTCAAGAAGACATGATTGTAGAAATCAAGCCATTGCTGGTTATCTTGAAAGGTAGGAAGTCTTCATTTTTGGTGAGCAAAGAATATGTGAGTCGGCCACCAGCTCAAGATCAGGATCAGTGGCATTGTATGAACCAACCGGTGTCTTTGGACTTTCATCTCAAACACTGAGAATTTAAATGTGTCTTTTGCAAACTGTGGCTGTACATCATTAAACTCCTTTCACTTTGATCGAGAACTTGCTATCACTGTGTTGTGGAGGAGATCCTTCATCTTTACAGCTGATTGTAACATCATGTGGTCTTGCATTTCTCTGTCAACTTTGTGTTTCAATGTCACTTTGTATTCTTTGATCTGAGTTTTTGTAAGCGGAATTTATCATGGTGCAACTCACAGTTGACCTTCCATTTTGTCCAGCATCAGGGTCTGTCACTTTGACATAAGCAATAAAACTGCCCACTTCTACATCTTCCAAAATGGTGGCTGTGTTTATCTGTTGATTCAGACATGAAAGTCACAAATATACTAGGTGGTCTGTTTTGCGCATTTATGATTTTAATTAAAATTACTGCAAATCCTCTCAGTGGTGGTTGACCTCCATCCATAGCTCCAACAACAATTTAAAGATATTATTTTGGTTTAAAATTGGCTTTTCTTAAGTAAAACTTCTCCATTGATGGTGTTTAAATTAAAATATTCTTTCACTGTATCTAATGTTTGTGATCTTATATAATAGGATACTTTACCGTTTTCTCCTACATCCAGATCTGTTGCAGATATCACCGCAATTGGTTTGTCTCCATAGAATTTATTTTCAATTGATATGTTATAGATGTCATGAGTAAATATTGGTGGGTTGTCATTGAAGTCATTTACAGAAATTTGAACATGCAAAACACTCTGTTTTTGGAGGAGATCCTCATCCTTGGCTATTACTTGTATGTTGTAAGAGTCTTTAATTTTTCGATCAAGTTTTTCACTCACAGAAATACTTAGTTCTTGGGACCAAATAAACTACGCTCAATTGATAGTGAAAAGGGTTCATTTTTATCAGTTTTTAATTCATATGTTATTTTTGAATTTACAGTTCCAAATTTTATCAATTTGCATTTGGAAATAGAATTTTTAATCCTTTTACTCATCCTTCTAAGAATACTAAATTAATTTGTTTCTCAGGAAATTCTGGTGCATTATCATTGACATCATTTATAATTATTTTAATTTTTATAATCTTCATGAATGTCTTTCCTTGTCGTACAGCCACATCAACCATTTGGAAACATTCTGTATTATAGGTACAAAGGGACTCAGCATCCAGTGTCTGGGCAGTGAAGAGTTTTCCTTCTTTTGGGAGACATGGAACAATTGGGAAGTGCCAGCCCTTCCTTGTCCGCAATTGGTTGAAATGTTATTAGACGTTCTTCTTTCTAAGGGAACATCATCCATGATATTGGAATCAGCACCGATATCTCCCAGGTAGGTAACTGGACTCTTGCCTTCATCAACATTATATGTCAGGTCTACACTGAGGCATACTGGTAAAGTAGACAGTACTAGATATATTGCTATCACCATGATCACTTCTGTTAATGTACCGAACAAAGCAAGTTTTAATTTCACTCTGAAATTAAACAAAATAAATAAATAAAATTTAAAACTTGTTTAAAAACACATAATACTTATGTTTTTTTTTTAGAAAAGTATTAATGTTAAAAATGATTACTTTCGTTATAAGAAAAAATTGCCATTATTATAGAACACAAAGAAAAGAAAATGTATTTATTCAAAGTGAGCTTACGGTTTAGCTCCCTTGTTTTTTATATTACATGGGAGCTTTTTTCATGCAAAATCATATCAATGGATGTAATAAAACTAGTCAGATACTTTTCATATTAATTCATTAAAAAATCAGTGTTATAGTTATAAATATTTTAAAATTAAATGAACTAAAAGTAAGTATAATTTTTTTAGTTAAAAAAATGAATCATAATTATATAGTTCTTAAAACAGATTTAAATTGAGTTGAAGCATTAGGTACATGTACATGGTCCATAAATATTTCTTTATTTCCATGTTTAATTGCTGATTAACTGATATATTGAAAATGCTTTTAAGAAAATCCTTCAATTTGAATTATGATTATAATATTATTATATAATAAACATAATGAATATCTTTTTAAATTGTGTGTGTGAATTTTAGTAGAAGTAATTTAGTAATAGATTTTATTCAATTATAATTTCATTTAATATCTTATATACAAAATATATTTATTAGCTGTGTGTTTAACATGATTATTGCCAACATTTTCATCATTAAAAAAAAGAAATTAGATTATTTTAGTTACATTGTGGTTGCTATGGGTAACTTAATGAAATTTCAAATGTCAAGTAAATAATCTAAAGATTGGAAAGTTGTGAAGATGTTGAAATAGTAGAAAATCAAATGAACATAGCAATGCATGAGTAGATATTTGAATGTGTGTATCTTGACTTTGAGTTAGTGATATTTCTATAATGAAAGAGTTCAATTTTTTAGAAAAGAGAAAACTGATTGAATTTATTAAAAAAAAGGTTTGGGTGTATTTTGACTTTGTTATCTGCCACAAAGCAAAACAGTTGGACATGAACAAACATGAAAGATTAAAATAAAGGAAAAAAGATAACTGGAAAGGTTTTAAACACCAACTAACCTGCAATGTTGTATTGATGTAGCACAGATGTATGACAAGACGATATGTGTGTGTCCTGGTGTACCGCTCTGCTGCTACTACTGCTGCTGCTATTGTGTGAATACAATGTTAGTCTTCTTTTGCGTGTGCATACACACACACATTATGTGTTACATGTGAGTGTATAAACAGTGTGTATGTTTATGTGTGGATGTGGGAGAGTATGCATTTGTGGAAGAGAAAGAAAGCCACAGTCCTATCAAGTCTGCTGTTTGCATCATGGCGGCTAGAGCCACTGACTCTGACAAGACAAAAAATTAACACAAAGAAAAAGGCATGTAATTTTTCCCCCACTTTTTCTGTCTTTCATCAAACAACAGTCATTTATTTTATTTACTTTTAATCTTACTCCATTTTCTTTGTAAATATATTTGTTTTTAATGTTTGTTAAATAATATATTTGAAGAAAATAAAATTTTTTCCTAAAATCCATAACAAAGTAGGTTTTTTATAAAATATTATCCTAGAAATATTTGCATTAATCATTTCTTTTATACCTATCCTACTTAATGAGGAAATAATGGGCATCTTCAGCATTTTTCATCCTTTATCAAACATTAAACATTCTAAAGATTTTGAATTCTGCAATAATTGCATTTACATATTATTTTTTATTTCTTTAAAAATGGAAACATTCAAATTCATCTTTACTTTTATCAGTTATATGTAATTCAATTTCTTGCTGAAGACTAATTTTTTAAAAATTAGACTTCTTTAAAAAAATTAAGCTAATAAGACAAGTAGTAAAAATGAATTCATTATTTTGAATGCAGAATAATCCATGTCCCAAAGCTATTTAATTAAGAAATAATTTATTTTACCTAGATATTTATTCATAAATAATGTCTTATTGACTCATTTAACCATATCTTTCCTTTACTGAATTGAAATACTTTTGAAATTTTGAAATATTTATGATAAAGTAATTTCAATTCTATAATTTCCTTGTTTCATATCTGTGTAGAATGGTATTGACTTAGAGAATCTGGTGGACATTCTTCTTCAATATTTTGTTTGTAAAGAGGGTTTTGTATATCTTTGCTGCACCAAGTCTAATTCCTCCTTTTTCTGTGTAAATTCTACTGCTGCTGCTTCTGCTGTTTGTGTTTGTTTCTTCTTCTGGTTCACACGTTTCATTGTTTGTTTTCAGATTGTGTAATTGTAGCTGAGTGTCAGAAGGTATCTATCAACTGAACTATGCTTTAGGGTAACCATTGCCTATAATCAGAGTCAGGTTAACATCTTCCTTGGTATAACCTTCTTGGAACAGTTTGTATCTCCGGGGACATGATGTTTGCATTGAAGGCTTCATATCTGTATACTCTTCATGGATACTCTGGGATGAATGGGGTTCATAATAATCAGATGTTCTGATGCTGTAATGAAACAAAAGAAAACAAATTTAAAAAAATGATCAAAGTAAATTGATATTAAGCTATATTTTTGCTTTTTAATATGCTTGGCAACAAAGATTTCTTCTACTGAAGTAAAAGTATATGCACTACACTAAATCTGATGATAATTATAATGCTATGCTTGTAATTATGCTAGTTTATCAGGCTATTGTATGATATACAATATATACCATTATTATTCTAAGTATATCAAGATATTCTATGGTATATATTAATATATACCATTATTATTACTAGCAAATATATGCACCTCCGGGTGCAAGTATAATGTCATAATATATTATATTATATGAATAATATAAAATATAACGACAGTAGCTTCCTCTCCCATTGCCCCGTCTTTCATTGCTAAACTTTTCTAATTTAACTATTTAGTTAAATTAGGAAGTAAGAATATAAATTACAGTTATTCTTTTTGTTAATTAATTTCTTTTAAGATTTAATCTCCGAGATTTTTACTTATATACATTAAGATAAAATCAAATAATTAGAAATCAACAATACCAAAGCAGATATTTATTAAAATCAAAATTTTAAATATCAATATGCAAATTAGGCTTGCCGTTCACACTGTAAACCGCTATTTGTTTGTATATATAAATACAATTGCATGTTATTACTACGTAGATATGGCCAGCAGTAATAATATGAATTAATAATGAAAAACAGTTTTATTAATAATTGAGGCTTAAATAAAAAATGATTCATCGAGAATGTTACTATATAATAACTAAATGGATAGTGACTGAGTAGTGATATAGTTTTCGGTTACAGAAAAACAAACACTAATCTCATTATAATAAAGATAGTTTATTAGGATATTGTACATATTACAATATATGTATTTATTCAACCCCTCCATATGAGCAGGATGTGACACAAGTCAATTCAACAAAGTTTAATAGGTTTGAATTCAGTTTTCTTTTCTCCCTCAACTAGTTATCATACCAAGATTCAAGACCCCAGTTTGCCCA
The DNA here is from genome assembly GCA_023376005.1 of Doryteuthis pealeii. Lineage (NCBI taxonomy): Eukaryota > Metazoa > Mollusca > Cephalopoda > Myopsida > Loliginidae > Doryteuthis > Doryteuthis pealeii. The sequence goes on from CM042151.1 coordinate 42,724,639, forward strand.
ATTTATCATAGCTGGGGGAGAAAAGGTGGATTCATACCCTTCCCAGGGTGTTTAGTGCTATGTGAAATGCAAACAGCTTCTCCACTATGTCAAATTGTATGATATACATATATGCCATTTTTTAGATTTGCAAAAAGGTTTTCCTTCTATCCCTTCACCTCACTGGACTGTGGACATCAATTTTAATGAAATTTTCAGCACTTTTAATCACATTAATGACTTAATTTTATAATGAATAAGTTTTTTGGGTTTTTTTGTTGTTTTTTTTTAAACTTGAAAAAAATTTTGTTTAAGATCATAGTGGGTGTTTTTCTACATTTGTTCATTTGATTAAAAAAAATTTAACATAGGCTTGTCCATGGAAATACAAGTAATCTGCAAAGTTCAACTTCTGAGTGTATTTTAGATGTCTGTAAGGTTTAAAAGAATTCAGCTGAATGGAGATTCAAAGTTTATTTTTCAGCAACTAATATCATGAATGCTTCTCTGGGTTTACTGAAAACAGTTAAGGAGTTAATTGTTGAAAACCAAATAATAGAACTTTGATTTCACAGACAATTCGTAAAACTCATAAGACTGAGTAATAAAATAACGTGCGAATGCAATATGGAATAATGGCATAATGCATTAAATTAAGTTGAATAACCCAAATTTTTCTTAACAAGTTTTGAAAGAATTAAACAAAAAAATTTAAAAAAAAACAATGATTAGTTTTGTTATTATTATTGATTAGACATTAAAAACCCAGATTCCATTTAAGTTTAATGTATTCTGAAGAAATTGTCCCCTTAATTCTAATCATTAGGCATGTCAAAATTCATACTTAAAATAAGAAGATGCTGATCTTTCCACACTTCTTCTTGGTCAGTGGAAATGAAAAAAATCATGGGGGCCTAATAATGACAATTTCATACAGCAAAGTTCCACTGGTGTGCCAAATTCATTACGAATTTTTAGTGAATAAAAATAGGTATTGAATTAGAGAATACTTTTTTGCCATCAATCAAAAAAAATTGTTTTTTAAAATTAAGAATAGAGGTGAAAACCTAACTGCAAAAATTATTTTTTGAGTTTTAAGAAAATAACGTTGAATTTTCAAATAACTTCTTTTTTTTTTTAATAACTGTACATTTTGTTTTTATTTTCATGGGGTCTTTTGAATTTGATCTTTCTAGAAATGTAACAATTAGGGCTGTAATTCTTCTTTATTTTTTTCAAATGACCACGGTTCAAGCCCGGCCCCCCCCTCACATCTGATTGATACAACATTGTTTTTGTTTTTTTTATAAAATAAGCTATTCTTTATAAGATTAAGGTCATTAACTCTTAATGTCCTATTGAGAGCCCATTCCTATAAGGATTTATCAATAATGGCTAAAAATCGGCCTTTTCAATTTAAAGTTACATGTTATTTACTTAAATTAAAGACTTTAAATATGTTTAATATTACATTTAAACAAAAGGCTAATCAGTTTGGGGTAGATTAGGAAAATGAATGTGACTTCTGGCACGGTGGAATGAGGCGGTATAGGCCTTAGGAGTTAATGAATAAGTACTGAAAATTTCACTAAAATTGAACAATTCCTCTGATTTTTTGGTGATTGTTTGAAAAATTTATGAAATTTTTAAAAAGATTTTTTATTACCGCTCCCCGCTTTAATATATTTTGAACATACATAGTTTATATATATCTGGAAACTATACACTTTTTAAAACTGAATTAATACCTATTTGAATCATTCTTTACTGTCCTAGATTTTAGGCACATTAGCTAGATAAAATAAATTTGATGTATAAAAAAAATCTCGGCTTACCAGAGAAGAAAAAAAAAAACGCAATTGTAAAAATTTAACATTAAGGCAAAACTGGCACTATTTTTTTGTTCTCACTGTTTTTGTTTTACTGACTTCATTTATTTACTTTTATTACAAAAAAGTATCTTTTTAAGCATAAGTTCTGATAACTCGTGACAAATAGATTCCAATATCTGTCGTCTCCACCACCGACCTGCTTTTTTATTTGAAAACTATTCTATGCTAAAATATAAGATAGTTTCCGAATTGTCATATTCCATTTTCCGCCTACCTGCTATTTATTTTTAAACAAATAAGATTTCAAACATTTATTTTCTAAAATAGTCAATTAAGGTTTGTTATATTTTTTCAAATATTTTCCTGCTTAGAAACAGATTAATGTTGATAAAATTTATTTTATTAAATCTGAAAGTCTATTTTATGACAGTATTTTCTTGGACACAGTAAACTTAGTAAAGTATTAGTTAGTGCACGAAATGGTTTTTGATATTTGTAAAATATTTTGGTCAGTATTTCAGTATCAGATGAAATTTGTTTTTTTTTTCAGTTAAACTGCAGCATTTGTATTATATTCACTTTTGGACTAATACTCTTGGGAAAAGTAGAACCTCCTTAACGCTCTCAGCCTTATACTACCACTACTGTTTCTTCTACAAGAGTAGGCTTTAAATAGTCATGAAGGTATGATATGCCATTAACAAAGAAACCTAACTTTTAATATCAAACTTGTCTCGATGAAAAAATTATGGT
>CM042151.1:42727302-42847089 GCA_023376005.1 Doryteuthis pealeii
CGTCAATGTTTTACGTTGACAGTCAGTAACAATACAGAAGACATGTTAAATGCTGCCTATTCACACAGTGATATCAAGATCCACCAGTATTTACTGATTGTCATTGTGTGGTTGCAGTGACAGTTGCTATACCAATTACTGCTGCAATTTCCATCTGCATCCTTCGCTGCATTGATACCAGAAGTGTTGCACATGCACATCCATTGGCTGGCACTTCCAGCAAATATTACCCTGAACAGGCACATCCAATGCATCCATCTTACCAGACTACTTATTGGTCAGGTGTGTCTGTTGCTGTGCGAGCAGAACAAGATGTACTTTGTAGAACTCTACCGGGCAGAGGCAGAAGGCCCCAACATTGTGCAGATGTTTTGGATGATGGACGTAGAAGTTCAGCCCTTGGAATAAAAGTACAAACAGCTACTGAAGTCATCTATGAGGTAGGAAATCATTTTACTTTACATCCAATTTTTATTCTATAGAAAATAATTGAACATTTACCAATAATCAAATATTTCACTCATATTCAGAATTTATTGAAAGTCACTCATCATTAATCTTATTACTGTTTCTTTATCTGCTTTTATGGTGAAAGGAAATCAGAGGTGCAGCTGGTGGTAAGAGACATGAAGAGAGAAACTGTATGGGACCTGACTATCATCCTGATATGAGACCCTCTACTCATCCTGATGATGAAGATCCTTATGCTGAAAGATATGCAAATCACTGCCAAAATGTACCTGGTAAGTTGGAAATATAACAGTTCAAATCTAAAATTTATTCTATAAATGGACTTTTAAATAAGTAAATATTCTTTTTTAATTTTCATTTTATTTTAAAGATCAATGTAACTTTGTTTTACAAACTTTTTTTTTTCAGTGTCTGACACATCTGATTATTATGAGCCACACTCATCACAGAGTATCCATGAGGAGTATACAGATATGAAGCCTTCAATGCAAACATTCATGTCTCCTGGAGATACAAGGACTGTTCCAAGACGGATGTATAAAGCAGATGTTAACCCTGACTCTGATTATAGGCAATGGCTACCTAAAACATAGTTCAGTTGATAGATGCTCATCTGACACTCAGCTACAGATACACAATGTAGATGCAGACAGTGTTACATGTGAACCTCAACAAGAAGAACAAGCACAAACTGCAGAAGAAGTAGTAGAAAGTAAAGAGAATGAAGAAGAGAACAAAGTTTGAATTTGGTTCAGCCAACACAACAGACGCAGGTATTAGTAGAAAATTCATCACACGTACAAAGTTTGGAGCAAGAGTCATTACCTGAATCTCCAAGATCTATACACTCACTACATGCATAAATAAATTATATTATATATGTATATAAAGACAAAGCTATCAAATATTTACTTCAAATTACTGCAGTCATTTGTAAATATGTTTTTTATCATTTAAATTAATATAGTATTTACAAAGTTTATTTCACTACTTGTGTATGAGGAATTTTATTTTAAAATTCAATTTGACTTTTTTTTCATTTACTTTTCCTTTTCAAACTGAAATCTAATATGGTTTTAATGGAGTCATCAAACATAAAATACAAAAGAAATTAAAGGATTCAATTTGTAGATGAAGCATTGATTGCCTAGAAAAAATCCTTTTAATGCAGATTTTTCTTAAATTTTTTTTTTATTAAGAAATTTACATAAAAAAACCCCAAAAAGATTAAAAATGAATTGAATAAGATTAAAAATTACCAGTGGAGTTGAACTGAGGAAGACAGACTGAGGAGGATATTTGCCTTCGATTGATAATTTTTATGCTTTATTAGAATCAGTGGATGAAGCCGCCATCATGCATAGGGCAGATTTGATAGGACTGTGGCTTTCTTTCTCTTCCATATGAGCATAGCTTCCCACATCCATACATAAACATACACACTGTTTCTAACACTCACATTTACACATGTGTATGTGTGTGTATGTGCCAAGAAAAGACTGACATTGTATTCATACAATAGAAGCAGCAGTAGCAGCAGAGCTGTACACCAGGATACACGCATCTGTTCTCATCATACATCTGTGCTTCATCGATACAACATCGCAGGTTAGTTGGTGTTAAAATCTTTTCAGTTGTCTATTTCTTTCCTAATTTCAATCAATTTACTTTTCATTTGCAGCTGTTTTCAATTTTTTAGATTGACAAAGACAAAAACACAAAGCTTCATTACATTGCATTTCTTACTTTCAAAATAACAAATATCACATTCTATTAATACAACCAATACACAATCTCACTATCCAAATACACATACACACACACACACACACACATACATACAGAGAATATCTGAGTCATACTAATGGTATTTTCTTTTGTTTCTTGTAATAACTACATAATGTTATAATTTAATGTATTTCGTTCTATTATCTAAAAAGTAAAACCTATAGATATTTAATTTGTTAAGCATTCAGTATAAGATCTTTATTTGAAATTATAGAACACTGAAGAAATAAATGAAATATTTAAGTTAACTAAGAAACTATAAAATACAAGGAAATTCAACACATCTATATTCATTTGTATTCTTTATGACTTCTGGAAATATATATGTGTGTGATTAAGTTTTATTTATATTAAATTGGTTGTTTGGATGTTATTCTCAGTTTAGATAAACTGAAATAATTTGAAATTATGTTTTTTCTGCTGTAAATATAAATTACTATTTACATTTTTGTCAGGGTCATATCTATGATTGAATCTATACAATCTATTGGCTTAATTAAAAAAAAATCAAACTGTTTATAAATCTCATAATTCATTTAATGATATCTATTGTTTGCCCAATAATAGTTATTTCATTTAGCGTATGAAATATATAGATACAAATGTAACAAATATTATGGGAAAGAAGTAGCATAATTGTTAAATAGGGGGCATAATTTCAAAATTTACTGAAAATATAATTCCACCTTTGCTATTTAATATGGAATAAAATATAATTTGATTAAGAAATAAGAAAATACAGCTAATTTTATCATTATCTCAATGTTTATTCCCATAATGTAGAGAAAATAATGACTTACATATTGAGTCATTGTATGCAAAATTATGTTTTTTCTGGAGTTGCCTTTACTTTAAAAAATCCTTTTATCTGTTTTTCTTTTACTCAACAAAATTTCAGGAGTGATAAAAAATTTATTTTCTAGTAAAACTAAAACTAAAATCCTCATGTATAAAATGCAATGAGCGCGTGTACACACACACATAGTTGAACATTGTACTTTCTCAGGCCTACCCCTAACAAATTTGATTAAATTATTTAAAGTAATGGAATATTATTTCAAATCAACAAGAGAAAAGAATTATAAAATGCTTTTATAATTTGTATTTCAAAACAAATCTAAATATGTAAATTATTCTGCAGTTGAGTGATTCTTGCAGTGTCTAACAATCTCTTTGGTTTGGCTAATGGAAAGAAAAATAAGTTTTCAATAAGAGAACCATCAACTGAAAAAATGAGAAGGATTATAAAATCCCTTTCAGAAAGAAATCAAACATAGCATATTGTAAAAGATGATGGTTGTTCTTAGTTGAATCTAAAATGTGATGCGAATATCTACAGTTCAGTGTTCCTCGGGGATTAGTACTGGGACTTTTTTGTTTTTAATATTCATAAATGATTTACCTAACGATAAAAGAATCAAAATAGAACTATTTGTTGATGATGTTAAACTACTTGTTAGACTATTATCAAAAGAAATAACACAAATGGATCTAAATAAATTGTCATATTGGGAAGATATTTGGAAGTACTCTATATTGGATCCAAAAACATTAAAGTTGAATATAAATTAAGCAACAGGGAAATCAAAGAAGGAAATAAGGAATGAGATCTAGGGTTTGTTTTGGTATTACTTTTAAAGCTGACAATCATATTTTGTCTATTATATTGAAGGTAAGGAGAATGATTGGTTGGATGGTTAGAAATTTTATTTCAAGGGAGGCAAATATTGATTTAAAAATATACAAAACCACAATAAGACCTCATATAGAATATTGCACTCAGGTCTGGGCTCCAGTATCTAGACATGGAAATTGGAGAGTAATATTGAAATTGGAGGACATACAAAGAAGAGTGACAAAAATTATAAAGAGAGTAAAAGATTAGTTATAGGAAGATAAGAGAAGTTAGGATTAACGACTTTACTAGAAAGAAGAATGAGAGGTGATCTAAATGATTTTTTTGTTAATAGAGTAATATATTTTTTGAACTCAGATCAAAAACAGCAATAGCATAATAAATGGAATTTTTGGGAACTATTGGATAAATTACTTAACAGAATTTGATCTTTAGATAGATATTATATTAACTGTGTATGTGTTCTGTACAAAGATTCTTTTTTTGTTTTTATTTTTTGTTAAAGGTTGATGTGAGAAGATAAACAAGGGAGATTCTCAAGGAGGCATAACAAATGAATAAATAAAAAAGTAGCAACAAAACAAGAAGTTTATGAAAAGAAAACATATAATAAGTAGACCATGGAAGACATGAAAGCCTCATCAAAGAAAAATGAAAGCAATATGTCTTGAAAATAGAAAATGCACAACAAAACAAATGAATGGAAACACGAATCAATATTTGTGATAGAACTGTAAAAAATCAGCTAAATTAAATAGGATTTACACAGAGAAAAGTTAAATGAAAATCAGCACTAACACCTAAATGGAATAAAAAACAGAGGCAACAGAGAATCGATGATGGATTGTGGATGAAAGTGATATTCAGTGATGAATCATAAATCAGCATTGGCCAAAATAATATTGATGGAACTTTTATCAGGTGCCATTCCAATAAAATATATAAAGATTCTGCTTGATGAAAACCAATAAATTTCCCCACTCTTTATTTTATACATCAGGTAAATGACCAGAAAGAAATGCATAGAAGCACATTGAAATTTTGGACATTTTTCTTGTTCTATCAGTAGAAAACAGGTTTGGGGATGAAGACATTATTCAGGATGATAATGTATCTTGTCATAGAACAAATGTTTCTTAAAGTAAAGCATATCAACTTAATGACATGGTCAGCAAATATTCCAGATCTCAATTTGATTGAAAATGCTTAGTGGAAAGTTAAAACAAAAAAGATAGTCTATGACAAGGCTGTATTCTGCAAAGCTAGTTTATCAAATTCTATTGAATAAAGTTGGAAAAAACTTGATGAAGAATGCTGCTTTCCATTAGTGAAATCTTGGCCTGAAAGAATTCAGGCCATCATAAAAGCATGAGAGGAAGAAACAAAGTCTTAATAGTGATTTTGTTTTCTCAATGATTCCATAATTTTGGTCTCTAGTTGATTTGGAATAAATATTCCGTTAGTTAATATAACTGTATTTAATTTGTTTATAGTATGTTTCATACAAATAGAGTGATAAACATGAATTTTGTGTCACAACTGTAATTGTTTTTTGTTTGTTTTCTCTTTTGCTATGAAGTTAAAAGTTAGATGAATTTCCTCTAAGTGATGTGATTCCATAACTTTTACCAGTGTTTTTATTTCATGAGAAAAAGATGATAATAAGAAAATCAATTGTTATATTTACATTTAGCATACTTGGCTTAATTCAAAGCAGGCAAACATTGTGTTAGCATAACAACAAAAAGTGGTGAATAAAAAACTTCTACAGTAAATAAAAGGTAATGTTTAGTTTCTTTTCTAAAAATAAATCAGCTCATAGAAATTGAAACAGATTTGTAAATAAGTAATATGGACATAAAAGAAGTTTCTTTGTCATGTAATTGATATCTTATATAATTATAGTGTTCCTAATTAATTCTTAGGAATTTGAAAAAAAATTTTGTTTGTATCTTTTTCAAAATAAAGTAGAAATTCTGGTATTAAAGATATATTGAAAAGTATATTATGAAACGATAATGGTGTAAATTTTGTGAAGTTATTTTAGATTTCATTTAAGATCTTACAAAGATGAATAAATATCCTAGGTTTATGAAACTGCAATGTACAAAGCAAAAGGCTGAGAAATGCATTCCCGGTATTTATGTAAATATCTTTCTCTGCTTATTATATAATGTGTTTGCATGCATAACCGTTACTAAAAAACTGAGATCAACCTTGAGTCAAATGATACTAAATTGTATTCATCTTTCATTTGCATATGAACAGATAAAATCATGCAAAATAATTGATAAAAAATCTTATGAACAAATAAAAACTGATTAGGAAATGTGTGAGATGGAGATTATTTAATGTTGACATAAGTATTTATAGATATGAATTTAGACTTAACAGAAAATTTCAACAACGGAAGATTCTTTCAAGTTTAATCATTTTCCCATCTGTTAGTTTTCATTCTTGGCATATGTAACCTAGGGAAAAGTTATCAAACAAAAGATACCAGAAAATATAATGAGAAATTCAAAGATGCTGATTTCAGAAAATAAGTCACAATATAACTGAATACAAAATATGACTTATAGTGCAAGAAGAATGAAAAATGCATAGAATATGATGATTGCAGTATTTAATAAGGACAATTTTGTGACTTGTTATTGCTAAACATAATGTAAATTGAAGTATATGTGAAAATATTCATACTCAATCATAGACAGTTATTTTTCTAAACTGTAAAATTTCTTTAAATGTAATAAATATAATTCAATTATGCAGTGCATACTGAAATTTGTCTATTTTAATATTTCAGGAATCAAAAAGAATTACAAGTAATCATGTTGATGTTAATGTACCTGTTGTTTTCTGTGTTAAAACTCAGTCACAGTGCTGACCTGACATATAATGTAGATGAAGGTAAGAGTCCAGGTACTTACCTGGGGGATATTGCTGCTGATTCCAATATCATGGATGATGTTTCTTTGGAAAATAGACGTCTAATAACATTCAACCAATTGCGACAAGGAAGGGCTGGCACTTCCCAATTGTTCCATGTTTCGCAGAAGAAAGGAAAACTCTTCACTGCCCAAACACTGGATGCTGAGTCCCTTTGTACCTATAATACAGAATGTTTCCAAATGGTTGATGTGGCTGTGCGACAAGGAAAGACCTTCATGAAGATTATAAAAATCAAAATAATGATAAAAGATGTAAATGATAATGCGCCTGAATTTCCAGAGAAGCAACTTAATATGCATATTTCTGAAGGAGTAAGAGAAGGATTTAAAAAAGCCATTCCCAATGCCGTTGATAAAGATATTGGAACAACTAATTCAGGAATTACATATGAACTAAAACAAAATGAAAAAGATCCATTTTCATTGTTGGTACATAATACCCCATTTGGTACACCAAAATTGAGTATTTCTGTGGTTGGTAAATTAGACAGAGAAGAAAAAGATTCCTATGCAATCCAAGTGATTGCCAAAGATAGTGGATTTCCATCAAAACAAAATATCTTAAATATTTATGTTGATGTAACAGATATGAATGATAACTCTCCAGTATTTAGCAAGGATATCTACAATATTTCCATCACAAATAAAGAATATGGAGATAAACCACTTGTGGTTGTATCTGCAACTGATTTAGATGCTGGAGAGAATGGTAAAGTGTCTTACCATTTTAGCCCACAGACACCAACAGATATAAAGGAATATTTTCGGATAAATGAAAACTCTGGGGAAATATTTTTGAAGCAGAAATTACCATCAAATAAAAATAATATTTATAAATTATTTGTTACAGCAATTGATGGAGGCGAATCTCCAATGAGCAGTTTTGCTGGAGTTCTTGTAAATGTTGTTCATACTCAAAATAGACCACCTAATATATTTGTGACTTTTATGTCTGAATCAACAGATAACACAGCCACCATTTCTGAAGATGTAGAAGTGGGTAGTTTTATTGCTTATGTCAAAGTGACAGACCCTGATGCTGGACAAAATGGAGAGGTCAACTGTGAGTTGCACCATGATAAATTCCGCTTACAAAAACTCAGATCAAAAGAATACAAAGTGACATTGAAACACAAAGTTGACAGAGAAATGCAAGACCACCATGATGTTACAATCAGCTGTAAAGATGAAGGATCTCCTCCACAACACAGTGATAGCAAGTTCTCGATCAAAGTGAAAGATGTTAATGATGTACAGCCACAATTTGCAAAAGACACATTTAAATTCTCAGTGTTTGAGAATGAAAGTCCAAAGACACCGGTTGGTTCTATCAATGCCACTGATCCTGATCTTGGAGCTGGTGGCCGACTCACATATTCTTTGCTCACCAAAAATGAAGACTTCCTACCTTTCAAGATAACCAGCAATGGCTTGATTTCTACAATCATGTCTCTTGACCATGAGTTCAAAGACATTTATAAATTCAAGGTTTTAGTGAAAGATAATGGAAGCCCTTCACTTGATAATACGGTCAATGTGATTGTGGAGATTGAAGATAAAAATGATAATGCTCCGTATTTTACCTTTCCCAGTGTTAACCCTTTCAATCTGGATGTGAAATATCATCCCCATCATACAAAGAACATCACCCTTCTCAAGGCTGCCGACAGTGACAGTCAAGAGAATGCATTTCTCAAATATGAAATAACTTCAGGCAATGATAAACAGTTGTTTGCCATCAATCATTATAGTGGATTGTTGTCTTTCAATCGCTTACTTAGCCAACAAGATGCTGGCTCGTATCACCTGCAGTTTATGGTCAAGGACAGTGGTAGTCCAGTTTTATCTGCCAAAACGTCAATGTTTTTGACGTTGACAGTCAGTAACAATACAGAAGACATGTTAAATGCTGCCTATTCACACAGTGATATCAAGATCCACCAGTATTTACTGATTGTCATTGTGTTAGTTGCAGTGACAGTTGCTATACCAATTACTGCTGCAATTTCCATCTGCATCCTTCGCTGCATTGATACCAGAAGTGTTGCACATGCACATCCATTGGCTGGCACTTCCAGCAAATATTACCCTGAACAGGCACATCCAATGCATCCATCTTACCAGACTACTTATTGGTCAGGTGTGTCTGTTGCTGTGCGAGCAGAACAAGATGTGCTTTGTAGAACTCTACCGGGCAGAGGCAGAAGGCCCCAACATTGTGCAGATGTTTTGGATGATGGACGTAGAAGTTCAGCCCTTGGAATAAAAGTACAAACGGCCACTGAAGTCATCTATGAGGTAGGAAATCATTTTTACTTTACATCCAATTTTTATTCTATAGAAATTAATTGAACATTTATCAATAATTAAATATTTTACTAATATTCATTATTTATTGAAAATTTCTCATCAATTAATTTTGTTACTGTTTATTTATCTACTTTCATGTTGAAAGGAAATCCGAGGTGCAGCTGGTGGTAAGAGACATGAAGAGAGAAATTGTATGGGTCCTGACTATCATCCTGATATGGGACCCTCTACTCACCCTGATGATGAAGATCCTTATGCTGAAAGATATGCAAATCACTGTCAAAATGTACCTGGTAAGTTGGAAATATATCAATTCAGATCTAAAATTTATTCTATAAATGGACTTTAAAATAAAATGAAAATTTAAAAATGAATAATATTTACTTATTTAAAAGATCAATGTTAACTTTGTTTTACAAACTTTTCTTTTTAGTGTCTGACACCTCTGATTATTATGAGCCACACTCATCCCAGAGTATCCATGAGGAGTATACAGATATGAAGCCTTCAATGCAAACATTCATGTCTCCTGGAGATACAAGGACTGTTCCAAGACGGATGTATAAAGCAGATGTTAACCCTGACTCTGATTATAGGCAATGGACTACCCTCAAGCATAATTCAGTAGATAGATACACTTCTGACACTCAGCTACAGATACACAATATGGAATCAAACGATGTTACATGTGAGCCACAACAAGAAGAACAAACACAAACTGCAGAAGAAGTAGTAGAAAGTAAAGAGAATGAAGAAATAGAACAAAGTTTGAATTTGGTTCAGCCAACACAACAGACACAGATATTAGTAGAAAATTCATCACAAATACAAAGTTTGGAGCAAGAGTCATTACCTGAATCGCCAAGATCTATACATTCACTACGTGCATAAATAAATTATACCATTTAAATATAAAAACAAGGCTATCAAATATTTACTTCAAATTACTGCAGTCATTTGTAAATATGTTTTTTATCATTTAAATTAATATAGTATTTACAAATTTTATTTATTTCACTACTTGTGCATGAGGAATTTTATTTTAAAATTCAATGTGACTTATTTTTCATTTACTTTTTCTTTTCAAACTGAAATCCAATATGGTTTTTATGGAGTCATCAAGGATAAAATACAAAAGAAATGTTTAAGTTAAAGGATTCAATTTGTAGTCGAAGTATTGATTGGCTAGAAAAAATCCTTTTAATGAAGGTTTTTCTTTTAGGGATCTTTTTTTAAAGAAATTTACATGAGAAAAAAACAAAAAGATTAAAAAGGGAATGAATAAGATTAAAAATTGCCAGTGGAGTTTGACTAAAGAAGACAGACTAACAGAAAAGGATATTTGCCTTTCTCTGCTTGATAATTTTTATGCTTTGTTAGAATCAGTTGATGTAGCCGCCATCATGCATCGGGCAGACTTGATAGGACTGTGGCTTTCTTTCTCTTCTACATATGCATACCCTCCCACACCCACATATAAACATACACACTGTTTCTAACACTCACATGTACACATGTATGTGTGTGTGTATGTGTGCCAAGAAAGGACTGACAGTGTATTCATACAATAGCAGCAGTAGTAGCAGCAGAGCTGTACACCAGGATACACACAACCATAATTCATCGATAGATTGCAGGTTGGTTTTCAATTTTCCTTTTTTCATTTCATTTTGTTTTCATTCATGTCCACTTATATTTCTTTGTGTCAGCTTATCAAAAGGAAATATACAATCTTTCATTAAAAATCTCATTGATTTCCTCAAATATTGCAAATCTCCCAATCTGTTAATTATACTAATTCACCTTTTTTAAACCATGCACAATAACTGAGTCATCTTTTTGGAATTTCTTTATCTTTTTTCAACTTAAACATAAAACAAATGTCTGTATTTTTTGAGCAAGTTTCTCATAAATTTTCTAACTTAATTATTTGCTTTTTCTTGCATTGAAAATGCATATTCATATCTATTCACACAGTAAAACCTTAGATTTCTTATAGACTTCATCATACTGAATACAAATATATATCTATTTTTATATAGATTAGAAATGTATACTTGGTCATAACTATAAGCAATTATTGGTCACAATTATAATCTTTCATGAAAAATCTATTTTCATAATTGTTTTAGGAGATGAAATTATAGTATATTACATTGTGCTAATGCAACTATAGTTTTTTTTCTCATAATGTGAAGATTAAAATGATATCAGTTTTACAAGAGTAAAGTGGAGGAAGGGGAGAGAGAAAACATTTATATGTAAATTTGTTGTAAATTGTACTGTGCATTAACGAAAGAAAATTAAATCTAATATTTTAGTTCATTTTAAATTACCTTTGTTGTTATCAAAGATCCATTTTTGTAGAATGCAAAAGAAATATTTTTATAGAAAGAAAGTTTGTCAGTCTAATGAAGAAATACAACCCATTAAGAAATAGACATGTGTAATTATTAAATTATAACTTGAAATTATTACTATGTATATATATATATATATATATATATATATATATAATGCATGAATTTTTCATCATTAAAATCTTTTAATTCATGAAATAAACAATATTTTGAATTTTACCATAACCTATTTCTTTTTTTTCAACATGGACTTTTAAAAATAGAAATTAGAATATCTTCACAAAGGGAAATAACTACCAATGTGTTTTCAACTACACTTAAATAGTAATTAAAAGAAATAACAAAAAAAAAACAAACCTATTGCCTTAGGCAAAATATTTTTGTATTTCTAACAAAAAATTACTATATAGAATTTTTTTATTTCAAATATAATTATTTTAAATTTACAGGAAAACAGTTTACCAAATAATTATGTCCATAATTGTGTATATATTGCTGTCATCATTTCAACTGTGCCTCAGTGCTGACTTGACATACAGTATAGATGAGGGTAAGAGTCCAGGTACCTACCTGGGGGATATTGCTGCTGACTCCAATATCATGGATGATGTTTCTTTGGAAAATAGACGTCTGATCACATTCAACCAACTGCGACAAGGAAAGGCTGGCACTTCCCAATTGTTCCATGTTTCCCAAAAGAAAGGAAAACTCTTCACTGCCCAAACACTGGATGCTGAATCCCTTTGTACCTATAATACAGAATGTTTCCAAATGGTTGATGTGGCTGTGCGTCAAGGAAAGACATTTATGAAGATTATAAAAATTAAAATAATTATAAATGATGTCAATGATAATGCGCCAGAATTTCATGAGAAACAAATTAATAAACAAGTCTTGGAAGGTGCTGGAAAGGGATTCAAGGTATCCATTCTAAATGCCAAAGATAAGGATGTAAGTCTTTTAAACTCACAAATTAGTTATGAATTAAAAAAGAAGAAAAATGAGCCATTTTTACTATCAATTCAGAAAATACCATTTGGTCCACCAGAATTAAGTATTTCAGTTGACGGCAAATTGGACAGAGAAGATAAAGACGCATATATGATACAAGTAATTGCTAAAGATGGGGGCTCTCCACCCAAACAAAGTGTTTTGAATGTTAATATGATCGTTGAGGATATAAATGATAACTCTCCAGTTTTTACAAAAGATATTTACAATGTCTCAATAAAAAACCAAGAATATGGAAATACTCCTATTGTGATCGTTTCTGCAACTGACTTGGATGCTGGATTAAATGGACAGATTTCATATCATTTTAGATCACAAACATCGGAAGAAATTCACAATTATTTCAATCTGGATAAGGAATCTGGAAAAATATTTTTACGTCAAAAATTACCCCCAAATCAGAAGCTTACTTATAATTTGTTTGTAACAGCTACTGATAGTGGTCCATTTCCAAGGAGTGGATATGCAGGAGTTTCAGTAAATATCCTCAATACCCAAAACCGACCACCTAATATATTTGTGACTTTTATGTCTGAATCAACAGATAACACAGCCACCATTTCTGAAGATGTAGAAGTGGGCAGTTTTATTGCTTATGTCAAAGTGACAGACCCTGATGCTGGACAAAATGGAGAGGTCAACTGTGAGTTGCACCATGATAAATTCCGCTTACAAAAACTCAGATCAAAAGAATACAAAGTGACATTGAAACACAAAGTTGACAGAGAAATGCAAGACCACCATGATGTTACAATCAGCTGTAAAGATGAAGGATCTCCTCCACAACACAGTGATAGCAAGTTCTCGATCAAAGTGAAAGATGTTAATGATGTACAGCCACAATTTGCAAAAGACACATTTAAATTCTCAGTGTTTGAGAATGAAAGTCCAAAGACACCGGTTGGTTCTATCAATGCCACTGATCCTGATCTTGGAGCTGGTGGCCGACTCACATATTCTTTGCTCACCAAAAATGAAGACTTCCTACCTTTCAAGATAACCAGCAATGGCTTGATTTCTACAATCATGTCTCTTGACCATGAGTTCAAAGACATTTATAAATTCAAGGTTTTAGTGAAAGATAATGGAAGCCCTTCACTTGATAATACGGTCAATGTGATTGTGGAGATTGAAGATAAAAATGATAATGCTCCGTATTTTACCTTTCCCAGTGTTAACCCTTTCAATCTGGATGTGAAATATCATCCCCATCATACAAAGAACATCACCCTTCTCAAGGCTGCCGACAGTGACAGTCAAGAGAATGCATTTCTCAAATATGAAATAACTTCAGGCAATGATAAACAGTTGTTTGCCATCAATCATTATAGTGGATTGTTGTCTTTCAATCGCTTACTTAGCCAACAAGATGCTGGCTCGTATCACCTGCAGTTTGGTCAAGGACAGTGGTAGTCCAGTTTTATCTGCCAAGACGTCAATGTTTTTGACGTTGACAGTCAGTAACAATACAGAAGACATGTTAAATGCTGCCTATTCACACAGTGATATCAAGATCCACCAGTATTTACTGATTGTCATTGTGTTAGTTGCAGTGACAGTTGCTATACCAATTACTGCTGCAATTTCCATCTGCATCCTTCGCTGCATTGATACCAGAAGTGTTGCACATGCACATCCATTGGCTGGCACTTCCAGCAAATATTACCCTGAACAGGCACATCCAATGCATCCATCTTACCAGACTACTTATTGGTCAGGTGTGTCTGTTGCTGTGCGAGCAGAACAAGATGTGCTTTGTAGAACTCTACCGGGCAGAGGCAGAAGGCCCCAACATTGTGCAGATGTTTTGGATGATGGACGTAGAAGTTCAGCCCTTGGAATTAAAGTACAAACTGCTACCGAAGTCATCTATGAGGTAGGAAACATGATCTAAATATATAGGTCTTTTTTTAATTAATTTTATTTGCATAAGATGGAAATTAATTCTTTATTAATTAATCAATAATTCTTCCTCATCCTCTTCCACATTTATTAAAAGTTACTCATAAGAGACATGATGAAAGAAATTATATGGGACCTGACATGGGACCCTCTACTCATCTTTTTCAATTCTTATTATACAACAATTTTCATAATATAAAAATTCAAACACATTTTCATCAGCAATTTAACTTTTTCTAATCTTCTAGTTTACCTTTATTATTTATTAAAAGTCACTCATCAATTTCATTTATATTTTTATGCTTTTCTATTTTGAAAGGAAATCAGAGGTGCAGCTGGTGGTAAGAGACATGAAGAGAGAAATCACATGGGACCTGACTGCCACCCTGATATGGGACCTTCTACTCACCCTGACGATGAAGATCCTTATGCTGAAAGATATGCAAATCACTGCCAAAATGTACCGAGTAAGTTGAAAATATACCTCATTTACCACATATAATTAATTCTCCCAATGGTTTTCATTATACAATGAAAATCCCCGGGATGAAAAAGAAATCTACCAGCCAGACAAATGGCATTCTAAATCGAGTATCCTGATTCCAAATCAGAATTTGTATATCAGATATACAAAAAAAGTATTGCACATAGTACATTTATTGTGATGTAAATAGTATAGTTATCAAGGAAATATTTATAAATAAGCTAATGCAAAATATTCACTGTTTCTGATATCTTCAGAAACATTGTTATTTTTTATGCATTGGTCTCTCATTTTAGGTACCATTTTAGCCATCCATCAATTTTGGCTTATGACCTGTCTTGATACCTTGTTTCCATCTCAGATTCTGGTGAAACTTATTATCATGTTTATTGCTTATAGCACACAGATCCATTAAAAAAAATAAAGATGCAGGGTCCATTTTTTTAATATGCTGTTAGCATGTAGTCCATTAAATTAATTTTTCAGCTGTATGTTCTATAAGATTATACTGAAAACAAATGAATTGCATGCTACATGCTTAAGTAGATTCAATTTACCTCTGCATTTACCACCAGACATCAATTCTCTGATATCAGGACCGATGAAATTGACAAATTTCAGTTTTTTGTCATTTTTCTCTAGATCATATTTTGACATTTAGGCACTTGAATTCACAAATAGTGTGTGTTTAGAAATACATATTTTTTCACGAGACAAGTTTGATGTGAAACTTTCTTTGTTTAATGGCATATCAACCTTCATGGGTTATTTACTGTCAAAACTACTCTTGTAGAAGAACAGAAGTGGTACTATAGCTGAGGAGGTTAAGGAAGTTCCTTCCTTTCCTAAGGGTATTAATTCAAAAGTAAATATAATACAGATGTGCAGTTTAACTGAAAAACTAGTTTCATCTGCATACCGAAATACCGCTCTGAAATATTCTATGGAATTGAAACTGTTCGGTGTAGTGCTAATACTACTTAGTGACTGTATCCAAAAAAATACTGTCGAAAAAGACTTTCAGATTTTAATAAAATTAAATTTTATCAACATTTAATCTGTTGTAAGAGGAAAATATTGAAAAAAATATAAAAAGCTTTAATTGACTATTTTTTAGAAAATAAATGTGAAATCTATTTGTTTAAAAATAAATGGCGAGGAAGCAGAAAATGGAATATGACAGATATGACAATTCGGAAATCTATCTTATTTTTTAGCATAGAATATTTTCAAATAAAAAAAGGGAGGTAGGGGATGACATGATGTTTGAAATCTATTTGTCTCAGTTATCAAAAGTATATGTTTACAAAACACTTTTTTGTAATAAAAGTAAATAAATGAAGTCAGTAAAAAAAAGTAGTTGCCAGTTTCGCTTTGATGTTAAATTTTACAAGTCTTTCTGGAAAGCCAGATTTTTTTTATAATCAAATTTATTTTTATCTAGCTAATGTACCTAAAATTAGACAGTAAGAATGATTAAAATAGTTCTTAATTTCAGTTTTAA
The DNA here is from genome assembly GCA_023376005.1 of Doryteuthis pealeii. Taxonomy (NCBI): domain Eukaryota; kingdom Metazoa; phylum Mollusca; class Cephalopoda; order Myopsida; family Loliginidae; genus Doryteuthis; species Doryteuthis pealeii. Next base: position 42,743,720 of record CM042151.1, read on the forward strand.
AAAGTGTATATTTCCAGATATATATAAGTATGTATGTTCAAAAATATCAAAGGGGGAAGGGGTAATAAAAAATCTTTAAAAATTTCTTAATTTTCAAACAATCACCAAAAATGAGAGAATTGTTAAATTTTAGTAAAATTTTCAGTACTTTATTCATTAATGACTTAATCTTATAAAGAATAACTTATTTTATTTAAAAAAAAAAAAAAGGTTTTTTTATCAATTCAGATTGTGGGGGGGGGGGGGGGCGTTGAACCTTTGGTCATTTAAAGAAAAAAAGATTACAGTCCCTAATTTTTACATTTCTAGAAAGATCAAATTCAGAAGACCACATAAAAATTAAAATAACAAAATTACAGTAATTGAAAAAGAAAAGAAAAGTTATTTGAAAATTTAAGTTATTTTCTTAAAACTCAAAAGATAACTTTTCTTAATTTTAAAAACACTATTTTTTTTTATTGATGCAAAAAAGTAATTTCTCTAATTCAACTTTTATTCACTTAAAAATCTAGTAGTGAATTTGGCTACCAGTGTAACTTTGCTGTATGAAATTGTTATCTATAAGCCCCCATAATTTTTTTCATTTTTCACTGACCAAGAAGAAGTGTGAAAGATCACATCTTCTTTTAAGTATGCATTTTGAACATGCCTAATGATTAGATATTTAAGAGGGACAAATTTTCTGTCAGAATCATTAATCTTAAATGGAATCTGTGTTTTTAATGTAATTTTCAATAATAAATAACAAAACTAATCATTGTTTTTGTTTTTAAATATTCTGAAATTCTTTCAAAACTTGTTAAGAAAATTAGGGATATTTAATGTTTAGTTGAATAATGCCATTATTTCCATAATGATGAAGTCAACTTTGTTACTCAGTCTTATGAGTTTTATGGAATTGTCTATTGAAATGAAAGTTCTATTATTTGTTTTCAACAATTAACTCCTTAACTGTTTCAGTAACCAGAGATTCATGAAATATTTCTGAAGAATAAACTTTGAATCTCCATTCAGCTGAATTCTTTAACCTCACAAAATACAACTCAGAAGTTGACTTTGCAGATTACTTGTATTTTCATGACAAGCTATGTTTAATTTTTTTTAATCAAATGAGCAAATGTAGAAAACACCCTTATTATCTTAAAACTTTTTTCAATTAAAAAAAAACAAAACAAAAAACTATTAATTATAAAATTAAGTAATTAATGATTAAAGTGCTGAAAATTTCATTAAAATTAGAGAATTCCCTGATTTTGGTAATTGTTTTAAAATTTAAAAAAAAATATTTACCTCTCTGAGTAAAATTGCATATACCTACTAATCATCATTAGCCAAGAGAATGAATGGTTTCCTTAGAAAGAAAAAAAAAATTAAAAACCTAAAAACTGAACAGGGACACCATGGTATCAAGAAAAAAAACAACCACCCCCCCCCAAAAAAAAACAAAACAAAATAAAAAAAAAAAAAAAAAAAAAAAAAAAAACGAAACTGATACACAAAATCAAAATTGCCAAACCGCCAAACTCTAATAATAGTATGACTGGAGTTTGAACTTGCTTATGATGATGTCACAGTCCAATGATGTGAAGGGATTGAAATAAGTGTACTCACACAGATATATGTTTTATGTAGATGTATTTATTCACGGGAATTACAGCAACCCTTTTAGTACCTAGGGCCTGTTCAAAGTGAGGCTGGGTGGATGTAAACAAACCCTACTAGAATGTTGCGGGCTTAATGTAGTTACCAGTAGTTAGTGGTCACAACTGTTACATCCCCCTCTGTGCGATTGAAAGTTTTCTTTTCTTTTTTTTTTTTTTTTTTTTAGTAGTGATGTTGTCAATGACTTTGTGTATATGTATAATGTTTGTATTTGCCTTTTTCTTCTAGTCACTTATGACTTTATTATTATTATTATTATTATTATTATTATTATTTATTTATTTTTTTTATTTTTATGTTTTATGTTCATTTGTTGGTTATATAGGCATTGTTTCGTCTGTTAGTAAGTATTCCTTGTAGCGTGTTGGAGTTCTGGTGTGTCTTCCTGATGAGGTTTGGTTGTCAGCATGTGGTTTATGTGGTCTGGCTTGGTGTTGTGTGCTTGGTATTATATCTCTCTCTTCCTTTGTCGATGGGTCTGTACGTATGTGGCGTCAGTTTCTCCTTATGGTGTTACCATTTTCTGTGGTAACATTGTAGGATCTGGGCTCTTTGTTTGTGCCCGTAACTACTGCCTTTTCCCATGTAGCTGACTGAGGGTTTATTACTGTTACATATTGGCCATTGTGGAGTGTTGGCAAATCTTTAGCACCCCGGTTGTAGTATTTTTCTTGTTCCTGTTGGCGTTTGTGCAACTCCTCTGAAATGTTGTCCTTTTCCGGATGTGTGTTCCTGATCCTTATTGGGAGATTTCCTCTGATCATTTTTTTGTACAGCAGCTGTGCTGGACTTGGAAGGCTGTGATTGATTGGTGTTGTTCTCAAACACAGCAATGCCATGTCTATATCTGTGTTGCTGTCTTTGGCCTTTTTTAGTGTCTTTTTTACTGTTTGGATGGTTCTTTCTATAAAACCATTTGACTGGGCGTATGTTGGTGAAGAGGTAATGTGGTCAAATCCCCAGTCTTTGGCAAATTGTTTGAATGCATAGCTATCATATTGCGGGCCATTATCGCTTATGATACGTTCCGGAATCCCATGTTCTCCGAATAGGGATTTCAATGCATGTATCACCTCTTGGCTTGTGCATGTGTTATGCATTTTTCTGATAAACGGGAACTTGGAATGGTAGTCGGCTACAAGTAGGTAAGTTTCCCCTGCTACGTGGAAAAGATCAGAGCCGATTACTTTCCATGATCTGGAAGGAATTTCGTGTGGCATCATGGTTTCCTTCTTTTGTTCATTTTGGTATTTTGGCATGTGAGGCATCCTTTAACATTTTTTTCGATATCCTCATTTATTCCTGGCCAGTACACGCATGTTTTGGCTCTTAGGATACTTTTTTCGATGCCTTGATGGGATGCATGGATCTTATTTAGGATTTCATTCCTCATGGTGTTAGGGATTAGTATCCTCCCCCTTTCAGTACTAAGGAGTCCTCTACTGATAGCTCATCTCTGAATGACCAATATGGTCTGAGTGGTGCTGGGGTATCTTTGGCTTTGTCCGGCCATCCATCATATATTTTTTCTCGTAGTGCTGACACTACCTGGTCATTTCTCGACTCCTCCTTCAGCTCCTCGAGTTTGTTTGTACTGAATTGTACAAACTCAATTCTTACATCCAGGTTTACTGGGTTGCAATTATTTTTGTTTGGCAATCTTGACAGCCCATCAGCCAACAGTATCTCTTTTCCTGGACGATATGTTATGGTGAGATCATATCCCTGTGTTTCCATTAACATTCGTTGTAGTCTTGGGGGTGCTGCCGACAGATTTTTTTGGCTTATCATTTCCAGTGGTTTATGGTCTGTCTCAACTGTGAATGGCCTCCCATACACGTATGTATGGAATCTCTGGCATCTAAATACCACTGCCAGCATCTCGCGTTCTATGTTTGCATATCTTTGCTCAGCCGAAGTGAGTGATTTGGATGCGAATGCAACTGGCCTATTATTTTGTAGTAGAGCTGCTCCTAGTCCTCTGCTCGAAGCATCAACTCGGATGATTGTTGGCTTGGTAGGGTCAAAGTATGCTAGGGTTGTTCTTTACTGATTATGGCATTGATTCGTTGGAAGGCCTTCTCATGACTGTTTGTCCATGTATATTCGTTCCCCTTTTTTAGGAGGTCGCGAAGATTGGCAGTGTGTTCAGACAGTCGAGGTATGAAAGGGGCCATGTATGTCACCATTCCTAAGATATGCTGTAGTTCAGCTTCATTGGTAGGAGATTTTAGGGCTTTGATGTCTTCTACTTTTTGGGGATCTGGGTGTACTCCATTTTCGTCGTAGATTCCGCCAAAAAATTTGATGGATTTGGTCTTAATGTTGCATTTTGTGCTGTTGAACACAAGACCATTTTCCTTCGCAGCTTCCATCAGGCTGAGCAAGTTGTTATCGTGCTCCTTTTCGTCTTTTCCAAATACTACAACATCATCAGAGATACCGATGGTTCCAGAGCATTTTTCGAGTATTTGGTCCATCTTTTGTTGGAATATATCCTGGCTCATCACCAACCCGAATGGCCATGAAACAGTACCTGCCAAATGGACTGTTGAAGCATGTTAGGTTTTGACTTTCTTCATCAAGCTCGATGGACCAGTAGCCATTTTTTGCATCAAGCTTGCTGAACCATTTTGCCTTTGCCATTTTGTGGGTTATTTCTTCTAGGGTTGGGACTCTGTGATGACATCTTTTGATTGCCTTATTTAAATCTTTTGGGTCCAGGCAAATCCTCATTTGTCCATTGCTTTTCCGGCTATATACTAGGCTGTTGACCCAGTCGGTTGGTTTTTCAACCTTTTTTATGACACGGTCTTTCACCATCTTGTCTAATTCTTTTTATTTCCTCTTTTAGGTGGATGGGGCATTTTCGTGTTGCATGTATGACTGGGGTTATTGTGTGGTCAAGAACAATGTGGTATTTACCTGGGAAGTGGCCTATGCGGTCAAATTGTTTTGGGTAGTCCCGTAGTAGGTCGTTGATGGACTGTATTTGGTATTTTTTTTTATTTCACAGTGTAGGGTTAGCATTTTTAGGTTGCGGCAGCTTGGTAATCCTACTATTGCTGGTCCGTTTGTGTCTGTGATGTAAATTTTTTCTGCTGACCATGTGTCTTGGTTGTACTTGCATTGGAGTTTGATGGTGCAATTTGTGGTATGATAGTCTTGTTGTATGCTGTTAGAATGGTGTCTGAGTGTCTCACTAATTTTTCTGGTGGATTTGGACACATTTCTTTGTAGATCCGCAATGGTAGAATATTACCTTCTGCACCGGTATCTACTTTTACAAGTAGTTTCGCTGGGATCTTTTCTCTTCCTGGTACTTGGATTTTTATTTTTGTTGTGACCTCTGTGCGGTTATCCGAACTGTTTATGTTATGAAATTGTAAATCTTCGAATCGCTATTGTCAGTGTCATTGTCTACAGCATCAATATTTTTGTTATATCTCTGGTCGTATTTCGACTTGTACCGTTCCCTTGGTAGAGTGTTGTATGGTGTTTTGCAAACACTCGCCCAGTGGTTCCATTTCCCACATTTTAGGCATTTTGTACCCTGGGCTGGGCATTTGTCGTATCGCCTGTGGTTTTCTCCACATTTTGGACAGCATTTTTTTTTTGTGTTTGTTCTGTATGCTATCAACTGTGGCGTTTTGTTGTGGGTTTTGCATTTTTGTGGCTTGTAACTGCTTCATGTGGTTAATTGATGCTTCATGGTTTTTTCCTATCTGTATAGCTTTTTCTAGGGTCATTTTCTTGTCTTCTGCAAGTAATTGTTTTTGAACTTCTGGGTATATTGTCCCAGCGATTATTTGTTCAATGATGGTTTTATCGAACTCAGAGTTAAACTCGTCTCTGTGTTTCGTTTTCCGAAGATCACACTGCGCTGTCTGTAGACGTATTCTGGAAATAAATTCGTCCATTGTCTCTGGTTCGTTGGTATTACTGTCAATTTTTTGGTTAACATTTCTGAGTGCCAAGCGGGCTACTCTAAAATTTTGGTTTGACTTTCCGTATTCCTCGAATTTTTCCCATACGATATCCGGCCGTTTTTTGTCCTCGGCAGACAGACCCCAACTATTAAATTTCAAAATACCTTTTTCTCCTGTGCGAAGTAAGATTTCGTTAATTTGGTCCTGTGGGTCTGTTATTTTTTTCTTCTGAATAGCATTTCGCATTGTTGCCGGAACAGTGATATGGCTTCAGCTCTGTTTGGGTTGTCCCATTTCATCGTAATGTTGTCTATGGCGGCCATCTTGTCTCTGACACTGCTGTTTACGAGGGACTCTCTCAGTTCCTTATTTTCGTTTTTTTTGAAGGTGAATAAGTGTTTTCTCGTAGCGTGTGTGTATGTATCAAGTGAGCGAGGTATTAAGGAACACCGCTGCTACCATGAAATAAGTGTACTCACACAGATATATGTTTTATGTAGATGTATTTATTCATGTGAATTACAGCAACCCTTTCAGTACTAGGGCCTGTTCAAAGTGAGGCTGGGCGGATGTAAACAAACCCTACTAGAATGTTGCGGGCTTAATGTAGTTACCAGTAGTTAGTGGTCACAACTGTTACAGGGATAGAAGGAAAACCTTTTTGCAAATCTAAAAATGGCATATATTGTATATCATAAAATTTGCATAGTGGAAGAGTTTGCATTTCACATAGCACTAATAACCTAGGGAAGGGTATGAACCCACCTTTTCTACCCCAGCTATGAGTAAATAGGGAAGACTGAACTCTTGAATCTTGGTATGATAACTTGTCTAGGAGAAAGAAAACTATGAATTCAAACCTATTAAACTTTGTTGAATTAACCTTGTGTTGCATCCTGCTCATGTGGAGGGGTTGAATAAATACATATATTGTATATCATACAATATCCTAATAAACTATAATAATAATGGTATATATTGTATATCATACAATAGCCTAATAATAATTATAAGCAGAGCATTGTAATTATCATCAGATTTAGTGTAGAGTATATACTTTGCCTTTAGTAGAAGAAATGTTTGTTGCCAGGCTTATTAAAAAGCAAAAATATAGCTTAATATCAATTTACTTTGATCATTTTTTTTTACTTTCCTTACAGCATCTGACACCTCTGATTATTATGAGCCACATTCATCCCAGAGTATCCATGAAGAGTATACAGATATGAAGCCTTCAATGCAAACATTCATGTCCCCTGGAGATACAAGGACTGTTCCAAGAAGGTTATACAAGGAAGATGTTAACCCTGACTCTGATTATAGGCAATGGGCTACCCTAAAGCATAGTTCAGTTGATAGATACACTTCTGACACTCAGCTACAATTACACAATGTAGAAACAAACAATGAAACATGTGAACCAGAAGAAGAACAAACACAAACAGCAGAAGCAGCAGCAGTAGAATTTTACACAGAAAAAGGAGGAATTAGACTTGGTGCAGCAAGATATACAAAACCCTCTTTACAAACAAAATATTGAAGAAGAATGTCCACCAGATTCTCCTAAGTCAATACATTCTACGTAGATATGAACAAAGAAATTATTGAATTGAAATTACTTTATCATAATATTTTCAAAATTTCAAAAGTATTTCAATTCAGTAAAGGAAAGATATGGTTAAATGAGTCAATAAGACATTATTTTATGAATAAATATCTTAGGTAAAATAATTATTTCTTAATTAATATCTTTGGGACATGGATTATTCTGCATTCAATTAAAGAAATAAAAATAATATGTAAATGCAATTATTGCAGAATTCAAAATCTTTAGAATGTTAATGTTTTGATAAAAGGATGAAAAATGCTGAAGATGCCATTATTTTCCTCATTAAGTAGGATAGGTATAAAGAAATGATTAATGCAAATATTTCTAGGATAATATTTATACATATATAAAAACCTACTTTGTTATGGATTTTAGGAAAAAATGTTTATTTTTCTTCAAATATATTATTTAACAAACATTAAAAACAAATATATTTACAAAGAAAAATGGAGTAAGATTAAAAGTAAATAATAAGTGACTGTTGTTTTGATGAATAACAGAAAAAGTGGGGGGAAAAATACATGCCTTTTTCTTTGTGTTAATTTTTTGTCTTGTCAGAGTCAGTGGGTCTAGCCGCCATGATGCAAACAGCAGACTTGATAGGACTGTGGCTTTCTTTCTCTTCCACAAATGCATACTCTCCCACATCCACACATAAACATACACACTGTTTATAACACTCACATGTACATATGTATATGTGTGTGTGTATGCACACCAAGAGAGAGCTAACATTGTATTCATACAATATCAGCAGCAGTAGCAGTAGAGCTGTACACCAGGACACACACATATCGTCTTGTCATACATCTGTGCTTCATCGATACAACATTGCAGGTTAGTTGGTGTTAAAACCTTTCCAGTTATCTTTTTTCCTTTATTTTAATCTTTCATGTTTGTTCATGTCCAACTGTTTTGCTTTGTGGCAGATTAACAAAGTCAAATACACAAACCTTTTTTTTATAAATTCAATCAGTTTTCTCTTTTCTACAAATTTGTAACTCTTTCATTATGGAAACATCACTAACTCAAAGTCAAGATACACACATTCAAATATCTGACTCATGCATTTGCTATGTTCATTTGATTTTCTACTATTTCAATATCATCACAAACTTTCCAATCTTTAGATTTATTTACTTGACAATAAAATTTCATTGTTACCCATAGTAACCAATATATAACTAAAATAATTTACTTTCTTTTTTTAATGATGAAATGTTGGCAATAATCATGTTAAACACACATAAACACACAGCTAATAGATATATTTTGTATACAGATATTAAATGAAATTATAACTGAATAACATCTATTACTAAATTACTTCTACTAAAATTTGCACACACACATAATTTAATATGTATTCATTATGTCTATTATATAATTATTATTATAATTATAATTCAAATTGAGTGATTTTTCTTAAAAGCATATTTCTTATACCAGTTTAATCAGCAATTAAACATGGAAATAAAGAAATATTTTATGGACATGTACATGCATATATGCACCTAATGCTTCAATTCAATTGAAATCTCTGTTTTAAAGAACTATATAATTTATGATTATTCTTTTTTAACTATAAATATAATTTTATTTAGTTCATTTTATTTGAAGTATTTCTTACTATAATCACTTATTTTATGAATTAATATGAAAAGAATCAAACTAGTTTTATTACATCTATTGATATGATTTTGTATGAAAAATCTCCCATGTAATATAAAAGAAGGGAGCTAACCGTAAGCCACTTGAATAAATATTTTCTTTTTTTTATTTGTGTTTTTATAATGGTGGCAATTTTCTTCTTATAATGAAAGTAATCATCAAATTTAATATTTTTCTAAAAAACATAAGTATATGTTTTCAACAAGTTTTTAAAATTTGTTATTCATTTTGTTTAATTTTCAGTGAAATTAAAACTTGCTTTGTTCAGCATATTAACAGAAGTGATCATTGGTGATAGCAATATATCTAATACTGTCTGCTTTACCAGTATGCCTCAGTGTAGACCTGACATATAATGTTGATGAGGGTAAGAGTCCAGGTACCTACCTGGGAGATATTGGTGCTGACTCTAAATATCATGGATGATGTTTCTTTGGAAAATAGACGTCTGATCACATTCAACCAATTGCGACAAGGAAGGGCTGGCACTTCCCAATTGTTCCATGTCTCCCAGAAGAAAGGAAAACTGTTCACTGCCCAAACACTGGATGCTGAGTCCCTTTGTACCTATAATACAGAATGTTTCCAAATGGTTGATGTGGCTGTACGACAAGGAAAGACATTCATGAAAATTATAAAAATAAAAATCATAATAAATGATGTCAATGATAATGCGCCAGAATTTCCTGAGAAACAGAAAAACATACAATTTTCTGAGGAAGTCAGAGAAGGATTTAAAAAGCCCATTCCTAATGCTATAGATAGAGATGTAAGTCTTATAAACTCACAAATTAGTTATGAATTAAAAAAGAAGAAAAATGAGCCTTTTTTACTATCAATTCAGAAAATACCATTTGGCCCACCAGAATTAAGTATTTCAGTTGACGGCAAATTGGATAGAGAAGATAAAGATTCATATATGATACAAGTAATTGCTAAAGATGGCGGCTCCCCTCCTAAACAAAGTGTTTTGAATGTTCATATAAGTGTTGAAGATTTGAATGATAATGCACCCATGTTTAGTCAAAATATTTATAACATTTCCATCAAAAACAAAGAATATGGTAATGTACCAATTGTTATAGTATCTGCAGTGACTTAGATGTCGGACCAAATGGAAAAGTTTCTTATCATTTCAGAACTCAAATGTCAGAAGAAATTAAAAATTACTTTCAGTTAGATGAAGGAACAGGAAAAATATATTTGAAGCAGAAATTACCTCCTAGTCCAAAGTCAACATATAAACTTTTTGTAACAGCAGTTGATGGAGGTGCTTCACCTTAAGCAGTTCTGCTGGAGTTCTTGTAAATGTAATCAACACCCAAAACAGACCACCCAACATATTTGTGACTTTTATGTCTGAATCAACAGATAACACAGCCACCATTCTGAAGATGTAGAAGTGGGCAGTTTTATTGCTTATGTCAAAAGTGACAGACCCTGATGCTGGACAAAATGGAGAGGTCAACTGTGAGTTGCACCATGATAATTCCGCTTACAAAAACTCAGATCAAAAGAATACAAAGTGACATTGAAACACAAAGTTGACAGAGAAATGCAAGACCACCATGATGTTACAATCAGCTGTAAAGATGAAGGATCTCCTCCACAACACAGTGATAGCAAGTTCTCAATCAAAGTGAAAGATGTTAATGATGTACAGCCACAATTTGCAAAAGACACATTTAAATTCTCAGTGTTTGAGAATGAAAGTCCAAAGACACCGGTTGGTTCTATCAATGCCACTGATCCTGATCTTGGAGCTGGTGGCCGACTCACATATTCTTTGCTCACCAAAAAATGAAGACTTCCTACCTTTCAAGATAACCAGCAATGGCTTGATTTCTACAATCATGTCTCTTGACCATGAGTTCAAAGACATTTATAAATTCAAGGTTTTAGTGAAAGATAATGGAAGCCCCTTCACTTGATAATACGGTCAATGTGATTGTGCAGATTGAAGATTAAAAATGATAATGCTCCGTATTTTACCTTTCCCAGTGTTAACCCTTTCAATCTGGATGTGAAATATCATCCCCATCATACAAAGAACATCACCCTTCTCAAGGCTGCTGACAGTGACAGTCAAGAGAATGCATTTCTCAAATATGAAATAACTGCAGGCAATGATAAACAGTTGTTTGCCATCAATCATTATAGTGGATTGTTGTCTTTCAATCGCTTTACTTAGCCAACAAGATGCTGGCTCATATCACCTGCAGTTTATGGTCAAGGACAGTGGTAGTCCAGTTTTATCTGCCAAGACGTCAATGTTTTTGACGTTGACAGTCAGTAACAATACAGAAGACATGTTAAATGCTGCCTATTCACAAAGTGATATCAAGATCCACCAGTATTTTACTGATTGTCATTGTGTTGGTTGCAGTGACAGTTGCTATACCAATTACTGCTGCAATTTCCATCTGCATCCTTCGCTGCATTGATACCAGAAGTGTTGCACATGCACATCCATTGGCTGGCACTTCCAGCAAATATTACCCTGAACAGGCACATCCCAATGCATCCATCTTACCAGACTACTTATTGGTCAGGTGTGTCTGTTGCTGTGCGAGCAGAACAAGATGTGCTTTGTAGAACTCTACCGGGCAGAGCAGAAGGCCCCAACATTGTGCAGATGTTTTGGATGATGGACGTAGAAGTTCAGCCCTTGGAATTAAAGTACAAACTGCTACTGAAGTCATCTATGAGGTAGGATACCTTTTACAAAAAACATTTTTTTTTCATAAACTTTCTCCAATTATCATAACATAGATATTAATCAATGTTTAATCATTTTAGCCACAGTATTTATTAAATGTGACTCATCCATTCTATATTGTTTTATGTCTTTCTCTAACTGTCACCATGATATGGGACCCTCTACTCATCTTTTTCATTTTCCATTGTACAATTTTTCATAATATAAAAATTCATACATATTTTGATTATCATCAGCAATTAAACTTTTTCCTCATCTTCTTATTCATCTTTATTAATTATTTGAAAATCACTCATCAATTTCAATAATGTTTTTATACTTTTCTATGTTGAAAGGAAATCAGAGGTGCAGCTGGTGGTAAGAGACATGAAGAGAGAAAACTGTATGGGTCCTGACTATCATCCTTGATATGGGACCCTCTACTCATCCTGACAACGAAGATCCTTATGCTGAAAGATATGCTAATCATTGTCAAAATGTACCTGGTAAGTTGTACTCATGAATTTCTTTAATCATATAAATATTAGAAAACAAGAATTTTACTTAAATTTATTTCAAAATATGAATGATGAATTGGTTTGATAAACTTATTTTTGCTTATTTCAGTGTCTGACACATCTGATTATTATGAGCCCCATTCATCCCAGAGTATCCATGAAGAGTATACAGATATGAAGCCTTCAATGCAAACATTCATGTCCCCTGGAGATACAAGGACTGTTCCAAGAAGGTTATACAAGGAAGATGTTAACCCTGACTCTGATTATAGGCAATGGGCTACCCTAAAGCATAGTTTCAGTTGATAGATACACTTCTGACACTCAGCTACAATTACACAATGTAGATGCAGACAGTGTTACATGTGAGTCCCAGCAAGAAGAACAAACACAAACAGCAGTTGTAGCAGCAGTGGAACAAGAGCTTATGCAGGAAGAGGAAGAAAAAAGAGAACTTGGCACAAATTTGACGCAAGAGACACATAATTTGTCCAATAAAGAAGATATTGAACAAGATGATCCACCATATACTTCTAGCTCTATAGTTACATGAAGAAAAAAAGCATTTTTTAAAAAACACAAATCCCAGAAAATTAGTATTGATATATATTGAAACTCTTCTCCAACAATCTTAAAAATAGCAACACAATTTAAATAACTGTAATTCACTGAGTATAACTGAAATTTTCTTATAAGTGGATTTAAAAGATGTTAAGATTATCTTAGGAAATAACCTTAAAAAATATAGGATACTCAGAATAGTCCTGTAGACCTGTCACTCAGCCTCCAGTGAAAAGACCACAAGCTAATGCTGGTGTGAAAAACTAACAAGGAGTGACAATAATAATGATAATAATAATAATAATAATGATAATAATAAATTTTAAAACTAAATTCTATTTTATTTCGAAGCAAAATAAAGGTAAATTTGGAATGTTGTCTTTGAAACAAACTTAAAAAAAGACTATAAATAATAACTTGAAAAAATTTTTGATAAAAGAAAAATTGCATGATCAAATGTATTTTAAATATTAATTTTTTTTTATCATCGGTAATAATTAATCTTATTTTTAGCTCTTCAACACTGCATAACACTGAGGTAGTTATTTAAGTGTTAGTTTTTCTCTTCTTTGTTTTGAAAGAAAATGAAAAAATTGTAATGGGAATAATGAAGTAAGATAGGACAAATAATAAAGAAATTTGTATGGATAAGGACATTGATGTGGAAATACTGAATATTCTAAGAAATACTTTTTTTAACCAAATCATTTTTCTAATGTAAAAGTCTTTTGAAATTATTTTTACTTTTTGGATGTGAAATCAGATTTATTGTAAATTATAACTGGGGTGGGGAGAGAGAGAGAAGAGAGAAAGAGAGAGGTAAGTACTTTGCTTTTTTCTTGTGGTAATTTTTTTGTCTTGTCAGAGTCAGTGGCTCCAGCCGCCATGATGCAAATGGCAAGACTTGATAGGACTATGCTTTCTTCTCCTCTACATATGCATAACTCTTCCACACGTAAACATACACACTAATTTGTATACACCACATGAACACATATACATGCACACCAAAGAGGGGCTAACATTGTATTCACACAATAGCAGCAGCAGTAGCAGTAGAGCTGTAACACGCAGGATACACAACAGCTTGTCTCATCATACCAATCTGAGCTTCTTAATACATCCTTGCAGGTTAGTCGACATTAAAATCCATCTATTCTATTTTTTTTCCACTGATAAATCTTTCCTATTTTGTGCATGGCCATTCTGTTTTGCTTTGTGGTATAAATAAACTTATACAACCAAAGCTTTATTTATATATTCAATTAGCTTTTACTGCCTAAAAAATTATCACTCTCACATTTTAGCAACATCACTTAATCTCATGTGTATGTGTCTCCACTAATGTTTGAGTCATGCAAATTGTTATTCTTTTAGTAAAATCAAAATATAATTGCAATATTTTTAAGACATTATCTTGAATTTTATGGATTTTTATGGTTCCTGGATTATAAACTTTGCCATTATTTTAACTAAATAAAATGTAAATATAATATTTTCCGTTGGTATTGAATATCTGATGTAACATTTTCTTTATAATTTGTTTTTCTGAGGGTTGAATAGTTTTAATAGTATTCACAAAAAGAAAAACATTTTGAGTAATTTTTAGGAAATCTCTATTGCAAATAAGTAAACTATTCTTGGATTTTCTGTTAACGCGCTAAAGGTAACGAACCTTTCAGAGGCCAAACAAACACACATTTTGGATTGATATTAACTATGCTTTATATTTAGGATCAGTGATATCAGAAAAATTCTTTTTTATTCTTTATTTTATGAATCTGTAAAATATTGCCTAAAAAAAAAAAAAAAGAAAAGAAAAGAAAAAGATAGATCATGATTTTCAAAGAGTTAAGGTAAAGGAAAAAAAAAAAAAAAAAAAATTGTCTTTCAAAATTTAAAAAATCATAAGCGGATTTTGTTATGTATACATATATTTTTGAACAATAAGTGATTAAAATTATCAGTCATAAAGGGGTGGCCGCATAAAACTGACAACAAAAGTAATCATTTAGTCTTTTGAGTCATAAAATACTAGTCCAAAGGAAATATATTTTTTTTTAGCTATTTGTAAAAAAGTGATATCTTGGTATGATTAACTCCATTTTCATGGACAAAGTTGCACCTTAATTCAAATTAAAAAAGAAGAAAGTTAATGAATTAAACAAAAAAATAATTTTAGGTTTATTTTCCAATAAGATTTTATCTTTATGCTTATTTTTTCTTTACCATTGGATAAATAATTTTAATGAGTGATAGTAATTTATAATTTAAAAAAAAAAACCAAAAAATCTTTGATGTTTTGTTGAACTGTAATTACATAAACATATTTTTAATTTAGAAAGAAGAGTAATGAATGGTTTATTTTCCTTCTTTAATGATGTCTTATTTCTATTTAATGAAACTGTTTCTCAAGATTAATCAGATTTGTCCTTATTTAATTATTACTTAAGAATTCATGATCAATATGGCTAGTTTTAATAATAACATGACATTAGCATACGCACGAGTTAGTGTGAAAATGATATAATGTTAAAACATTAAATATGAGAAAAGTAAGGCAATATAATAATATTCTCAATTTAAAGCATTCATAATTTTACACATCGAAGACTTTGGGAGTTACCAATCTACCATCCTCCTTTATCATTGACAACAAAAGGAGGTAGGCGAGCGCACAAAGGGGGGGAGGGAGCAACATATTTTCTCCTTAGATACAAATCGCAGATCATTATACATTCTATCCACTTAGTTTGATAAAGAGTTATGAGCTATTTATTTAAAATATAAACTAATGCATTGAGTGTTCATAAATGAATGTTTCCCTGGATAATTGGAAAGTTATTATAGTTATCTCCCTATTCTATTAACTAAGTTCTTCTTGGTCAATTGTTTATTTTACAATTATGTATTGGCTTTAAATGATATTTTAATTCTTACTTCTCAGTTTGTTATTTTTTTAATATTTTCTCACACTTATAAGGCATTGCTGGCATTATTTTAAGAACTGAGCCATTATTTGATCATAATTCTTAGAATATATACATTAAATTAAGGACAAATTTGAGGCTGATATATACCTATCTAGCAAAACAGTTCAGTTAAAAGAAATGAAGACATCATTAAGAGGCTACAACATACATTACTTTCTTAATTAAAAGTACTCAGTTTTTTGGTAAATTACCAGTTTGAAGAAAAGATACATACTAAACGAATTTTTTTTGAGTAGTTTTTGAATTATTTTTATAGAATTATAAAATTAAGTCTCGGTATACCCACTCTTAAAATTTTAATTTAATTCGAGATGGTTAAGGGATGAATGGCAATAAGCATAAAGATAAAATTAATGAATAAACTAACACGAGCATATTTGTTCTTGTTACCATCTTATTCATAGTAATCTGTGTATGCCTTCTTTTTTAATTTTGAATTAAGGTCGCACTTTGTCTGATCCATGAAAATGGAGTTAATCTACCACGATATTCATTTTAAATAAGATAAAAAGCATATTTATATTATAGCGTTGGGTATCTATATTTATATTATATTGGACAGCTACACTCAAACGCACACACTAACACATGGATTACATTTTTTTTTGTTTCAGTCTCCATTTTCAGGAAGTTACTAACTCCAATTGAATATTAGCACTGAGGAATTAAATAATTTAGATTACTGATTCATATCATAATTATGGATATATATTCTGTCTAAAATTAAATATATATAGTTTTTTACCATTTAAGATACTACTATAAAATTCACCGGGCTCTTATAGACTTAATTATTAGGTCCTCTCTCATTAATAATTTATTCTCCCCGAAACGCACATATTTTTTGATTATTATTTTGATATTGTATTTGTATAATAATTAATTTAGTTTTCCTCCTAATTAATCATCTTTATATATCGCCTCTCTTTACTTATATCTATAAGATATAAAATCATCTGATCTTACTTTATCTGTTAGGTATGCGATTTTTCCTTATCATCATTCATTTTACTCGTGTAGGTTTTTGTTTTTTTTCTTTACATACGTGATCACTATTACAATGTAAATCAAAAGAAGGTAGGTTCACCATCTAAGTAATACTAGTAAAGATATTGAGCACCAGAATATTGCCTTTCAGTTGCAAAGATCAAACGTCATTAACTCCAGTATTACTGATATTTGATCGGAAGACACGCTTAGTCTCATAAAATATAGTACAACTGATGGTAAGCTAATGTCGTTTATTTCTGCATCATGCTACTATTAAATTCCAGCAACTACAGTGAAGCAGTAATATGACTCGTAGAATTTATAGACTGCTATCATTGTAGTTGTCCAGATTTGGCTGCCATAGGTCAAATTGGTTAGGGTATCATCCATTAAGACATACTAGAATTGAACTAGGATTATCAAGCTGAGTGCTTGCTTCTGACTACTTTTTCATAGGGCAGAAGTATTCATATATCAGATATAGTGATAAAAACAAACATTAAGACAACCGAACACATTGTTAATAAAAGTAAGCATTTTCACCTTATATATATGATCTATGTTTAAATTTGAATGCAATATATTTGTAATAATTTTCAGGAAAGAACAAATTAACTCCGCCCTTACATGCAAATTGCTGGTGACCAATGTGAGAAATAACTATAGTTCTTTGTCTCAGTCTACTAACTATATTCTGTCATTGCCGGTACATGTGCTACGAACGTTTAAATGACAGCTAATCAGATGTAGATTGAGGTGCTCAAAGACCCAGTCCTAGGTTACCTCACACTGGGGGACATTGCCACAAAGTCGAGATTCCATATCTAGGATGATGTTTCTTTGGAAAAATAGCTAGTCTAATAACTATTCCAAATACCAATTGACGAACAAGGAAGGGCTGGCTACTTACCCAAATTGTTCCATGTGTACTCCCAGAAGTAAAGGAAAGACTGTTCCAACTGCCGATACTTATCACATGGATAGCTGAGGTCGCCTTGTCGCTATATACAGAATGTTTACGCAAATGGTTTGAACGTAACGCTGTCACGACAAGGAAAGACATTCATGAAGATATAAATCAAAATAATATAAATGATGTCAAATGATAATGCCGGAAGTTTCCAAGAAGAAACAAATCTAAGTGTTAAGTATTCTTAGAATTGGAGTGAGTAAAAGATGTTAAAATATCTAATTTCCCCAATGCGCCTATTGAACTTTAATAAAGATGTTGGTGTTGTTACAAAATATTCACAGATCTCGATAGTGAACTTAAAGGATGAACAATGAAACCCTTTTCTACCCTTTTTCTAATTATGAACAGAACCATACAACCATTTGGTATCCAAGCTTTCATTGTAGGTGAAGAAAAACTTGATAGAGAAAATAAAGAATTCTTATATGATAACATATGGATTGCCAAAGATGGAGGTCCCCACTACAAAAAAGCTATTTTAAATTGTTCTAAATTACTCAGATATGAATCAGGGGGTCTAAAGTGATTAAATTCCACAACATCAGATTTCAGCCAATGGATATTTGATAATGTTTTCATATGAAAATAAAGAGTAGCAAGTTAGTAAGATACTCTAGATTAGTTTGTCTGTTTTATATAGAGGCTACAGATACATTTAAAGGACATAAGGGCAATAATGGGACGAGAAGGTTATCATTGGCTAATTAGAACTTTCTTCAGTCAAAAATCTAACAAATAATCAAGAATCACTTCTAAATTAACAGAAACTAGGAGACATATATTTTCTTACTTGGAGAAGATTTTCCTTCTAATGAAAAATACTATTACAAACTATTTGTATAAAGACAATAGATAGGCTAGGAGATCCACCACTGAATAGCAGCATATTGGCAAGGGATTAGGTTGTATTAGTAAATCATTATCAATACTGCTAAATACAAATGACAGACGTCTTCTAGGATGAATGGTTTATTTGTGACTATTCTATAGATTTTTTCTGGATCACAGGGAATAACACAGCACACTGATTATTCTAGAAGAATGTAGAAGTGGGAGTAGTTTTATTGCCTTAATTAATGTCAAAGTACAGAGCGCTGATGCTGGCAAGAATCGAGTATGAGGTCAAACTGTGTAAGTTTGCAATAATACCATGAAATTTCGCTATAACAAAGCAATCCGATCAAAGAATACAAAGTGACATTGAGACTTGACAAAGTTGAACAGAGAAATGCAAGATGAACCCACCATGAGAGTTTTATATACTATCAACGGTCACACTGTAAGGATTGAAGGATCAGTCAAAACCATCCCAAACTTGAGCAGTGAGATTAGCAAGTTTCGCTCGAGCATACAATAAGAGTAGGATTTATATAGTGCGGAGAAATAAGAAAAATAGAACTCTTAAGATGAGGATTTTATAGAGTTCGACTGTTAACAGCTGCACCAAGGACTGTAAATTTTGCAAAAGACAGCGAGAAATTTAAATTCTCAGTGGTTTGGAGAATGAAAGTGACAAAAGACACGCGGGTCTCGGAGATTGTACTATCGGAATGTAGGCAGCAAGACCTTGTGTGTACCTGGTGTAGACATGCCTCCTTACTGATCTTGGAGCTGGCTCGTGCCACTGACTCACATATTCTTGCTCACCAAAAATGAAGACTTCCTACCTTTTCAAGATACCAGCAAAGTGGGCTCTGATTTTCTTACAATCATGTCTCTTGACTGCTGATGTTCAAAAGACATTAATAAATTCAACGTTTAGTGAAAGATAATGGAAGCCGTTCACTTGTATAATAATTCGGTCAGTGTGATGTGTGGAGGTAATAAAATTGACAAGATTTAAGAATTGATGAAATTAGGGCTCCGTATTACCTTCCCAGGGGTTAACGCCCCTCTTGTGTGCATGTAATATGTGGTTTCAATGTGGGTGTTATAAAATAGGTGCCCGGTGTGATGCATTATACGTGTGAGAGTATGCATATGTAGAAGTGACTGAGAATGTTGAAGATAATCGATCCACCATATTAGGTCCCCTATCAAGTCTGCCATTATGCATTTACCATGCAAAGAATCAAATTGCATGGCTGGTAGGAGCCACTGGACACTCCTTCTGCATCAGAGACAAAAATAATAGGAAACCCTGCCCGACAGTGAACACGTACAAGAGAATGATTAAATCGTTATCTACAAATGAAAATAAATCAGCGGCAACTGATAAAACAGTTGTTTGCCATCATCATTATAGGTGGATTGTTGTCTTGTCAAGTCGCTTTTACTATAATGGCCAACAAGATGCTGGCTCCGTATTGCACCTGCAGTTTATCGGTCAATGGACCTAATGTGTTCGTCCAGTTTATCCTTAGCCAAGACGTCAATGTTTTGACGTTTGACAGTCAGTAACAATAAGAAGACGCCATGTTTAATGCTGCTTAATTCACACAGTGGATATCCCAAACGATCCACCAGCTCCTATCTCTGTACTGATTGTCCATTGTGTTGGGTTGCAGTGAAGTTGCTGATACCAATTACTGTCTCTACTTCTCTACTTTTCCTCCCCCTTCCTCTTCCTCTTCCCCTCCTCCCCCTGCTCCGTTCTCTTTGCTCCTCCCATTTGTCTCAGTTATAATTCAATTTATTGAATAAATTATAATTTAAGCATTTCCATCTGTCATCCTTCGTTTTGCATTGATCAGAAGTGTTAGCATCATTGCACATATCCATTGTGCTGGCCATCGTTACCGTCATAAATATTCACCTCCTGGAAGCAGCACATCCAATTCTCCATCTTAACGCCAGATACTTATTGGTCAGGTGTAATCTGTCTGCTTAGTGCGAGCAGAACAAGATGTGCTTTGGTAGAACGCTACGAGGGGCAGAGGGCAGAAGGCCCCAACAATTGTGTAGATGTTTTGAACTGATGGACGTAGAAAGTTTCAGCCCCTTGGATAAAAGTACAAATACGACTAACTAGAGTCATCTTGAAGAGTTCGGCAAATCCTTTTATGTTTAATACAAATTTTTATTCTAATAGATTAATTGAAACATATTATCAATAAATAGTATATTATTAAATAAATTACTAATATTCATTATTTTATTGAAAATCTTAAAATCTCATCAATTATTTGTGTTACTGACGTTTATTTATCTACTTTCATGTTGAATGGAAATCCGAAGGTGCAGCTGTGGTAAGAGACACATGATAGAGAAGAGAATTTAGTATGGCGTCCTGACTATCAGCGACCTGATTGGGACATCTCAACTCATCCTGATGTAGATATAAGAATCCCATATGCATGAAAGATATGCCAATGATATTACACTGTTCTCCTAAGAATATCAAGTATATACCTTTGGGGTAGTTCCTAATTGGTTCATCACTATCAATGTTTTCTACCTTTAATAATCCAATAACCACAACCATAACTGCATGGAATGTGCTTCTGCTTTTTATTTTTTACCATTTATTGTAAAAACAGAACAATGGTAATTGGTTTTTTTAAAACTTGTTTTTTGTTGTTTCCATTAATTCAGCATATTCAGCACACATTGATTTATTTCATTTTCCCATTACAAATTTTTTTCATTTATCCCTTTCACAATACAAAGAAGATGAAACTAACACTAAATAATGCATATGACTCAGTTATGCCACGTGTTTGAGAGTACAAAATAAGATTAAATCTAATTCTAATACCGACTCAGAGTATCCATGAAGAGATATGACATTGATGTATGGCCTTACAATAGCAAAAAAACAATTATTCATAGATCATACTCCTGGAGATACACTAGGACTGTTACCAAAGAAAGGATTATACAAGAGATAGAACATAGTTTTTACGATCATGCAACTCTGTATTCCTTTTACTATGCAAAATATAATATAGTGTTCAATAGAGTTTGGCTTTACCCTAGAGGTCATAAGTATTCTAGTTGATAGATACACTTCTGACGGATCTTTTTTTTTAAGGATTTGTTGTTTTCCCTAAAAACAACATTCAAATTTTTACCTTCTCTATTTATGGCTTCGATGATCAGTAAATACACGAATTAGGTATTTAAAACTCTCTATTATATCATTGATTATTAATTATATCAATTTTCATGATTTGTTAGTCACCTCAGAAGAACGTTATGATTCAAGTTATTATTCACACACAAAGCACTTAGGCATTGGTGGGGCTCATGATTTCACTGGAGCGACTGAGTGGAACAGGGTCTACAGCAGGCAAGCTATTCTGGAGTATTCAGCTAATTATTTTTAAGGTTATTTCACTAATCAATAAATCTAACATCTTTTAAATTACACTTAATAAGAAATGATTTCAGGTTATGCTCAGTGAATTAAGAAGTAAAGTTAGAAGTTTGTGCTATTAATTTAGTTAACACGTATTGTTGGGAGTGGCGAGATCAAGGATGAATTTACTGCAACTAAATATATAAACTCCTCTTTAAAAACAAAATATTTGAACGAAGAATGTCCACGTTAGATTCTCGCTAAGTCAATATACATTATACGATTATGTCTAATGGTGGAATATATCAGATTGTGATAATTTTTTAATTATTAGATTAGAAAATTACTTTTATCAGTACTATATTGTTCATTAAATTTTTTTTCTCTTCATGTTCAAAAGCTATTATTAGAGTCTAGGATCAGTTTATACAAGAATTAAAAGGAGATATGTATCATGGTATAAATGAGTAAATAAAAGACATTATATTATTATGAATAAATATCATTAGGAAATAATATTTATTTTCGAGTGGATTGCTAATAGCTTTAGTTTATATATAATGGGTGACAGTTGGAATTCTGCATATCAAAATTGAATTCATGTTTTACTACTTGTGTGCTATTAGCTTATAGTTTTTAAAGGAAATTGTTTATTTTTGAAAAATAATATATCTCATGCAAGTAATGAATTACATAAAAATTTATAAAGTATGATAAACTTGAATTTTTTTAATATTTAAATGAATATAAAAATAACATGTGAATGCACTATATTACAAAAATAAAATTATTTTTATATGTTTTAATAAAATTTTTTTAATTTAAGGACAATACTAGAAATAATAATCTATTATTTCCCTATTAAATAGGATAGGCTATAATAAATAGATTTCGGAAATATTTGTTGAGGACAAAATATGAGCAGAAAAATGCATAAAAGATTTTAGCATGAACTGTTTTTTTTCCAGAATATATGTCTTTAACAGAACATGTATAAACCAATATTATTCACTAAGAAAATGGAGTATAAATTAAAAATTATCGGAAAAAGTGACTTGTGGTACGCTTACGTAAAAAGAGAGAGAGGAGAGACAGACAGACAGATAGCAGACAGACGAGAAAAAAGAGGAACCAAAAACAACTTGCCCTTCACTTCATTATAAAATAATTTTTATTCTTTGTCAGACGTCAATGGCTGTAGCCTGCCATGGTATGACAAGGTGGAGATCTATGTATAGGCTGTGGCTTTGCTTTGCTCTTTTCCACAAATTATACTCTCCGCACATCGCATTCATAGCGTCAGAACAATAAACATATCAGCACTGTTTATAAACACTGTTCGCACATTGTACACATGTATGGTATGTGTGTGTGGCACGAGCCGCGAAAAGAGGCTAAAATTGTACTGGCACATGTATATATTCTTGCTCTTTTCTTCATCTTTCCTGCATAAGACTCTTGTTCCACCAATAGCAGCAGCAGTAGCAGTAGACGCTGTAACCAGTTACGAGGATACCTTACGCACAATATCGTCTTGTCATACTGCTGTGCTCATTGATTACAAACTGCTTGTCAGGTTTGTTGTGTTTTGTTTCATATAACTTGCTGTTCCGGAGTTACTTCTTCCTTTTTTCACTCATATGTAACTATCCAGAGTCCTGCAATGCCTTTATCCATTGTTCGATAGTTTCAAATCTGTTGTATTGGCTGCAGCCTTGTCAGTGGCAAAGTGATGATATTAACAAAGTCAATATCACTAACTAAAGCTTATATTCTGAAACTTAATATTGCATTCTTAAGTAAGGGTAGTCCCTTTCGCCCTATCTATATTCAGTTAGTCTAAGAAGATGTCGTTAAAGATCTTCAGTTTACTATCCCGAAATTTGTATACTAAACTCAAGTCAAGATAACCATCATCATTTCCCAATTTTTATCGGACACTCTGCATTTGCCCTATGTCTCGTATTTGTTATTTTCCTACTATCTTCACCATAGGTTCGCGACACATGAAACCTTGCTTGATGTTTTCATCTTATTATTAGTGGAAGGCTATCATTATTCAATGGCTTTCTTTAGGCAATTACATATAAATTCTAACTAATTATAGTGATATCATAATAATTGCTCTCTTGGTGTGATTAGAATTCAGGGCTGCATATTATGAATGATTCTAGAATGTTGTGTTACAGGAATCTGCATTGAGAAATAACGACACAAATTGTAATAGCGAATTATTTAATAATATATGGCGCACAAATATAATTTACTATTTAGTGACTACATACTAAGCTTTGCTCTCTATAACTATTGTTCTTGAACATAGTATACAATATAATATTTATGATAATTAGAGGTCTTTGTATATAATTCTCAGTAATCTAAATAGAGGTTTTAATATTAAAGAATGTATCTATTCTTATTACAGATAGGTGTGAGGTATTGCATAATATCTTTTTACCTTGTCTTTATTGTATAAGGTATTTTACTTATTAAGATTTGTAATATTTATTCAAGTGGTCGGTCCACTCGATTTGGCATATTTTCAGCATTTGGGTAATTGTGCTGGACTGTGTTTCGATTTGTGGCCAAATAGGAATGTAGGATTCGAAGGAGGCGCTGCCTTCAGTCCATAACTTATACTTAAGTAGATTTGGATCTTATTTTAGACTTCTCTAGATGGACCCACTTTAGGCGAGAATATGTCTTCGTATTTCTTGTTACATGTCCCTCTCACATCCCATAGCCCGGCTGAGCCCATCACTGCGGATTATAATTACGCTTATGTCAACCATAGGATCACATGGCTTTACTTCAAAAAACCACAACCGGAGGAGGAGGTATAAATAATTGTGAGGAGATGATGGTAGGCTAATTTAACCGTAGCTTGGGGTTATGAGGGATTCATGACCTTTCCAGGGTATAGTCAAAAATGAATATATAGTATGACGGGAGTTGAATTCATTATTGCAATATCACAGTCCAGCAATTAGCCAATATGCGCATGAGGACCGCCTGAATTGAATAGAATCTTTTAATATATATACAATAAAGACAAGGAATAAAATACATCATAACCTATGTAATAGATACATTTTTTAATATTAACCTCTTTTAGATACTGAATATATTAATTAAACCATCAATATATTATATGTTCATGTGCATGTAGAGCAAATGTTAGTTGATCACTATATTAATTAATGTCTGCAAATAAAATATTCAGATCATTTGTGTGTTTTATCATCTTTTAAAGCTAGCATTTAATCTATGAATAAAAAAGCAATATTGAATTATTTTAGTTAATTTATGTGAATTGCTTAATAAGGCCATGGAATTTGATAAAAACCTAAATAAATAAAATTCCAGAGGGTTTGTGAAGATGTTGAAATAGTTAAGAAAATGCAAATGAACGATAGCAAATGCATGAGTCAGATATTTGAATGTGTGTATCTTGACTTTGAGTTTAGTGATTATTTCTATAATGAAGGCTTACAATTTTTTAACAAAGAGGAAACTGATTGAATTTATAAAAAAAGCTTGTGTATTTGACTTTGTTAATCTGCGAAAGCTAAAACAGTTGATATGAACATGAAAGATTGAAACAAAGAAAAAGAAAGATAACTGGAAAGATTTTAACACGCAAACTAACCTGCAATGTTGTATCGATGAAGCACAGATGTATGAAAGACGATATGTGTGTATCCTGGTGTACAGCTCTACTGCTACAGGGCTGCTGCTATTAGTGTGAGTACAATGTTAGCCCTCTTTTGGTGTGCACACACACATAACATACATGTGTACATGTGAGTGTTATAAACGTGTGTATGTTAATGTGTGGATGTGGGGAAGAGTGAATTTGTGGAAGAGAAGAAAGCCACAGTCCTAATCAAGTCTGGCAACTTGCATCATGGCGGCTACAGCCACTGACTCTGACAAATGAATAAAAATTATTATGAAGTGTAAGGCTAGGTTGTTTTTTCCCTCTTTTTGTCTCTCTGTCTGTCTATCTGTCTGTCTGTCTCTCTCTCTCTCTCTTTTTCTAAGTAACCATACCACAAGTCACTTTTTCCGTAATTTTAATTATACTTCCATTTTTCTTAGTGAATATATTGGTTTATAATGTTTTGTTAAAGAATATATTTGGGAAAAAAAAACATTTTTCATGTAAAATCCATTGTTATGGCATTTTTCTGTCATATTTTTGTTTCCCTCAAAATATTTTCCGGAAATGTATTTATTTATGCCTATCCTATTTAAATAGGGAAAATAATGATTATATTTAGTTATTGTCTTAAATTAAAAACATTTTTTATAAAAACATTAAAATATTTTTATTTTTGTAATAAGTGCATTCACATGTTATTTTTATTTTTTAAAATTAAATAATTCAAGTTTATCAATTACTTTATAATTTTATGTAAATTCATTTACTTGCTGGAGATTATTTTCAAAAATAAAAATTCCTTAAAAACTTAAGCTAGACAAGTAGTAAAATGAATTCATATTTTGAATGCAGAATAATCCATGTCCGCAAAAGATATTAATTGAGAAATAATTATTTTACCTAAGATATTTATTCAAAAATAATGTTCGTATTTACTCATCTTAACCATATCTTTCCTTTACTGAATTGAAAATACTTTTGAAATTTTGAATTATTTTGATAAAGTAATTTCAATCAATAATTTTTTGTTCATATCTACGTAGAATGTATTGAATTAGGAGAATGCTGGTGGACATTCTTCTTCAATATTTTGTTTGTAAAGAGGGTTTTGTATATCTTGCTGCACCAAGTCTAATTCTCCTTTTTCTGTGTAAATTCTATGCTGCTGGCTTCTGCTGTTTGGGTGTTTGTTCTTCTTCTGGTTCACATGTTCATTGTTTGTTTCTACATTGTGTAATTGTAGCTGAGTGTCAGAAGTGTATCTATCACTGAACTATGCTTTAGGGTAGCCCCATTGCTATAATCAGAGTCAGGGGTTTAACATCTTCCTTGTATAACCTTCTTGGAACAGGTCCTTGTATCTCCAGGGGACTGAATGTTTGCATTGAAGGGCTTCATATTCTGTATACTCTTCATGGATACTCTGGGATGAATGTGGCTCATAATTAATCAGATGTTCTGATGCTGTAATGAACAAAAAACAAGTTTAAAAAACAATTTACCATTTGTTTTTGTTTTTAACAAATAAATGGTAAGCAATATTCCTGGGGTTTTTTTTATGGTAGAAAAGTAATTAACCAATTAGAACTTACCAGGTATATTTTGGCAGGTGATTTGCATATCTTTCAGCATAGGGATCTTCATTATCAGGATGAGTTGAGGGTCCCATATCAGGGTGATAGTCAGTACCCATACAATTCTCTTCTTCATGTCTTCTACCACCAGCTGCACCTCTGATTTCCTTTCAACATGAAAGTAGATAAATAAACAGTAACAAATTAATTGATGAGAAATTTTCAATAAATAATGAATATTAGTAAAATATTTAATTACTGATAAATGTTCAATTAATTTCTATAGAATAAAAATTTGGATGTAAAGTAAAATGATTTCCTACCTCATAGATGACTTCAGTAGCTGTTTGTACTTTTATTCAAGGGCTGAACTTCTACGTCCATCATAACATCTGCACAATGTTTTGGGGCCTTCTGCCTCTGCCGGTAGAGTTCTACAAAGCCACATCTTGTTCTGCTCGCACAGCAACAGACACACCTGACCAATAAGTAGTCTGGTAAGATGGATGCATTGGATGTGCCTGTTCAGGGTAATATTTGCTGGAAGTGCCAGCCCAATGGATGTGCATGTGCAACACTTCTGGTATCAATGCAGCGAAGGATGCAGATGGAAATTGCAGCAGTAATTGGTATAGCAACTGTCACTGCAACCAACACAATGACAATCAGTAAATACTGGTGGATCTTATATCACTTGTGTGAATAGGCAGCATTAACATGTCTTCTGTATTGTTACTGACTGTCAACGTCAAAAACATTGACGTCTTGGCAGATAAAACTGGACTACCTGTCCTTGACCATAACTGCAGGTGATACGAGCCAGCATCTTGTTGGCTAAGTAGCGATTGAAAGACAACAATCCACTATAATGATTGATGAAACAACTGTTTATCATTGCCTGAAGTTATTTCATATTTGAGAATGCATTCTCTTGACTGTCACTGTCGCAGCCTTTAGAAGGGTGATGTTCTTTGTATGATGGGGATGATATTTCACATCCAGATTGAAAGGGTTAACACTGGGAAAGGTAAAATACGGAGCATTATCATTTTTATCTTCAATCTGCACAATCACATTGACTGTATTATCAAGTGAAGGGCTTCCATTATCTTTTACTAAAACTTGAATTTATAAATATCTTTGAACTCATGGTCAAGAGACATGATTGTAGAAATCAAGCCATTGCTGGTTATCTTGAAAGGTAGGAAGTCTTCATTTTTGGTGAGCAAAGAATATGTGAGTCGGCCACCAGCTCCAAGATCAGGATCAGTGGCATTGATAGAACCAACCGGTGTCTTTGGACTTTCATTCTCAAACACTGAGAATTTAAATGTGTCTTTTGCAAATTGTGGCTGTACATCATTAACATCTTTCACTTTGATCGAGAACTTGCTATCACTGTGTTGTGGAGGAGATCCTTCATCTTTACAGCTGATTGTAACATCATGGTGGTCTTGCATTTCTCTGTCAACTTTGTGTTTCAATGTCACTTTGTATTCTTTTGATCTGAGTTTTTGTAAGCGAATTTATCATGGTGCAACTCACAGTTGACCTCTCCATTTTGTCCAGCATCAGGGTCTGTCACTTTGACATAAGCAATAAAACTACCCACTTCTACATCTTCAGAAATGGTGGCTGTGTTATCTGTTGACTCAGACATGAAAGTCACAAATATATTAGGAGGTCTGTTTTGAGTATTGATAATGTTTACTAAAACACCTGCAAATCCATTCAGTGGTGGATCTCCACCATCTATTGCTTTTACAAATAGTTTGTAAATAGTATTTTCATTAGAAGAAAATCTTTCTAGTAAGAATAATTCTC
This sequence comes from Doryteuthis pealeii, assembly GCA_023376005.1. Taxonomy (NCBI): domain Eukaryota; kingdom Metazoa; phylum Mollusca; class Cephalopoda; order Myopsida; family Loliginidae; genus Doryteuthis; species Doryteuthis pealeii. The sequence goes on from CM042151.1 coordinate 42,772,626, forward strand.
CAGTTTTCTTGTTTAATTTAAAGTGATTCTTATTATTGTTAGATGTTTGTTGACTGAAGTAATACGAAACCTCCCCATTTTTGCCTATGTCCAAATCTGTTGCCAAAACGACAACAATTGGCTTATCTCTGTACTCTTTATTTTCAATAGAAACATTATAAATATCCTTGGTGAATACTGGGGGATTATCATTTAGATCTGTCAAAGTAATTTGAACATTTAAAATACTTTTTTTAGGTGGGGACCTCCATCTTTGGCAATCACTTGTATCATATAAGAATCTTTATTTTCTCTATCAAGTTTTTCTTCACCTACAATTGAAAGCTTTGGTGTACCAAATGGTGTTTAATAATAGAAGAGAAAAGGGTTCATTGTCATCCTTTTTTAATTCATATGAGATCTGTGAGTTAACAACACCAACATCTTTGTCAATGGCATTGGAATAGAATTTTTAAATCTTTTACTCACTCCTTCTAAGAATACTAAATTAATTTGTTTCTCTGGAAACTCCGGTGCATTATCATTGACATCATTTATATTATTTTTATTTTTATAATTTTCATGAAGGTCTTTCCTTGTCGTACAGCCACATCAACCATTTGGAAACATTCTGTATTATAGGTACAAAGGGACTCAGCATCCAGTGTTTGGGCAGTGAAGAGTTTTCCTTTCTTCTGGGAAACATGGAACAATTGGGAAGTGCCAGCCTTTCCTTGTCGCAATTGGTTGAATGTTATTAGACGTCTATTTTCCAAGAAACATCATCCATGATATGGGAATCAGCAGCAATGTCCCCAGGTAGGTACCTGGACTCTTACCCTCATCTACACTGTACGTCAAGTCAGCACAGAGGCATAGGTGTAAGACTGACAAGAATATGTATCCCTTGACCAGCATTGCAGAGTTAATTTTGTTTTTTCCTGAAAATATTACAATATTATATATCAATTTAACATGACATTGATGTTCTTTAAAAATGTGTCATCTTAATGTTTGTTTTTTATCACTAATTGATTGAATACCTTCTGCTTATGAAAATGGCAAGAAGCAGTAGCTTGAACTTTCATTCTATATCTTATGGATGATACCCTAACCAATTTGACTATGGGAGCATCTGGCTAAATGTGGCATAAATCTACAGTCATATTACTACTTCTGAGTGCTGAAGTAAGTAGCATGATGCAGAAATAAGACATAGCTTACAATCAGTTGCTATATGACTAAGCGTCTTCCATGAATATCAAGATACTGAGATATGAGTTTGTCTCAACTGAAGCTAATTTGGTGCCATTATAGTATGTGGCCTACCTTTTTTGATTCTGTTATAGTATGTGGCCTACCGAGTTTGAATGTGTCCTACCTCAGTAAGAGTATATTTATAGATATAAGTAGTAGGCAATTTATTGAAACTAATTATTTTTCACATATATTCAATTTCAAGAAATGCAATTCAGTCATAAGCTGTATATAGTAAGTAAGAATAATTAAAAAAGAATTTATCCATAATTTACATGAATCAGATCTATTTAATTCTAGAATATTCTAAAATTCTGAAATGGGGTGGGGTTAGCAGTTATTATTATAACCTTATAATATGCTTTTTATGGTAGGCTACATACTATAAGGGAGACATGGTTTTGTAGGCCACATACTATAATGGTACCGCTAATTCTTTATTTCATCTTCATGATACTCCAGTTAATGGTCAGAGGGTATTCAGTCTAAAAATGTTTTCATAAAAACAACAAAGAAAATATTGACCAAAATTTAATAATGGAAATAACATCATCTCACAATTTTAGTAATTTAAAAATGCATCTAATAATTTCTCCCCTGTAATGAAGAGTTATGTAACTTCCAAGTCTCTGTGTTAAAATTATGTATTGCTTTAAATGATATTATTAATTTCTTACTTTCTCATTTATTTTTAATATTTCTCACACTTAAGTGCATGCTTGCATTTATTATTAAAACTAGCCATTATTTTGATCATAATTCTTAGTAATAATTAAATTAAGGACAAATCTGATTATATCTGAGAAACAGTTTCAGTTAAATAGAAATAATATATCATTAAAGAAGGAAAAACATACATTACTCTTCTTTCTAAATTAAAATATGTTTTGTAATTACAGTTCAACAAAACATCAAAGATTTTTTGTGGTTTTTTTTTTTAATTATAAATTACTATCACTCATTAAAATTATTTATCAATGGTAAAGAAAAAATAAGCATAAAGATAAAATCTTATGGAAAATAACCTAAATATTTTTTTTAATTCATAACTTTCTTCTTTTTAATTTTGAATTAAGGTGCAACTTTGTGTCCATGAAAATGGAGTTAATCTACAAGATATCATTTTTTACAAATAGCTAAAAAATATATTTCCTTGGACTATATTTTATGACTCAAAAGACTAAATGATTACATTTTTTTATGTCAGTCTTTTATGGGCCACCCTTTATAGACTGATAATTTAATCACTTATTGTCAAAAATATATGTATACATAAACAAAATCCGCTTATGAATTTTTAAATTATGAAAGACAATTTTTTTTTTTTTTTTTTCCTTTACTCTTTTAACTCTTTTGAAAATCATGATCTATCTTTTCTTTTCTTTTTTTCTTTTTTTTTTTTTTTAGGCAATATTTTACAGATTCATTAAAATAAGAGAATTAAAAGAATTCTTTCTAATATCACTGACCTAAATATAAAGGCATATAGTTAATATCAATCCAAAATGTGTGTTTGTTTGGCCTTCTGAAATGGTTCATACCTTTAGGGTTAACAGAAAATCCAAGAATAGTTTTACTTATTTGCAAAATAGAGATTCCTAAAAATTACTAAAATGTTTCTTTTTGTGAATACATTAAAACTATTCAACCCTCAGAAAACAAAATTATAAAGAAAATGTACATCAGATATTTCAATACTCAAAACGGAAATATTGTATATTTACATTTTATTTAGTAAAATAATAGCAAAGTTTATATCCAGAACCGTAAAAAATCCATAAATTCAAGATAATGGTTTAAAATATTGCAATTATATTTGATTTTTACAAAAGAATAACAATTGCATGACTCAAACATTTAGTGGAGACACATACACATGAGATAGTGATGTTGCTAAAATGTGAGAGTTGATAATTTTTAGGCATGTAAAAGCTAATTGAATTTATAATAAAGCTTTGTGTATCAGTTTATATACCACAAAGCAAAAACAGATGCCATGCACAAATAGGAAAGATTTATAGTGGAAAAAAAATAGAACTAGATGGATTTTAATGTCGACTAACCTGCAAGGATGTATTGATGAAGCTCAGATGTATGATGAGACAAGCTGTGTGTATCCTGGTGTACAGCTCTACTGCTACTGCTGCTGCTATTGTGTGAATACAATGTTAGGCCCTCTTGGTGTGCATGTATATGTGTTCATGTGGTGTTACAAATAGTGTGTATGTTTACGTGTGGAAGAGTATGCATATGTAGAAGAGAAAGAAAGCCATAGTCCTATCAAGTCTGCCATTTGCATCATGGCGCTGGAGCCACTGACTCTGACAAGACAAAAAATTACCACAAAGAAAAAAGCAAGTACTCTACCTCTCTCTTTTCTCTCTCTCTCTCTCTCTCTCTCTCCCACCCCAGTTATAATTTACAATTAAATCTGATTTCACATCCAAATAAAGTAAAATAATTTCAAAAGACTTTTTACATTAGAAAATGATTTTGGTAAAAAAAGTATTTTCTTAGAATATCAGTATTTCACATCAATGTCCTTATCCATACAAATTTCTTTATTATTTTGTCCTATTTACTTCATTTTCCCATTACAATTTTTTCATTTCCTTTCAAAACAAAGAAGAGAAAACTAACACTAAATAATCTACTCAGTGTATGCAGTGTTGAAGAGTACAAATAAGATTAATTATTACCGATGATAAAAAAAAATTAATATTTAAAATACATTTGATCATGCAATTTTTCTTTTATCAAAATATTTTCAAGTTATTATTATAGTCTTTTTTTAAGTTTGTTTCAAAGACAACATTCCAAATTTACCCTTTATTTGCTTCGAAATAAAATAGAATTTAGTTTTAAAATTTATTATTATCATTATTATTATTATTATTATCATTATTATTGTCACTCCTTGTTAGTTTTTCACACCAGCATTAGCTTGTGGTCTTTCACTGGAGGCTGAGTGACAGGTCTACAGGACTATTCTGAGTATCCTATATTTTTTAAGGTTATTTCCTAAGATAATCTTAACATCTTTTAAATCCACTTATAAGAAATGATTTCAGTTATACTCAGTGAATTACAGTTATTTAAATTGTGTTGCTATTTTTAAGATTGTTGGAGAAAGATTCAAATATATATCAATACTAATTTTCTGGATTTGTGTTTTAAAAAATGCTTTTTTTCTTCATGTAACTATAGAGCTAGAAGTGTATGGTGGATCATCTTGTTCAATATCTTCTTTATTGGACAAATTATGTGTCTCTTGCGTCAAATTTGTGCCAAGTTCTCTTTTTTTCTTCCTCTTCCTGCATAAGCTCTTGTTCCACTGCTGCTACAACTGCTGTTTGTGTTTGTTCTTCTTGCTGGGACTCACATGTAACACTGTCTGCATCTACATTGTGTAATTGTAGCTGAGTGTCAGAAGTGTATCTATCAACTGAACTATGCTTGAGGGTAGCCCATTGCCTATAATCAGAGTCAAGGTTAACATCTTCCTTGTATAACCTTCTTGGAACAGTCCTTGTATCTCCAGGGGACATGAATGTTTGCATTGAAGGCTTCATATCTGTATACTCTTCATGGATACTCTGGGATGAATGGGGTTCATAATAATCAGATGTGTCAGACACTGAAATAAGCAAAAATAAGTTTATCAAACCAATTCATCATTCATATTTTGAAATAAATTTAAGTAAAATTCTTGTTTTCTAATATTTATATGATTAAAGAAATTCATGAGGTACAACTTACCAGGTACATTTTGACAATGATTAGCATATCTTTCAGCATAAGGATCTTCGTTGTCAGGATGAGTAGAGGGTCCCATATCAGGATGATAGTCAGGACCCATACAGTTTCTCTCTTCATGTCTCTTACCACCAGCTGCACCTCTGATTTCCTTTCAACATAGAAAAGTATAAAAACATTATTGAAATTGATGAGTGACTTTCAATAATTAATAAAGATGAATAAGAAGATGAGGAAAAAGTTTAATTGCTGATGATAATCAAAATATGTATGAATTTTTATATTATGAAAATTGTACAATGGAAAATGAAAAAGATGAGTAGAGGGTCCCATATCATGGTGACAGTTAGAGAAAGACATAAAAACAATATAGAAATGGATGAGTCACATTTAATAAATACTGTGGCTAAAATGAATTAAACATTGATTAATATCTATGTTATGATAATTGGAGAAAGTTTATGAAAAAAAAAATTTTTTTAAAGGTATCCTACCTCATAGATGACTTCAGTAGCAGTTTGTACTTTATTCCAAGGGCTGAACTTCTACGTCCATCATCCAAAACATCTGCACAATGTTGGGGCCTTCTGCCTCTGCCCGGTAGAGTTCTACAAAGCACATCTTGTTCTGCTCGCACAGCAACAGACACACCTGACCAATAAGTAGTCTGGTAAGATGGATGCATTGGATGTGCCTGTTCAGGGTAATATTTGCTGGAAGTGCCAGCCAATGGATGTGCATGTGCAACACTTCTGGTATCAATGCAGCGAAGGATGCAGATGGAAATTGCAGCAGTAATTGGTATAGCAACTGTCACTGCAACCAACACAATGACAATCAGTAAAATACTGGTGGATCTTGATATCACTGTGTGAATAGGCAGCATTTAACATGTCTTCTGTATTGTTACTGACTGTCAACGTCAAAAACATTGACATCTTGGCAGATAAAACTGGACTACCACTGTCCTTGACCATAAACTGCAGGTGATACGAGCCAGCATCTTGTTGGCTAAGTAAGCGATTGAAAGACAACAATCCACTATAATGATTGATGGCAAACAACTGTTTATCATTGCCTGAAGTTATTTGAGAAATGCATTCTCTTGACTGTCACTGTCGGCAGCCTTTAGAAGGGTGATGTTCTTGTATGATGGGGATGGTATTTCACATCCAGATTGAAAGGGTTAACACTGGGAAAGGTAAAATACGGAGCATTATCATTTTTATCTTCAATCTCCACAATCACATTGACCATATTATCAAGTGAAGGGCTTCCATTATCTTTCACTAAAACCTTGAATTTATAAATGTCTTTGAACTCATGGTCAAGAGACATGATTGTAGAAATCAAGCCATTGCTGGTTATCTTGAAAGGTAGGAAGTCTTCATTTTTGGTGAGCAAAGAATATGTGAGTCGGCCACCAGCTCCAAGATCAGGATCAGTGGCATTGATAGAACCAACCGGTGTCTTTGGACTTTCATTCTCAAACACTGAGAATTTAAATGTGTCTTTTGCAAATTGTGGCTGTACATCATTAACATCTTTCACTTTGATCGAGAACTTGCTATCACTGTGTTGTGGAGGAGATCCTTCATCTTTACAGCTGATTGTAACATCATGGTGGTCTTGCATTTCTCTGTCAACTTTGTGTTTCAATGTCACTTTTGTATTCTTTTGATCTGAGTTTTTGTAAGCGGAATTTATCATGGTGCAACTCACAGTTGACCTCTCCATTTTGTCCAGCATCAGGGTCTGTCACTTTGACATAAGCAATAAAACTGCCCACTTCTACATCTTCAGAAATGGTGGCTGTGTTATCTGTTGATTCAGACATAAAAGTCACAAATATGTTGGGTGGTCTGTTTTGGGTGTTGATTACATTTACAAGAACTCCAGCAGAACTGCTTAAAGGTGAAGCACCTCCATCAACTGCTGTTACAAAAAGTTTATATGTTGACTTTGGACTAGGAGGTAATTTCTGCTTCAAATATATTTTTCCTGTTCCTTCATCCAACTGAAAGTAATTTTTAATTTCTTCTGACATTTGAGTTCTGAAATGATAAGAAACTTTTCCATTTGGTCCGACATCTAAGTCACTGGCAGATACTATAACAATTGGTACATTACCATATTCTTTGTTTTTGATGGAAATGTTATAAATATTTTGACTAAACATGGGTGCATTATCATTCAAATCTTCAACACTTATATGAACATTCAAAACACTTTGTTTAGGAGGGGAGCCGCCATCTTTAGCAATTACTTGTATCATATATGAATCTTTATCTTCTCTGTCCAATTTGCCGTCAACTGAAATACTTAATTCTGGTGGGCCAAATGGTATTTTCTGAATTGATAGTAAAAAAGGCTCATTTTTCTTCTTTTTTAATTCATAACTAATTTGTGAATGTAAAAGACTTACATCTCTATCTATAGCATTAGGAATGGGCTTTTTAAATCCTTCTCTGACTTCCTCAGAAAATTGTATGTTTTTCTGTTTCTCAGGAAATTCTGGCGCATTATCATTGACATCATTTATTATGATTTTGATTTTTATAATTTTCATGAATGTCTTTCCTTGTCGTACAGCCACATCAACCATTTGGAAACATTCTGTATTATAGGTACAAAGGGACTCAGCATCCAGTGTTTGGGCAGTGAACAGTTTTCCTTTCTTCTGGGAGACATGGAACAATTGGGAAGTGCCAGCCCTTCCTTGTCGCAATTGGTTGAATGTGATCAGACGTCTATTTTCCAAAGAAACATCATCCATGATATTAGAGTCAGCACCAATATCTCCCAGGTAGGTACCTGGACTCTTACCCTCATCAACATTATATGTCAGGTCTACACTGAGGCATACTGGTAAAGCAGACAGTATTAGATATATTGCTATCACCATGATCACTTCTGTTAATATGCTGAACAAAGCAAGTTTTAATTTCACTCTGAAAATTAAACAAAATGAATACAAATTTTAAAAACTTGTTGAAAACATATACTTATGTTTTTTATAGAAAAATATTAATGTTGATGATTACTTTCATTATAAGAAGAAATTGCCACCATTATAAAACACAAAGAAAAAAAAGAAAATATTTATTTAAGTGAGCTTACGGTTAGCTCCCTTCTTTTTATATTACATGGGAGATTTTTCATACAAAATCATATCAATATATGTAATAAAACTAGTTTGATTCTTTTCATATTAATTCATAAAATAAGTGATTATAGTAAGAAATACTTCAAATAAAATGAACTAAAATAAAATTATATTTATAGTTAAAAAAGAATAATCATAAATTATATAGTTCTTTAAACAGAGATTTCAATTGAATTGAAGCATTAGGTGCATATATGCATGTACATGTCCATAAATATTTCTTTATTTCCATGTTTAATTGCTGATTAAATTGGTATATAGAAAATGCTTTTAAGAAAATCACTCAATTTGAATTATAATTATAATAATAATTATATAATAGACATAATGAATACATATTAAATTATGTGTGTGTGCGAATTTTAGTAGAAGTAATTTAGTAATAGATGTTATTCAGTTATAATTTCATTTAATATCTGTATACAAAATATATCTATTAGCTGTGTGTTTATGTGTGTTTAACATGATTATTGCCAACATTTCATCATTAAAAAAAGAAAGTAAATTATTTTAGTTATATATTGGTTACTATGGGTAACAATGAAATTTTATTGTCAAGTAAATAAATCTAAAGATTGGAAAGTTTGTGATGATATTGAAATAGTAGAAAATCAAATGAACATAGCAAATGCATGAGTCAGATATTTGAATGTGTGTATCTTGACTTTGAGTTAGTGATGTTTCCATAATGAAAGAGTTACAAATTTGTAGAAAAGAGAAAACTGATTGAATTTATAAAAAAAAGGTTTGTGTATTTGACTTTGTTAATCTGCCACAAAGCAAAACAGTTGGATATGAACAAACATGAAAGATTAAAATAAAGGAAAAAAGATAACTGGAAAGGTTTTAACACCAACTAACCTGCAATGTTGTATTGATGTAGCACAGATGTATGACAAGACGATATGTGTGTGTCCTGGTGTACAGCTCTGCTGCTATTGCTGCTGCTATTGTGTGAATACAATGTTAGTCCTCTTTTGGTGTGCATACACACACACATATATGTGTACATGTGAGTGTTATAAACAGTGTGTATGTTTATGTGTGGATGTGGAGAGTATGCATTGTGGAAGAGAAAGAAAGCCACAGTCCTATCAAGTCTGCTGTTTGCATCATGGCGGCTAGAGCCACTGACTCTGACAAGACAAAAAATTAACACAAAGAAAAGGCATGTATTTTTCCCCACTTTTTTCTGTTATTCATCAAAACAACAGTCACTTATTATTTACTTTTAATCTTACTCCATTTTTCTTTGTAAATATATTTGTTTTTAATGTTTGTTAAATAATATATTTGAAGAAAAATAAACATTTTTCCTAAATTCCATAACAAAGTAGGTTTTTATATGTGTATAAAATATTATCCTAGAATATTTGCATTAATCATTTCTTTATACCTATCCTACTTAATGAGGAAAATAATGGCATCTTCAGCATTTTCATCTTTCTCAAAACATTAACATCTAAAGATTTTGAATTCTGCAATAATTGCATTTACATATTATTTTTTTATTTCTTTAATTGAATGCAGAATAATCCATGTCCAAAGCTATTAATTAAGAATAATTATTTTACCTAAGATATTTATTCATAAAATAATGTCTTATTTACTCATTTAACTATTTTCCTTTACTGAATTGAAATACTTTTGAAATTTTGAAATATTTATGATAAAGTAATTTCAATTCAATAATTTCTTTTGTTCATATCTCGTAGAATGTATTGACTTAGGAGAATCTGTGGACATTCTTCTTCAATATTTTGTTTGTAAAGAGGTTTGTATATCTTGGCTGCACCAAGTTCTAATTCCCTCGCTTTTTCTAGTGTAAATTCTACTGCTGCTGCTTCTGCTGTTTTGTGTTGTTCTTCTTCTGGTTCACATGTTTCAATTGTTTGTTTCTACATTGTGTAATTGTAGCTGAGTGTCAGAGTGGTATCTATCAACTGATATGCTTAGGGTAGCCCATTTGCATATAATCAGGTCAAGGGTTAACATCTTCCTGTATAACCTTTCTTGGAAACAGTGCTTGTATGCTCCAGGGGAACATGAATATGTTTGCATTGAAGGCTTCATATCTGTATACTCCTCATGGATACTCTGGATGATGGGTTCATAATAATCAGATGTTTCAGACGCTGAATTAAGCAAAGAAATAAGAAAATAAGTTTTAAAAACAATTACCTTCTTTTTTTTCTTTTTTACAAATAAATGGTAAGCAACATTCCTGTTTTTTAATGATAGAAAAGTAATCAACCAGAACTTACCAGGTACATTTTGAAGTGATTTGCAATCTTTCTGCATAAGGATCTTCATCATCAGGATGAGTTGAGGGTCCCAATATCAGGTGATAGTCAGGTCCATACAGTTTCTTTCTTCATGCTCTTACCACCAGCTGCACCTCGATTTCCTTTCAACATAAAAATACATAAAGAAACACTAATAAAATTAATGATGAGTGACTTTCAATAAATATATGAATATGAGTAAAATATTTAATTATTGATAAATGTTCAATTAATTTCTATAGAATAAAAATTTGATGTAAACTAAAAGGATTTCCTACCTCATAGATGACTTCAGTAGCTGTTTGTACTTTGATTCCAAGGGCTGAACTTCTACGTCCATCATCCAAAACATCTGCACAATGTTGGGCCTTCTGCCTCTGCCCGGTAGAGTTCTACAAGCACATCTTGTTCTGCTCTGCACAGCAACAGACACACCTGACCAATAAGTAGTCTGGTAAGATGGATGCATTGGATGTGCCTGTTCAGGGTAATATTTGCTGGAAGTGCCAGCCAATGGATGTGCATGTGCAACACTTCTGGTATCAATGCAGCGAAGGATGCAGATGGAAATTGCAGCAGTAATTGGTATAGCAACTGTCACTGCAACCAACACAATGACAATCAGTAAATACTGGTGGATCTTGATATCACTGTGTGAATAGCAGCATTTAACATGTCTTCTGTATTGTTACTGACTGTCAACGTCAAAAACATTGACGTCTTGGCAGATAAAACTGGACTACCACTGTCCTTGACCATAAACTGCAGGTGATACGAGCCAGCATCTTGTTGGCTAAGTAAGCGATTGAAAGACAACAATCCACTATAATGATTGATGCAAACAACTGTTTATCATTGCCTGAAGTTATTTCATTATTTGAGAAATGCATTCTCTTGACTGTCACTGTCGGCAGCCTTTAGAAGGGTATGTTCTTTGTATGATGGGGATATGATATTTCACATCCAGATTGAAAGGGTTAACACTGGGAAAGGTAAAATACGGAGCATTATCATTTTTATCTTCAATCTGCACAATCACGTTGACCGTATTATCAAGTGAAGGGCTTCCATTTCTTTCACTAAACACCTTGAATTTATAAATATCTTTGAACTCATGGTCAAGAGACATGATTGTAGAAATCAAGCCATTGCTGGTTATCTTGAAAGGTAGGAAGTCTTCATTTTTGGTGAGCAAAGAATATGTGAGTCGGCCACCAGCTCCAAGATCAGGATCAGTGGCATTGATAGAACCAACCGGTGTCTTTGGACTTTCATTCTCAACACTGGAATTTAAATGTGTCTTTTGCAAATTGTGGCTGTACATCATTAACATCTTTCACTTTGATCGAGAACTTGCTATCACTGTGTTGTGGAGGAGATCCTTCATCTTTACAGCTGATTGTAACATCATGGTGGTCTTGCATTTCTCTGTCAACTTTGTGTTTCAATGTCACTTTGTATTCTTTTGATCTGAGTTTTTAAGCGGATTTATCATGGTGCAACTCACAGTTGACCTCTCCATTTTGTCCAGCATCAGGGTCTGTCACTTTGACATAAGCAATAAAACTGCCCACTTCTACATCTTCAAAGAAATGGTGGCTGTGTTATCTGTTGATTCAGACATAAAAGTCACAAATATTGTTGGTGGTCTGTTTTGAGTGTTGATTACATTTACTAAGATACCTGCCACACCATTGAGTGGTGGGTGGCCACCATCTCTTGCACCAATAAATAATTTATAAATTGTTTTGGGAGTTGCAGGCAATTTATCCTTTAAAAATACTTCTCCTGATAAACTGTTTATTGTGAAATAATTTTTTAATTTTTCTGATGTTTCTGTACCAATATAATAAGAAACTTTACCATTTTCTCCTTCATCTAAATCTGTTGCAGATACAACTGCAATTGGTTTCTCTCCATATTCTTGGTTATTGATTGAAACATTATAGAAATCTTTACTGAACACTGGTGGATTATCATTAAAGTCTGTCACAGAAATATGAATGTCTAAAACACTTTCCTTTGGTGGAGATCCCCATCTTTTGCAATCACTTGTAACATATAAGAGGCTTTCTCTTCTCTATCCAGTTTTTCTTCACCTACAATGCTGAGCTTTGTAATACCAAAAGGTGTTTTATGAATTGAAAGAGTAAAAGGTTGATTACTTTTATCCCTTAGCTCATATGTGATCTGAGAGTTTAAAACTCCAACATCTTTATCTTTAGCATTTGAAAGGGATTTTTTAAATCCTTTGGTATTTCCTTCCACAAACTCCAAGTGAATTTCTTTTTCTGGAAATTCTGGTGAATTGTCATTAACATCATTTATAATTATTTTAATTTTTATAATCTTCATAAATGTCTTTCCTTGACGTACAGCCACATCAACCATTTGGAAACATTCTGTATTATAGGTACAAAGGGACTCAGCATCCAGTGTCTGGGCAGTGAAGAGTTTTCCTTTCTTTTGGGAGACATGGAACAATTGAGAAGTGCCAGCCTTTCCTTGTCGCAATTGGTTGAATGTTATTAGACGTCTATTTTCCAAAGAAACATCATCCATGATATGGGAATCAGCAGCAATATCCCCAAGTAGGTACCTGGACTCTTACCTTCATCTACATTATATGTCAAGTCAACACATTGACCCAAACATATGGTAGAGATGAAGATGTAAATGGTCACCAACATGATATATTTTATTAATTTTAATTTTTTATGCTTTATATTTTCCCTGAAAATGAATTAAAAACAGATAAGATCAACTATCATAACAGTTAATATATATGCATCTAACTTTATACAAATTTCAAAGTTTTTTTAGGAAAAAAAGATTTTCTTTAGAGTTGTCTCCCTTATTTAAGTTTCTCTTGAGTATGAATAGCACCATACATTTATGCACCATATTGAGAATCCTTTTTTGGTTTTTTTGGTTTTGTTTTTTTTTTTATTTATTTAATAAAAATATTTTATTTACAGCTAATTTTTTATCAAGCCCAGTTGTCTAACATTTTTTTTATTTAATCAATTTTGGTTAAATAAAAAGAAAAAATTGAAAAATTTTACATGGAAAAATTTTTAAATATTAAATTTGTATAATATGTAATTTGTCTTTACATATTATCAAAACTATTTTCTAACTGTATTTAATAATACAATGTGTATAAATGTGAAATAATATCTTGAAATAATTTAATATTGATGTACTGCCACTAAAGTTTGTATATATTGTAATGTATTTAATGTCAAGAAATCCTAATAAATAAAGGTAAATACATGTATCAAATAATAATAATCATTGTTGCAATTGATAGATTTTATTACCTGAAGGAAAGCCTTTAAATGAGCTTTTCTTATCAGACAATCAAAATTTGAACAATTGCAAGGTAAAATTTGATGTCTTGCTCTGAACAAATGTTATCTTTTCATAGAAATAGTGGAAAATCTCCTTAAATAAGGATTGTGGCTAGTGCAAATATAACTAATTGATATAATCTATGACAATAAGCCTCTATATTATTGGCTTCTGTACATCGTGCTATATTGAATTGTCTAATTACTATGGATTCTTAAATGAACAGAATAAACATGCAATACAATGATAAGTTTAAAAGTTGTAAAATCTTCAATAATCTCCAGACAAAACCTCAAGACAAATATCATAAAAATACTTAATAATTCCTGAATATGAAATTTCAGATGATCATGCCATTTGCATGAGTCAGATATTTTGAATGCAAATACGTTGATTGTGAAAATATTATCAAAATGTAAGAATGATAATTTAGTAGTGAAGATAAAGATGATTAAATTTGTAACAAAATTTAGTGTATTTTTCTTTTTTAATCTGTCACAATTCAAAACAAATGAAAATTTAGATGAAAGAATAAAATGAAAAAAGAGAAATAGAAAGATTTCAATGCCAACTAACCTGCAAATGTTGTATTGAAGCACAGATGTATGATGAAACAATATGTGTGTGTCCTGGTGTACAGCTCTGCTGCTACTGCTGCTGCTATTGTATGAATACAATGTTAGTCCTCTCTTAGCATACGCACACGTGTGTACATGTGGGTGTTACAAGCAGTGTGTATGTTTATATGTGGATGGGGGGAGTATGCATGTGTGAAAGAGAAAGAAAGCCACAGTCCTATCAAATCTGCCCTATGTATCATGGCGGCTAGAAGTACTGACTCTAACAAAGCATAAAATTTATGAGGTAAAGAAGGGCAAGTATTTTCCTTCTCTTTTTTCTAACCATGACAACAGTAATTTTTTAATTTACTTTTAATTTTACTCTCTGTTCTCATGAATTCATAGAAAATAATTGAAAATTGTGTCTGAGTTCTATTATATGGATAATAAATACTTAATAGAAAAAGAAGCAGAATTCTTTTGTGCTTTGTTACACACATTATCATCTTTAAGAAAACAGCTTTATTTACTATTTGATAAGAACAATTAAATTTAAACTTATTTACCACTATTTATTACTGTTAAATATTAAATGTGTATAGAAATAATGTAAAAAATATTACCTATTTATAATCCTTATTAACTAGTAAACAAACTTAATTACAGTGACGATAAGTTTTAAAAAATGAAAATTCTTATTTTATATTCTTATAAATAATTTATTAAGTATAAAATCAACTAAATTTAAACTGTCCGACTTATTTATTAGTTAAATATCAAATCTGTAAAGACATTATATATTTATGTTCTTTATTGCCGTAGAAAACAAAGATAATTACAACAACCATAATCCACAAAAATGTTAATATCTGGTGTAGAAAGGAACAAAGTGACTGACAAAAAAGTTTAGTGTATATGCTACAAATTTACCATTTTCTTCTAAATTACTTTATGAAACAGTTGAGAAAAGTTTAGTTTTTAAAATATCTTTCATTCTAACAATTGCTTATTTGTCAAAGATTTCATTTTAAAAGATTTTCTGTCTTGGTTTATGTGAAAGAAACTCAATATCTCTCCAAGAATTATAAAAAAAATGAAGAGAATATTTAGCTAACAATTTGCATATAGGTACATAGAATATTGATCACATGAATTATTTTATTCTGGGGAAAGAGGGATTTTATTTCTATGATGCAGTATATAATGAAGCCTGATAGAAGAAGCGTAACTGAAGAGAATTCTTATCTGTTTATTTTTCAAAAAATCTATGCAGGATTACAGATGACTTTTTGTTAAATATTTATATGAAATTCACTAATTGTTATTTAAACTAATTCATTAATTGCATTTTAAGACAAGGATGAAGTTTTCTAATAAAAAAGATTTTTCTTAAGGAATATCAGTAAAAAGTGTTAAAAAGTAATGTAAGAAATAACTAGGTATGTATGTCTTTACGTGTGTATGGAATGTATTGATGTAGGAGTGTGTGGTGGAGAAACTTGCTGAAAGTTCTCTGTGTTCTCTAAGTTTTCTATCTCTCTTGATGACTGAACAATAATTTCTTTGTCATCTTCTTCTGTAGTTTCTATTGTTTGTGTTTGTTCTTGTTGTGGCTCACATGTAACACCATCTGCATCTACATTGTGCAATTGTAGCTGAGTGTCAGAAGTGTATCTATCAACTGAACTATGCTTTAGGGTAGCCCATTGCCTATAATCAGAGTCAGGGTTAACATCTTCCTTGTATAACCTTCTTGGAACAGTCCTTGTATCTCCAGGAGACATGAATGTTTGCATTGAAGGCTTCATATCTGTATACTCCTCATGGATACTCTGGGATGAATGGGGTTCATAATAATCAGATGTGTCTGACGCTGTAATGAACAAAAGAAAAAAGGTTTTAAAAAAAACAATTTATCTTCTTTTTTTTTTTTTACAATAAATGGTAAGCAACATTCTTGTTTTTGTTTTTTGTTCATGATAGAAAATTAATTAACCAGTTAGAACTTACCAGGCACATTTTGACAGTGATTTGCATATCTTTCTGCATAAGGATCTTCATCATCAGTGTGAGTAGAGGGTCCCATATCAGTTTGATAGTCAGGACCCATACGGTTTCTCTCTTCATGTCTCTTACCACCAGCTGCACCTCTGATTTCCTTTCAATGTAGAAAAATACATATATGAAGAATAATAAAATTAATCTGTGACTCTTAATAAAATGTTAATTTGTTTGGTCCCATTATAACAGTGGTCTAAGGAGATATTTATGTTTCTTTTTAGAATGAAGTGAAAGATTTTAATTAGCATAATATCAAGAATTTAGATTATTAAAAATTCCATTCAGCAGAATTTCAGACCCACAAAATTATCATTTTGGTTCAAATTCTGATTGACTGAATTAGAGGATTTTGAGTTTATTGCTTTAATAATCTCACTATGCTTTACCATTTTTGCTTGATTATGGTTTTATGTTGATTTCATTTGGTATGTTTAATGACATATTAACACCTTATGGGTGCTTAAATTTGATTCATTCATAAATGTTTTGATTATAATCATAACCACTCATATTTTCAACGTTTCATAGCAATTTTTTTTAATTGCATTTTTTTTTACTATAATAATTCACATTTATATGGTTTTAATTATTCGTGTCTAATACACATAATTTTCAAACAGATTTATTTGACCCATAGATTGAACCCTAATATAGAAATATTGATTGTCATTTTATTGCTTGCTATTGAAAAATTAGACCAAACTATAAAGATTGGTACTCAGATTTGTTTTATACTTTTCACCGACAAGATGAAATAAAATAGATATGATTAAAGCAGACTATGTGGCTCCATTTGCATATTAATAGTATGGATTACAAATGAGATTTTAAAATAATTTTTATATTTCAAAAATTTCAAAAATCTTCCAAGGAACTTGTGTTCAAGATCTGTTACAATGAGGATTTACACCAACTAGTTTCATTATCATTTTTTAAAAACAATTTCATAGTATTTGATGAGGCTGTAAAGGTGAAACATGTTTATGAATAAACTTAATTTCAACAATTGAATGTCTGAAAGAAAATTATGAAGCCAGTCTTTAAACATATGTATATTTATTGTATAAAGGTAAAAAATAAAAATTTAAAAAATCATTTCCTACCTCATAGATGACCTCAGTAGCAGTTTGTACTTTTATTCCAAGGGCTGAACTTCTACGTCCATCATCCAAAACATCTGCACAATGTTGGGGCCTTCTGCCTCTGCCCGGTAGAGTTCTACAAAGCACATCTTGTTCTGCTCGCACAGCAACAGACACACCTGACCAATAAGTAGTCTGGTAAGATGGATGCATTGGATGTGCCTGTTCAGGGTAATATTTGCTGGAAGTGCCAGCCAATGGATGTGCATGTGCAACACTTCTGGTATCAATGCAGCGAAGGATGCAGATGGAAATTGCAGCAGTAATTGGTATAGCAACTGTCACTGCAACCAACACAATGACAATCAGTAAATACTGGTGGATCTTGATATCACTGTGTGAATAGGCAGCATTTAACATGTCTTCTGTATTGTTACTGACTGTCAACGTCAAAAACATTGACGTCTTGGCAGATAAAACTGGACTACCCACTGTCCTTGACCATAAACTGCAGGTGATACGAGCCAGCATCTTGTTGGCTAAGTAAGCGATTGAAAGACAACAATCCACTATAATGATTGATGGCAAACAACTGTTTATCATTGCCTGAAGTTATTTCATATTTGAGAAATGCATTCTCTTGACTGTCACTGTCGGCAGCCTTTAGAAGGGTAATGTTCTTTGTATGATGGGGATGATATTTCACATCCAGATTGAAAGGGTTAACACTGGGAAAGGTAAAATACGGAGCATTATCATTTTTATCTTCAATCTGCACAATCACATTGACCGTATTATCAAGTGAAGGGCTTCCATTATCTTTCACTAAAACCTTGAATTTATAAATATCTTTGAACTCATGGTCAAGAGACATGATTGTAGAAATCAAGCCATTGCTGGTTATCTTGAAAGGTAGGAAGTCTTCATTTTTGGTGAGCAAAGAATATGTGAGTCGGCCACCAGCTCCAAGATCAGGATCAGTGGCATTGATAGAACCAACCGGTGTCTTTGGACTTTCATTCTCAAACACTGAGAATTTAAATGTGTCTTTTGCAAATTGTGGCTGTACATCATTAACATCTTTCACTTTGATCGAGAACTTGCTATCACTGTGTTGTGGAGGAGATCCTTCATCTTTACAGCTGATTGTAACATCATGGTGGTCTTGCATTTCTCTGTCAACTTTGTGTTTCAATGTCACTTTGTATTCTTTTGATCTGAGTTTTTGTAAGCGGAATTTATCATGGTGCAACTCACAGTTGACCTCTCCATTTTGTCCAGCATCAGGGTCTGTCACTTTGACATAAGCAATAAAACTGCCCACTTCTACATCTTCAGAAATGGTGGCTGTGTTATCTGTTGACTCAGACATAAAAGTCACAAATATTTTGGGTGGTCTGTTTTGCGCATTTATAATTCTAATTAGAATTACTGCAAAACCTTTCAGTGGTGGGTGACCTCCATCAATGGCTCCAACAAACAATTTAAAAATATTATTTTGGTTTAATATTGGCTTTTTCTTAAGTAAAACTTCTCCATTGATGGTGTTTAAATCAAAATATTCTTTCACTGTATCTAATGTTTGTGATCTTATATAATAGGATATTTTACCATTATCTCCAGCATCAAGATCTGTTGCAGATATCACCGCAATTGGTTTATCTCCGTAGAATTTATTTTCTATTGATATGTTATAGATGTCATGAGTAAATATTGGTGGGTTGTCATTGAAGTCATTTACAGAAATTTGAACATGCAAAACACTCTGTTTTGGAGGAGATCCTCCATCCTTGGCTATTACTTGTATGTTGTAAGAGTCTTTATTTTCTCGATCAAGTTTTTCTTCAACAGAAATACTTAATTCAGGTGGACCATATGGAGTGCTAAGAACAGATAAGGAGAATGGTTCTTTATCATCTCTCTTCAACTCATAATTGATTTTTGAGTTAATGACACTAATATCTTTATCAATGGCATTTGGTATTGAGTTCTTAAATCCTTTGCTAACTCCTTCTACAAATTCAAGATGTATTTCTTTTTCTGGAAATTCTGGCGCATTATCATTGACATCATTTATAATTATTTTGATTTTTATAATCTTCATGAATGTCTTTCCTTGTCGTACAGCCACATCAACCATTTGGAAACATTCTGTATTATAGGTACAAAGAGACTCAGCATCCAGTGTTTGGGCAGTGAACAGTTTTCCTTTCTTCTGAGAAACATGGAACAATTGGGAAGTACCAGCCCTTCCTTGTCGCAATTGGTTGAATGTTATTAGACGTCTATTTTCCAAAGAAACATCATCCATGATATTAGAGTCAGCAGCAATGTCCCCCAGGTAGGTACCTGGACTTTTACCTTCATCTACATTATATGTCAAGTCAGTACTGAGGCACATTTGTAAGACTGATAGCAATATGTAAAGAATGATCACCATCATGGCCTTTTTCTGTATCAAGGTTAACAGCACAATATCAAAAGATGTCTGTCTGGGCCCTGAAATGATACAAATTAATCATTTCATTCTTTGAAAATGGGATAACATTTTAATAATTATTTACTTAACAGAAAGTTGTGATATTTGAAAAGAATAAAGTGAAATGGAAAAATGATTAATGATAAAGTTTAAATTTCTTATTTGGAATGGTTATCTCCCTTATTTTTACACTTGAAAAAAAAATTTCTTTTATAGAATATCATAAAATTCTTTGGTAAAATTTTATAAAGTAATTTTCTTATGATAATTTTAGCTGATTTCCCTGATAATTGATTACTAATTTTATGAATTTATCTTTGAAAAGAAATTTTTATGCCAAATGTTGTAAACATTGCCCAGAAGATTAAAAAGCAGTCAAAAACTCAGATGAAAAAAAATACTAGTTAAAGTTAATAATGATAATAATGATTGACAATCTCCTATTTAAAAAAATAATAAAAATTAATAAAATATGCTATTAACACTTCTATTTAAAAAAAAAAACAAAAAAACAATGACAACTAACATGGTACAACATATCAGAAATTATAGAAGGTTTATATATATTATTTGGACAAACGTAATACCTTTCTTTTTGTAGGTTAGACTTGAAATAAAAATACAAATTTGCATGTTATTTTAAGGAAAATTAAATCTGTAAGCAAATTACAAACATGTTTTACAGTTCAGAAATTATAACTTCTTGCAAGTGCATAAAATATTGATATAGAAAGTGTTGAAGCATTATATGCACACATACATGAAGATGTACATAAATATTTCTTTATGTCCATGTTTGATTACTGATTAATCTGAAATATAGAAAACATTTTTAAGAAAAACACTCAATTTGAATTACATTTAAAGTTATACACTTTCTACATACTGAATTGAATAGATTTGGTTTGTTTTTATTTGGTTTCTTTGTTTAATGGCATATCAATGTTCTTGGGTTATTAATGCCAAAGCCATACTTGTAGATGAACAGTAGAGGTACTATTTAACCCGTAGCTGGGGTTATGAGGGGATTCATACCTTTCCCAAGGGTATTAGTCCAAAAATGAATATAATAGTATGACTGGAGTTTGAATTCATTATTGCAATATCACAGTCCAGCACATTAGCCAATATGCCATGAGGACCGCCCTGAATTGAATAGAATCTTAAAATATATATACAATAAAGACAAGGAATAAAATACAATCATACACTATGTAATAGATACATTTTTTAATATTAAACCTCTTTTAGATACTGAATTATTAAACCATCAATATATATATGTTCATGTGCATGTAAGAGCAAATGTTAGTTGATCACTATATTAATTAATGTCTGCAAATAAAATATTCAGATCATTTGTGTGTTTATCATCTTTTAAGCTAACATTTAATCCTATGAATAAAAAGCAATATTGAATTATTTTAGTTAATTTATGTGAATTGCTAATAAGCCAATGGAATTTGATAAAAACCTAAATAAATAAAAATCAGAGGGTTTGTGAAGATGTTGAAATAGTAGAAAATCAAATGAACATAGCAAATGCATGAGTCAGATATTTGAATGTGTGTATCTTGACTTTGAGTTAGTGATATTTCTATAATGAAAGACTTACAATTTTTAAAAAAAGAGGAAACTGATTGAATTTATAAAAAAGCTTTGTGTATTTGACTTTGTTAATCTGCCACAAAGCAAAACAGTTGAATATGAACATGAAAGATTGAAACAAAGAAAAAAGAAGATAACTGGAAAGATTTTAACACCAACTAACCTGCAATGTTGTATCGATGAAGCACAGATGTATGACAAGACGATATGTGTGTATCCTGGTGTACAGCTCTACTGCTACTGCTGCTGCTATTGTGTGAGTACAATGTTAGCCCTCTTTTGGTGTGCACACACACATACATACATGTGTACATGTGAGTGTTATAAACAGTGTGTATGTTTATGTGTGGATGTGGGAGAGTATGAATTTGTGGAAGAGAAAGAAAGCCACAGTCCTATCAAGTCTGCCACTTGCATCATGGCGGCTACAGCCACTGACTCTGACAAAGAATAAAAATTATTATGAAGTGTAAGGCAAGTTGTTTTTTTCCTCTTTTTGTCTCTCTGTCTGTCTATCTGTCTGTCTGTCTCTCTCTCTCTCTCTTTTTCTAAGTACCACAAGTCACTTTTTCCGTAATTTTAATTATACTCCATTTTTCTTAGTGAATATATTGGTTTATAATGTTTGTTAAAGAATATATTTGGAAAAAAAAACATTTTCATGTAAAATCCATTGTTATGCATTTTTCTGTCATATTTTGTCCTCAAAATATTTCCGGAAATTATTTATTTATGCCTATCCTATTTAATAGGGAAAATAATGATATATTTAGTATTGTCCTTAAATTAAAAACATTTTTATTAAAAACATTAAAATATTTTTATTTTTGTAATAAGTGCATTCACATGTTATTTTTATTTCTTTAAAATTAAAATAATTCAAGTTTATCATTACTTTATAAATTTTATGTAATTCATTTACTTGCTGGAGATTATTTTCAAAAATAAAAATTCCTTAAAAACTTAAGCTAAGACAAGTAGTAAAAATGAATTCATATTTTGAATGCAGAATAATCCATGTCCCAAAGATATTAATTGAGAAATAATTATTTTACCTAAGATATTTATTCATAAAATAATGTCGTATTTACTCATTTAACCATATCTTTCCTTTACTGAATTGAAATACTTTTGAAATTTTGAAATATTTATGATAAAGTAATTTCAATTCAATAATTTCTTTGTTCATATCTACGTAGAATGTATTGACTTAGGAGAATCTGGTGGACATTCTTCTTCAATATTTTGTTTGTAAAGAGGGTTTTGTATATCTTGCTGCACCAAGTCTAATTCCTCCTTTTTCTGTGTAAATTCTACTGCTGCTGCTTCTGCTGTTTGTGTTTGTTCTTCTTCTGGTTCACATGTTTCATTGTTTGTTTCTACATTGTGTAATTGTAGCTGAGTGTCAGAAGTGTATCTATCAACTGAACTATGCTTTAGGGTAGCCCATTGCCTATAATCAGAGTCAGGGTTAACATCTTCCTTGTATAACCTTCTTGGAACAGTCCTTGTATCTCCAGGGGACATGAATGTTTGCATTGAAGGCTTCATATCTGTATACTCTTCATGGATACTCTGGGATGAATGTGGCTCATAATAATCAGATGTGTCTGATGCTGTAATGAACAAAAAAAAACAAGTTTAAAAACAATTTACCATTTGTTTTTGTTTTTACAATAAATGGTAAGCAACATTCCTGGGGGGTTTTTTATGGTAGAAAAGTAATGAACCAATTAGAACTTACCAGGTATATTTTGGCAGTGATTTGCATATCTTTCAGCATAGGGATCTTCATTATCAGGATGAGTTGAGGGTCCCATATCAGGGTGATAGTCAGGACCCATACAATTTCTCTCTTCATGTCTCTTACCACCAGCTGCACCTCGGATTTCCTTTCAACATGAAAGTAGATAAATAAACAGTAACAAAATTAATTGATGAGAAATTTTCAATAAATAATGAATATTAGTAAAATATTTAATTATTGATAAATGTTCAATTAATTTCTATAGAATAAAAATTTGATGTAAACTAAAAAGGATTTCCTACCTCATAGATGACTTCAGTAGCAGTTTGTACTTTTATTCCAAGGGCTGAACTTCTACGTCCATCATTCAAAACATCTGCACAATGTTGGGGCCTTCTGCCTCTGCCCGGTAGAGTTCTACAAAGCACATCTTGTTCTGCTCGCACAGCAACAGACACACCTGACCAATAAGTAGTCTGGTAAGATGGATGCATTGGATGTGCCTGTTCAGGGTAATATTTGCTGGAAGTGCCAGCCAATGGATGTGCATGTGCAACACTTCTGGTATCAATGCAGCGAAGGATGCAGATGGAAATTGCAGCAGTAATTGGTATAGCAACTGTCACTGCAACCAACACAATGACAATCAGTAAATACTGGTGGATCTTGATATCACTGTGTGAATAGGCAGCATTTAACATGTCTTCTGTATTGTTACTGACTGTCAACGTCAAAAACATTGACGTCTTGGCAGATAAAACTGGACTACCACTGTCCTTGACCATAAACTGCAGGTGATACGAGCCAGCATCTTGTTGGCTAAGTAAGCGATTGAAAGACAACAATCCACTATAATGATTGATGGCAAACAACTGTTTATCATTGCCTGAAGTTATTTCATATTTGAGAAATGCATTCTCTTGACTGTCACTGTCGGCAGCCTTTAGAAGGGTGATGTTCTTTGTATGATGGGGATGATATTTCACATCCAGATTGAAAGGGTTAACACTGGGAAAGGTAAAATACGGAGCATTATCATTTTTTATCTTCAATCTCCACAATCACATTGACCGTATTATCAAGTGAAGGGCTTCCATTATCTTTCACTAAAACCTTGAATTTATAAATGTCTTTGAACTCATGGTCAAGAGACATGATTGTAGAAATCAAGCCATTGCTGGTTATCTTGAAAGGTAGGAAGTCTTCATTTTTGGTGAGCAAAGAATATGTGAGTCGGCCACCAGCTCCAAGATCAGGATCAGTGGCATTGATAGAACCAACCGGTGTCTTTGGACTTTCATTCTCAAACACTGAGAATTTAAATGTGTCTTTTGCAAATTGTGGCTGTACATCATTAACATCTTTCACTTTGATCGAGAACTTGCTATCACTGTGTTGTGGAGGAGATCCTTCATCTTTACAGCTGATTGTAACATCATGGTGGTCTTGCATTTCTCTGTCAACTTTGTGTTTCAATGTCACTTTGTATTCTTTTGATCTGAGTTTTTGTAAGCGGAATTTATCATGGTGCAACTCACAGTTGACCTCTCCATTTTGTCCAGCATCAGGGTCTGTCACTTTGACATAAGCAATAAAACTACCCACTTCTACATCTTCAGAAATGGTGGCTGTGTTATCTGTTGACTCAGACATGAAAGTCACAAATATATTAGGAGGTCTGTTTTGAGTATTGATAATGTTTACTAAAACACCTGCAAATCCATTCAGTGGTGGATCTCCACCATCTATTGCTTTTACAAATAGTTTGTAAATAGTATTTTCATTAGAAGAAAATCTTTCCAGTAAGAATAATTCTCCAGTTTTTCTGTTTAATTTAAAGTGATTCTTATTATTGTTAGATGTTTGTTGACTGAAGTAATACGAAACCTCCCCATTTTTGCCTATGTCCAAATCTGTTGCCAAAACGACAACAATTGGCTTATCTCTGTACTCTTTATTTTCAATAGAAACATTATAAATATCCTTGGTGAATACTGGGGATTATCATTTAGATCTGTCAAAGTAATTTGAACATTTAAAATACTTTTTTTAGGTGGGGACCCTCCATCTTTGGCAATCACTTGTATCATATAAGAATCTTTATTTTCTCTATCAAGTTTTTCTTCACCTACAATTGAAAGCTTTGGTGTACCAAATGGTGTTTCATAATTAGAAAGAGAAAAGGGTTCATTGTCATCCTTTTTTAATTCATATGAGATCTGTGAGTTAACAACACCAACATCTTTGTCAATGGCATTGGGAATAGAATTTTTAAATCTTTTACTCACTCCTTCTAAGAATACTAAATTAATTTGTTTCTCTGGAAACTCCGGTGCATTATCATTGACATCATTTATTATTATTTTGATTTTTATAATCTTCATGAATGTCTTTCCTTGTCGTACAGCTACGTCAACCATTTGGAAACATTCTGTATTATAGGTACAAAGGGACTCAGCATCCAGTGTTTGGGCAGTGAACAGTTTTCCTTTCTTCTGGGAAACATGGAACAATTGGGAAGTGCCAGCCCTTCCTTGTCGCAATTGGTTGAATGTTATTAGACGTCTATTTTCCAAAGAAACATCATCCATGATATGGGAATCAGCAGCAATGTCCCCCAGGTAGGTACCTGGACTCTTACCCTCATCTACACTGTACGTCAAGTCAGCACAGAGGCATAGGTGTAAGACTGACAAGAATATGTATCCCTTGACCAGCATTGCAGAGTTAATTTTGTTTTTTCCTGAAAATATTACAATATTATATATCAATTTAACATGACATTGATGTTCTTTAAAAATGTGTTGTCTTAATGTTTGTTTTTATCACTAATTGATTGAATACCTTCTGCTTATGAAAATAGCAAGAAGCAGTAGCTTGAACTTTCATTCTATATCTTATGGATGATACCCTAACCAATTTGACTATGGGAGCATCTGGCTAAATGTGGCATAAATCTACAGTCATATTACTACTTCTGAGTGCTGAAGTAAGTAGCATGATGCAGAAATAAAGACATAGCTTACAATCAGTTGCTATATGACTAAGCGTCTTCCATGAATATCAAGATACTGAGATATGAGTTTGTCTCAACTGAAGCTAATTTGGTGCCATTATAGTATGTGGCCTACCTTTTTTGATTCTGTTATAGTATGTGGCCTACCGAGTTTGAATGTGTCCTACCTCAGTAAGAGTATATTTATAGATATAAGTAGTTTATTATTGAAACTAATTATTTTTTCACATACATTCAATTTCAAGAAATGCAATTCAGTCATAAGCTATATATAGTAAGTAAGAATAATTAAAAAAGAATTTATCCATAATTTACATGAATCAGATCTATTTAATTCTAGAATATTCTAAAATTCTGAAATGGGGTGGGGTTAGCAGTTATTATTATAACCTTATAATATGCTTTTTATGGTAGGCTACATACTATAAGGGAGACATGGTTTTGTAGGCCACATACTATAATGGTACCGCTAATTCTTTATTTCATCTTCATGATACTCCAGTTAATGGTCAGAGGGTATTCAGTCTAAAAATGTTTTCATAAAAACAACAAAGAAAATATTGACCAAAATTTAATAATGGAAATAACATCATCTCACAATTTTAGTAATTTAAAAATGCATCTAATAATTGTCTCCCCTGTAATGAAGAGTTATGTAACTTCCAAGTCTCTGTGTTAAAATTATGTATTGCTTTAAATGATATTATTAATTTCTTACTTTCTCATTTATTTTTAATATTTCTCACACTTAAGTGCATGCTTGCATTTATTATTAAAACTAGCCATTATTTTGATCATAATTCTTAGTAATAATTAAATTAAGGACAAATCTGATTATATCTGAGAAACAGTTTCAGTTAAATAGAAATAAGACATCATTAAAGAAGGAAAAACATACATTACTCTTCTTTCTAAATTAAAATATGTTTTGTAATTACAGTTCAACAAAACATCAAAGATTTTTTGTGTTTTTTTTTTTAAATTATAAATTACTATCACTCATTAAAATTATTTATCAATGGTAAAGAAAAAATAAGCATAAAGATAAAATCTTATGGAAAATAACCTAAATATTTTTGTTAATTCATAACTTTCTTCTTTTTAATTTTGAATTAAGGTGCAACTTTGTGTCCATGAAAATGGAGTTAATCTACAAGATATCATTTTTTACAAATAGCTAAAAAAATATATTTCCTTGGACTATATTTTATGACTCAAAAGACTAAATGATTACATTTTTTTGTTGTCAGTCTTTTATGGGCCACCCTTTATAGACTGATAATTTAATCACTTATTGTCAAAAATATATGTATACATAAACAAAATCCGCTTATGAATTTTTTAAATTATGAAAGACAATTTTTTTTTTTTTTTTTTTTTTTTTTCCTTTACTCTTTTAACTCTTTTGAAAATCATGATCTATCTTTTCTTTTCTTTTTTCTTTTTTTTTTTTTTTTTTTTAGGCAATATTTTACAGATTCATTAAAATAAGAGAATTAAAAAGAATTCTTTCTGATATCACTGACCTAAATATAAAGGCATATAGTTAATATCAATCCAAAATGTGTGTTTGTTTGGCCTTTCTGAAATGGTTCGTACCTTTAGGGTTAACAGAAAATCCAAGAATAGTTTTACTTATTTGCAAAATAGAGATTCCTAAAAATTACTAAAATGTTTCTTTTTGTGAATACATTAAAACTATTCAACCCTCAGAAAACAAAATTATAAAGAAAATGTACATCAGATATTTCAATACTCAAAACGGAAATATTGTATATTTACATTTTATTTAGTAAAATAATGGCAAAGTTTATATCCAGAACCATAAAAATCCATAAAATTCAAGATAATGGTTTAAAATATTGCAATTATATTTGATTTTTACAAAAGAATAACAATTGCATGACTCAAACATTTAGTGGAGACACATACACATGAGATAGTGATGTTGCTAAAATGTGAGAGTTGATAATTTTTAGGCATGTAAAAGCTAATTGAATTTATAATAAAGCTTTGTGTATAAGTTTATATACCACAAAGCAAAACAGATGGCCATGCACAAATAGGAAAGATTTATAGTGGAAAAAAAAATAGAACTAGATGGATTTTAATGTCGACTAACCTGCAAGGATGTATTGATGAAGCTCAGATGTATGATGAGACAAGCTGTGTGTATCCTGGTGTACAGCTCTACTGCTACTGCTGCTGCTATTGTGTGAATACAATGTTAGGCCCCTCTTGGTGTGCATGTATATGTGTTCATGTGGGTGTTACAAATAGTGTGTATGTTTACGTGTGGAAGAGTATGCATATGTAGAAGAGAAAGAAAGCCATAGTCCTATCAAGTCTGCCATTTGCATCATGGCGGCTGGAGCCACTGACTCTGACAAGACAAAAAAATTACCACAAAGAAAAAAGCAAGTACTCTACCTCTCTCTTTTCTCTCTCTCTCTCTCTCCCCCACCCCAGTTATAATTTACAATTAAATCTGATTTCACATCCAAATAAAGTAAAAATAATTTCAAAAGACTTTTTACATTAGAAAATGATTTTGGTAAAAAAAGTATTTTCTTAGAATATCAGTATTTCACATCAATGTCCTTATCCATACAAATTTCTTTATTATTTTGTCCTATTTACTTCATTTTCCCATTACAATTTTTTCATTTCCTTTCAAAAACAAAGAAGAGAAAACTAACACTAAATAATCTACTCAGTGTATGCAGTGTTGAAGAGTACAAATAAGATTAATTATTACCGATGATAAAAAAAAATTAATATTTAAAATACATTTGATCATGCAATTTTTCTTTTATCAAAATATTTTCAAGTTATTATTATAGTCTTTTTTTAAGTTTGTTTCAAAGACAACATTCCAAATTTACCCTTTATTTGCTTCGAAATAAAATAGAATTTAGTTTTAAAATTTATTATTATATTATTATTATTATTATTATTATTATTATTATTATTATTGTCACTCCTTGTTAGTTTTTCACACCAGCATTAGCTTGTGGTCTTTCACTGGAGGCTGAGTGACAGGTCTACAGGACTATTCTGAGTATCCTATATTTTTTAAGGTTATTTCCTAAGATAATCTTAACATCTTTTAAATCCACTTATAAGAAATGATTTCAGTTATACTCAGTGAATTACAGTTATTTAAATTGTGTTGCTATTTTTAAGATTGTTGGAGAAAGATTCAAATATATATCAATACTAATTTTCTGGGATTTGTGTTTTTAAAAAATGCTTTTTTTCTTCATGTAACTATAGAGCTAGAAGTATATGGTGGATCATCTTGTTCAATATCTTCTTTATTGGACAAATTATGTGTCTCTTGCGTCAAATTTGTGCCAAGTTCTCTTTTTTCTTCCTCTTCCTGCATAAGCTCTTGTTCCACTGCTGCTACAACTGCTGTTTGTGTTTGTTCTTCTTGCTGGGACTCACATGTAACACTGTCTGCATCTACATTGTGTAATTGTAGCTGAGTGTCAGAAGTGTATCTATCAACTGAACTATGCTTTAGGGTAGCCCATTGCCTATAATCAGAGTCAGGGTTAACATCTTCCTTGTATAACCTTCTTGGAACAGTCCTTGTATCTCCAGGGGACATGAATGTTTGCATTGAAGGCTTCATATCTGTATACTCTTCATGGATACTCTGGGATGAATGGGGCTCATAATAATCAGATGTGTCAGACACTGAAATAAGCAAAAATAAGTTTATCAAACCAATTCATCATTCATATTTTGAAATAAATTTAAGTAAAATTCTTGTTTTCTAATATTTATATGATTAAAGAAATTCATGAGGTACAACTTACCAGGTACATTTTGACAATGATTAGCATATCTTTCAGCATAAGGATCTTCGTTGTCAGGATGAGTAGAGGGTCCATATCAGGATGATAGTCAGGACCCATACAGTTTCTCTCTTCATGTCTCTTACCACCAGCTGCACCTCTGATTTCCTTTCAACATAGAAAAGTATAAAAACATTATTGAAATTGATGAGTGATTTTCAATAATTAATAAAGATGAATAAGAAGATGAGGAAAAAGTTTAATTGCTGATGATAATCAAAATATGTATGAATTTTTATATTATGAAAATTGTACAATGGAAAATGAAAAAGATGAGTAGAGGGTCCCATATCATGGTGACAGTTAGAGAAAGACATAAAAACAATATAGAAATGGATGAGTCACATTTAATAAATACTGTGGCTAAAATGAATTAAACATTGATTAATATCTATGTTATGATAATTGGAGAAAGTTTATGAAAAAAAAATGTTTTTGTAAAGGTATCCTACCTCATAGATGACTTCAGTAGCAGTTTGTACTTTAATTCCAAGGGCTGAACTTCTACGTCCATCATCCAAAACATCTGCACAATGTTGGGGCCTTCTGCCTCTGCCCGGTAGAGTTCTACAAAGCACATCTTGTTCTGCTCGCACAGCAACAGACAACACCTGACCAATAAGTAGTCTGGTAAGATGGATGCATTGGATGTGCCTGTTCAGGGTAATATTTGCTGGAAGTGCCAGCCAATGGATGTGCATGTGCAACACTTCTGGTATCAATGCAGCGAAGGATGCAGATGGAAATTGCAGCAGTAATTGGTATAGCAACTGTCACTGCAACCAACACAATGACAATCAGTAAAATACTGGTGGATCTTGATATCACTTTGTGAATAGGCAGCATTTAACATGTCTTCTGTATTGTTACTGACTGTCAACGTCAAAAAACATTGACGTCTTGGCAGATAAAACTGGACTACACTGTCCTTGACCATAAACTGCAGGTGATATGAGCCAGCATCTTGTTGGCTAAGTAAGCGATTGAAAGACAACAATCCACTATAATGATTGATGGCAAACAACTGTTTATCATTGCCTGCAGTTATTTCATATTTGAGAAATGCATTCTCTTGACTGTCACTGTCAGCAGCCTTGAGAAGGGTGATGTTCTTTGTATGATGGGGATGATATTTCACATCCAGATTGAAAGGGTTAACACTGGGAAAGGTAAAATACGGAGCATTATCATTTTTATCTTCAATCTGCACAATCACATTGACCGTATTATCAAGTGAGGGGCTTCCATTATCTTTCACTAAAACCTTGAATTTATAAATGTCTTTGAACTCATGGTCAAGAGACATGATTGTAGAAATCAAGCCATTGCTGGTTATCTTGAAAGGTAGGAAGTCTTCATTTTTGGTGAGCAAAGAATATGTGAGTCGGCCACCAGCTCCAAGATCAGGATCAGTGGCATTGATAGAACCAACCGGTGTCTTTGGACTTTCATTCTCAAACACTGAGAATTTAAATGTGTCTTTTGCAAATTGTGGCTGTACATCATTAACATCTTTCACTTTGATTGAGAACTTGCTATCACTGTGTTGTGGAGGAGATCCTTCATCTTTACAGCTGATTGTAACATCATGGTGGTCTTGCATTTCTCTGTCAACTTTGTGTTTCAATGTCACTTTGTATTCTTTTGATCTGAGTTTTTGTAAGCGGAATTTATCATGGTGCAACTCACAGTTGACCTCTCCATTTTGTCCAGCATCAGGGTCTGTCACTTTGACATAAGCAATAAAACTGCCCACTTCTACATCTTCAGAAATGGTGGCTGTGTTATCTGTTGATTCAGACATAAAAGTCACAAATATGTTGGGTGGTCTGTTTTGGGTGTTGATTACATTTACAAGAACTCCAGCAGAACTGCTTAAAGGTGAAGCACCTCCATCAACTGCTGTTACAAAAAGTTTATATGTTGACTTTGGACTAGGAGGTAATTTCTGCTTCAAATATATTTTTCCTGTTCCTTCATCTAACTGAAAGTAATTTTTAATTTCTTCTGACATTTGAGTTCTGAAATGATAAGAAACTTTTCCATTTGGTCCGACATCTAAGTCACTGGCAGATACTATAACAATTGTACATTACCATATTCTTTGTTTTTTGATGGAAATGTTATAAATATTTTGACTAAACATGGGTGCATTATCATTCAAATCTTCAACACTTATATGAACATTCAAAACACTTTGTTTAGGAGGGGAGCCGCCATCTTTAGCAATTACTTGTATCATATATGAATCTTTATCTTCTCTGTCCAATTTGCCGTCAACTGAAATACTTAATTCTGGTGGCCAAATGGTATTTTCTGAATTGATAGTAAAAAAAGGCTCATTTTTCTTCTTTTTTAATTCATAACTAATTTGTGAGTTAAAGACTTACATCTCTATCTATAGCATTAGGAATGGGCTTTTTAAATCCTTCTCTGACTTCCTCAGAAAATTGTACATGTTTTTCTGTTCTCTAGGAATTCTGGCGCATTATCATTGACATCATTTATTATGATTTTGATTTTATAATTTTCATGAATGTCTTTCCTTGTCGTACAGCACATCAACCATTTGGAAACATTCTGTATTATAGGTACAAAGGGACTCAGCATCCAGTGTTTGGCAGTGAACAGTTTTCCTTTCTCTGGAGACATGGAACAATTGGGAAGGTGCCACCCCTTCCTTGTCGCAATTGTTTGAATGTGATCAGACGTCTATTTTCCAAAGAACATCATCCATGATATTAGAGTCAGCAACCAATACTCCCAGGTAGGTACTGGACTCTTACCCTCATCAACAATTATTATGTCAGGTCTACACTGAGGCATACTGTAAAGCAGACAGTATTAGGATATATTGCTATCACCATGATCACGTTCTGTTAATATGCTGAACAAAGCAAGTTTTAATTTCACTCTGAAAATTAAACAAAAATGAATACAAATTTTAAAAACTTGTTGAAAACATATACTTGTTTTTTATAAGAAAAATTAATGTTGATGATTACTTTCATTATAAGAAGAAATTGCCACCATTATAAAACACAAGAAAAAAAAAGAAATATTTTATTTACAGTAGCTTACGGTTAGCTCCCTTCTTTTTATATTACATGGGAGATTTTTCATCAAAATCATATCAATATATGTAATAAACTAGTTTGATTCTTTTCATATTAATTCATAAAATAGTGATTATAGTAGAAATACTTCAAATAAAATGAACTAAAATAAAATTATATTTATAGAATAATCATAAAATTTATATAGTTTAAAACAGCGATTTTCAATGAATTGAAGCATTAGGTTGCATATATGCAGTACAATGTCCATAATAATTTCTTTATTTTCAATGTTTAATTGCATGATTAAATTGGTTATAGAAAAAATGCTTTTTAAGAAAATCACTCAATTTGAATTATAATTATAATAATAATTATAATTAATAGACATATAATACATAATTTATGATTTTCTTTTTTAACTATAATATAATTTTATTTAGTTCATTTTATTTGAAGTATTTCTTACTATAATCACTTATTTTATGAATTAATATGAAAAGAATCAAACTAGTTTTATTACATATATTGATATGATTTTGTTATGAAAAATTCCATGTAATATAAAAAGAAGGGAGCTAACCGTAAGCTCACTTAAATAATATTTTCTTTTTTTTCTTTGTGTTTTATAATGGTGGCAATTTCTTCTTATAATGAAAGTAATCATCAACATTAATATTTTTCTATAAAAAACATAAGTATATGTTTTCAACAAGTTTTTAAAAATTTGTATTCATTTTGTTTAATTTTCAGAGTGAAATTAAAACTTGCTTTGTTCAGCATATTAACAGAAGTGATCATGGTGATAGCAATATATCTAATACTGTCTGCTTTACCAGTATGCCTCAGTGTAGACCTGACATATAATGTTGATGAGGGTAAGAGTCCAGGTACCTACCTGGGAGATATTGGTGCTGACTCTAATATCATGGATGATGTTTCTTTGGAAAATAGACGTCTGATCACATTCAACCAATTGCGACAAGGAAGGGCTGGCAACTTCCCTTGTTCATGTCTCCCAGAAGAAAGGAAACTGTTCACTGCCCAAACACTGGATGCTGAGTCCCTTTGTACCTATAATACAGAATGTTTCCAAATGGTTGATGTGGCTGTACGACAAGGAAAGACATTCATGAAAATTATAAAAATCAAAATCATAATAAATGATGTCAATGATAATGCGCCAGAATTTCCTGAGAAACAGAAAAACATACAATTTCTGAGGAAGTCAGGAAGGATTTAAAAAGCCTTCCTAATGCTATAGATAGAGATGTAAGTCTTTTACATTCACAAATAAGTTTATGAATTAAAAAAGAAGAAAAATGAGCCTTTTTTACTATCAATTCAGAAAATACATTTGGCCCACCAGAATTAAGTATTTCAGTTGACGGCAAATTGGACAGAGAAGATAAAAGATTCATATATGATACAAGTAATTGCTAAAGATGGCGGCTCCCTCCTAAACAAAGTGTTTTGAATGTTCATATAAGTGTTGAAGATTTGAATGATAATGCACCCATGTTTAGTCAAAATATTTATAACATTTCCATCAAAAACAAAGAATATGGTAATGTACCAATTGTTATAGTATCTGCCAGTGACTTAGATGTCGGACCAAATGGAAAAGTTTCTTATCATTTCAGAACTCAAATGTCAGAAGAAATTAAAAATTACTTTCAGTTGGATGAAGGCAGGAAAAATATATTTGAAGCAGAAATTACCTCCTAGTCCAAAGTCAACATATAAACTTTTTGTAACAGCAGTTGATGGAGGTGCTTCACCTTTAAGCAGTTCTGCTGGAGTTCTTGTAAATGTAATCAACACCAAAACAGACCACCCAACATATTGTGACTTTTATGTCTGAATCAACAGATAACACAGCCACCATTTCTGAAGATGTAGAAGTGGGCAGTTTTATTGCTTATGTCAAAGTGACAGACCCTGATGCTGGACAAAATGGAGAGGTCAACTGTGAGTTGCACCATGATAAATTCCGCTTACAAAAACTCAGATCAAAAGAATACAAAGTGACATTGAAAACAAGTTGACAGAGAAATGCAAGACCACCATGATGTTACAATCAGCTGTAAAAGATGAAGGATCTCCTCCACAACACAGTGATAGCAAGTTCTCGATCAAAGTGAAAGATGTTAATGATGTACAGCCACAATTTGCAAAAGACACATTTAAATTCTCAGTGTTTGAGAATGAAAGTCCAAAGACACCGGTTGGTTCTATCAATGCCACTGATCCTGATCTTGGAGCTGGTGGCCGACTCACATATTCTTTGCTCACCAAAAATGAAGACTTCCTACCTTTCAAGATAACCAGCAATGGCTTGATTTCTACAATCATGTCTCTTGACCATGAGTTCAAAGACATTTATAAATTCAAGGTTTTAGTGAAAGATAATGGAAGCCCTTCACTTGATAATATGGTCAATGTGATTGTGGAGATTGAAGATAAAAATGATAATGCTCCGTATTTTACCTTTCCCAGTGTTAACCCTTTCAATCTGGATGTGAAATACCATCCCCATCATACAAAGAACATCACCCTTCTAAAGGCTGCCGACAGTGACAGTCAAGAGAATGCATTTCTCAAATATGAAATAACTTCAGGCAATGATAAACAGTTGTTTGCCATCAATCATTATAGTGGATTGTTGTCTTTCAATCGCTTACTTAGCCAACAAGATGCTGGCTCGTATCACCTGCAGTTTATGGTCAAGGACAGTGGTAGTCCAGTTTTATCTGCCAAGATGTCAATGTTTTTTGACGTTGACAGTCAGTAACAATACAGAAGACATGTTAAATGCTGCCTATTCACACAGTGATATCAAGATCCACCAGTATTTACTGATTGTCATTGTGTTGGTTGCAGTGACAGTTGCTATACCAATTACTGCTGCAATTTCCATCTGCATCCTTCGCTGCATTGATACCAGAAGTGTTGCACATGCACATCCATTGGCTGGCACTTCCAGCAAATATTACCCTGAACAGGCACATCCAATGCATCCATCTTACCAGACTACTTATTGGTCAGGTGTGTCTGTTGCTGTGCGAGCAGAACAAGATGTGCTTTGTAGAACTCTACCGGGCAGAGGCAGAAGGCCCCAACATTGTGCAGATGTTTTGGATGATGGACGTAGAAGTTCAGCCCTTGGAATCAAAGTACAAACTGCTACTGAAGTCATCTATGAGGTAGGATACCTTTTAAAAAAATTTTTTTTTTTCATAAACTTTCTCCAATTATCATAACATAGATATTAATCAATGTTTAATTCATTTTAAGCCACAGTATTTATTAAATGTGACTCATCCATTTCTATATTGTTTTTATGTCTTTCTCTAACTGTCACCATGATATGGGACCCTCTACTCATCTTTTTCATTTTCCATTGTACAATTTTCATAATATAAAATTCATACATATTTTGATTATCATCAGCAATTAAACTTTTTCCTCATCTTCTTATTCATCTTATTAATTATTGAAAGTCACTCATCAATTTCAATAATGTTTTTATACTTTTCTATGTTGAAAGGAAATCAGAGGTGCAGCTGGTGGTAAGAGACATGAAGAGAAACTGTATGGGTCCTGACTATCATCCTGATATGGGACCCTCTACTCATCCTGACAACGAAGATCCTTATGCTGAAAGATATGCTAATCATTGTCAAAATGTACCTGGTAAGTTGTACCTCATGAATTTCTTTAATCATATAAATATTAGAAAACAAGAATTTTACTTAATTTATTTCAAAATATGAATGATGAATTGGTTTGATAAACTTATTTTGCTTATTTCAGTGTCTGACACATCTGATTATATATGAACCCCATTCATCCAGAGTATCCATGAAGAGTATACAGATATGAAGCCTTCAATGCAAACATTCATGTCCCCTGGAGATACAAGGACTGTTCCAAGAAGGTTATACAAGGAAGATGTTAACCTTGACTCTGATTATAGGCAATGGGCTACCCTCAAGCATAGTTCAGTTGATAGATACACTTCTGACACTCAGCTACAATTACACAATGTAGATGCAGACAGTGTTACATGTGAGTCCCAGCAAGAAGAACAAACACAACAGCAGTTGTAGCAGCAGTGGAACAAGAGCTTATGCAGGAAGAGGAAGAAAAAAGAGAACTTGGCACAAATTTGACGCAAGAGACCATAATTTGTCCAATAAAGAAGATATTGAACAAGATGATCCACCATACACTTCTAGCTCTATAGTTACATGAAGAAAAAAAGCATTTTTTAAAAACACAAATCCCAGAAAATTAGTATTGATATATATTTGAATCTTTCTCCAAAATCTTAAAAATAGCAACACAATTTAAATAACTGTAATTCACTGAGTATAACTGAAATCATTTCTTATAAGTGGATTTAAAAGATGTTAAGATTATCTTAGGAAATAACCTTAAAAAATATAGGATACTCAGAATAGTCCTGTAGACCTGTCACTCAGCCTCCAGTGAAAGACCACAAGCTAATGCTGGTGTGAAAAACTAACAAGGAGTGACAATAATAATAATAATAATAATAATAATAATAATAATAATAATGATTATAATAAATTTTAAAACTAAATTCTATTTTATTTCGAAGCAAATAAAGGGTAAATTTGGAATGTTGTCTTTGAAACAAACTTAAAAAAAGACTATAATAATAACTTGAAAATATTTTGATAAAAGAAAAATTGCATGATCAAATGTATTTTAAATATTAATTTTTTTTTATCATCGGTAATAATTAATCTTATTTGTACTCTTCAACACTGCATACACTGAGTAGATTATTTAGTGTTAGTTTTCTCTTCTTTGTTTTTGAAAGGAAATGAAAAAATTGTAATGGGAAAATGAAGTAAATAGGACAAAATAATAAAGAAATTTGTATGGATAAGGACATTGATGTGAAATACTGATATTCTAAGAAAATACTTTTTTTACCAAAATCATTTTCTAATGTAAAAAGTCTTTTGAAATTATTTTTACTTTATTTGGATGTGAAATCAGATTTAATTGTAAATTATAACTGGGGTGGGGGAGAGAGAGAGAGAGAGAGAGAGAGAGAAAAGAGAGAGGTAGAGTACTTGCTTTTTTCTTTGTGGTAATTTTTTTGTCTTGTCAGAGTCAGTGGCTCCAGCCGCCATGATGCAAATGGCAGACTTGATAGGACTATGGCTTTCTTTCTCTTCTACATATGCATACTCTTCCACACGTAAACATACACACTATTTGTAACACCCACATGAACACATATACATGCACACCAAGAGGGGCCTAACATTGTATTCACACAATAGCAGCAGCAGTAGCAGTAGAGCTGTACACCAGGATACACACAGCTTGTCTCATCATACATCTGAGCTTCATCAATACATCCTTGCAGGTTAGTCGACATTAAAATCCATCTAGTTCTATTTTTTTTCCACTATAAATCTTTCCTATTTGTGCATGGCCATCTGTTTTGCTTTGTGGTATATAAACTGATACACAAAGCTTTATTATAAATTCAATTAGCTTTTACATGCCTAAAAATTATCAACTCTCACATTTTAGCAACATCACTATCTCATGTGTATGTGTCTCCACTAAATGTTTGAGTCATGCAATTGTTATTCTTTTGTAAAAATCAAATATAATTGCAATATTTTAAACCATTATCTTGAATTGTATGGATTTTTACGGTTCTGGATATAAACTTTGCTATTATTTTACTAAATAAAATGTAAATATACAATATTTCCGTTTTGAGTATTGAAATATCTGATGTACATTTTCTTTATAATTTTGTTTTCTGAGGGTTGAATAGTTTTAATGTATTCACAAAAAGAAACATTTTAGTAATTTTTAGGAATCTCTATTTTGCAAATAAGTAAAACTATTCTTGGATTTTCTGTTAACCCTAAAGGTATGAACCATTTCAGAAGGCCAAACAAACACACATTTTGGATTGATATTAACTATATGCCTTTATATTTAGGTCAGTGATATTAGAAAGAATTCTTTTAATTCTCTTATTTTAATGAATCTGTAAAATATTGCCTAAAAAAAAAAAAAAAGAAAAAAAGAAAAGAAAGATAGATCATGATTTTCAAAAGAGTTAAAAGAGTAAAGGAAAAAAAAAAAAAAAAAATTGTCTTTCATAATTTTAAAAATTCATAAGCGGATTTTGTTTATGTATACATATATTTTGACAATAAGTGATTAAATTATCAGTCTATAAAGGGTGGCCCATAAAAGACTGACAATAAAAAAATGTAATCATTTAGTCTTTTGAGTCATAAAATATAGTCCAAGGAAATATATTTTTTTAGCTATTTGTAAAAAATGATATCTTGTAGATTAACTCCATTTTCATGGACACAAAGTTGCACCTTAATTCAAAATTAAAAAGAAGAAAGTTATGAATTAAAAAAAATATTTAGGTTATTTTCCATAAGATTTTATCTTTATGCTTATTTTTTCTTTACCATTGATAAATAATTTTAATGAGTGATAGTAATTTATAATTAAAAAAAAAAACCCACAAAAAATCTTTGATGTTTTGTTGAACTGTAATTACAAAACATATTTTAATTTAGAAAGAAGAGTAATGTATGTTTTTCCTTCTTTAATGATATATTATTTCTATTTAACTGAAACTGTTTCTCAGATATAATCAGATTTGTCCTTAATTTAATTATTACTAAGAATTATGATCAAAATAATGGCTAGTTTTAATAATAAATGCAAGCATGCACTTAAGTGTGAGAAATATTAAAAATAAATGAGAAAGTAAGAAATTAATAATATCATTTAAAGCAATACATAATTTTAACACAGAGACTTGGAAGTTACATAACTCTTCATTACAGGGGAGAGAATTATTAGATGCATTTTTAAATTACTAAAATTGTGAGATGATGTTATTTCCATTATTAAATTTTGGTCAATATTTTCTTTGTTGTTTTTATGAAAACATTTTTAGACTGAATACCCTCTGACCATTAACTGGAGTATCATGAAGATGAAATAAAGAATTAGCGGTACCATTATAGTATGTGGCCACAAAACCATGTCTCCCTTATAGTATGTAGCTACCATAAAAAGCATATTATAAGGTTATAATAATAACTGCTAACCCCACCCCATTTCAGAATTTTAGAATATTCTAGAATTAAATAGATCTGATTCATGTAAATTATGGATAAATTCTTTTTTAATTATTCTTACTTACTATATACAGCTTATGACTGAATTGCATTTCTTGAAATTGAATATATGTGAAAAATAATTAGTTTCAATAAATTGCCTACTACTTATATCTATAAATATACTCTTACTGAGGTAGGACACATTCAAACTCGGTAGGCCACATACTATAACAGAATCAAAAAGGTAGGCCACATACTATAATGGCACCAAATTAGCTTCAGTTGAGACAAACTCATATCTCAGTATCTTGATGTTCATGGAAGACGCTTAAATTAGTCTAGTCATATAGCAACTGATTGTAAGCTATGTCTTTATTTCTGCATCATGCTACTTACTTCAGCACTCAGAAGTAGTAATATGACTGTAGATTTATGCCACATTTAGCCAGATGCTCCCATAGTCAAATTGGTTAGGGTATCATCCATAAGATATAGAATGAAAGTTCAAGCTACTGCTTCTTGCCATTTTCATAAGCAGAAGGTATTCAATCAATTAGTGATAAAAACAAACATTAAGATGACACATTTTTAAAGAACATCAATGTCATGTTAAATTGATATATAATATTGTAATATTTTCAGGAAAAAACAAAATTAACTCTGCAATGCTGGTCAAGGGATACATATTCTTGTCAGTCTTACACCTATGCCTCTGTGCTGACTTGACGTACAGTGTAGATGAGGGTAAGAGTCCAGGTACCTACCTGGGGGACATTGCTGCTGATTCCCATATCATGGATGATGTTTCTTTGGAAAATAGACGTCTAATAACATTCAACCAATTGCGACAAGGAAAGGCTGGCACTTCCCAATTGTTCCATGTCTCCCAGAAGAAAGGAAAACTCTTCACTGCCCAAACACTGGATGCTGAGTCCCTTTGTACCTATAATACAGAATGTTTCCAAATGGTTGATGTGGCTGTACGACAAGGAAAGACCTTCATGAAAATTATAAAAATAAAAATAATTATAAATGATGTCAATGATAATGCACCGGAGTTTCCAGAGAAACAAATTAATTTAGTATTCTTAGAAGGAGTGAGTAAAAGATTTAAAAATTCTATTCCCAATGCCATTGACAAAGATGTTGGTGTTGTTAACTCACAGATCTCATATGAATTAAAAAAGGATGACAATGAACCCTTTTCTCTTTCTAATTATGAAACACCATTTGGTACACCAAAGCTTTCAATTGTAGGTGAAGAAAAACTTGATAGAGAAAATAAAGATTCTTATATGATACAAGTGATTGCCAAAGATGGAGGGTCCCCACCTAAAAAAAGTATTTTAAATGTTCAAATTACTTTGACAGATCTAAATGATAATCCTCCAGTATTCACCAAGGATATTTATAATGTTTCTATTGAAAATAAAGAGTACAGAGATAAGCCAATTGTTGTCGTTTTGGCAACAGATTTGGACATAGGCAAAAATGGGGAGGTTTCGTATTACTTCAGTCAACAAACATCTAACAATAATAAGAATCACTTTAAATTAAACAGAAAAACTGGAGAATTATTCTTACTAGAAAGATTTTCTTCTAATGAAAATACTATTTACAAACTATTTGTAAAAGCAATAGATGGTGGAGATCCACCACTGAATGGATTTGCAGGTGTTTTAGTAAACATTATCAATACTCAAAACAGACCTCCTAATATATTTGTGACTTTCATGTCTGAGTCAACAGATAACACAGCCACCATTTCTGAAGATGTAGAAGTGGGTAGTTTTATTGCTTATGTCAAAGTGACAGACCCTGATGCTGGACAAAATGGAGAGGTCAACTGTGAGTTGCACCATGATAAATTCCGCTTACAAAAACTCAGATCAAAAGAATACAAAGTGACATTGAAACACAAAGTTGACAGAGAAATGCAAGACCACCATGATGTTACAATCAGCTGTAAAGATGAAGGATCTCCTCCACAACACAGTGATAGCAAGTTCTCGATCAAAGTGAAAGATGTTAATGATGTACAGCCACAATTTGCAAAAGACACATTTAAATTCTCAGTGTTTGAGAATGAAAGTCCAAAGACACCGGTTGGTTCTATCAATGCCACTGATCCTGATCTTGGAGCTGGTGGCCGACTCACATATTCTTTGCTCACCAAAAATGAAGACTTCCTACCTTTCAAGATAACCAGCAATGGCTTGATTTCTACAATCATGTCTCTTGACCATGAGTTCAAAGATATTTATAAATTCAAGGTTTTAGTAAAAGATAATGGAAGCCTTCACTTGATAATACAGTCAATGTGATTGTGCAGATTGAAGATAAAAATGATAATGCTCCGTATTTTACCTTTCCCAGTGTTAACCCTTTCAATCTGGATGTGAAATATCATCC
Organism: Doryteuthis pealeii; assembly: GCA_023376005.1. Classification (NCBI taxonomy): domain Eukaryota; kingdom Metazoa; phylum Mollusca; class Cephalopoda; order Myopsida; family Loliginidae; genus Doryteuthis; species Doryteuthis pealeii. Next base: position 42,815,467 of record CM042151.1, read on the forward strand.
CCATCATACAAAGAACATCACCCTTCTAAAGGCTGCCGACAGTGACAGTCAAGAGAATGCATTTCTCAAATATGAAATAACTTCAGGCAATGATAAACAGTTGTTTGCCATCAATCATTATAGTGGATTGTTGTCTTTCAATCGCTTACTTAGCCAACAAGATGCTGGCTCGTATCACCTGCAGTTTATGGTCAAGGACAGTGGTAGTCCAGTTTTATCTGCCAAGACGTCAATGTTTTTGACGTTGACAGTCAGTAACAATACAGAAGACATGTTAAATGCTGCCTATTCACACAGTGATATCAAGATCCACCAGTATTTACTGATTGTCATTGTGTTGGTTGCAGTGACAGTTGCTATACCAATTACTGCTGCAATTTCCATCTGCATCCTTCGCTGCATTGATACCAGAAGTGTTGCACATGCACATCCATTGGCTGGCACTTCCAGCAAATATTACCCTGAACAGGCACATCCAATGCATCCATCTTACCAGACTACTTATTGGTCAGGTGTGTCTGTTGCTGTGCGAGCAGAACAAGATGTGCTTTGTAGAACTCTACCGGGCAGAGGCAGAAGGCCCCAACATTGTGCAGATGTTATGGATGATGGACGTAGAAGTTCAGCCCTTGGAATAAAAGTACAAACAGCTACTGAAGTCATCTATGAGGTAGGAAATCATTTTACTTTACATCCAATTTTTATTCTATAGAAATTAATTGAACATTTATCAGTAATTAAATATTTTACTAATATTCATTATTTATTGAAAATTTCTCATCAATTAATTTTGTTACTGTTTATTTATCTACTTTCATGTTGAAAGGAAATCAGAGGTGCAGCTGGTGGTAAGAGACATGAAGAGAGAAATTGTATGGGTACTGACTATCACCCTGATATGGGACCCTCAACTCATCCTGATAATGAAGATCCCTATGCTGAAAGATATGCAAATCACTGCCAAAATATACCTGGTAAGTTCTAATTGGTTAATTACTTTTCTACCATAAAAAAAACCCCAGGAATATTGCTTACCATTTATTGTAAAAACAAAAACAAATGGTAAATTGTTTTTAAACTTGTTTTCTTTTGTTCATTACAGCATCAGATACATCTGATTATTATGAGCCACATTCATCCCAGAGTATCCATGAAGAGTATACAGATATGAAGCCTTCAATGCAAACATTCATGTCCCCTGGAGATACAAGGACTGTTCCAAGAAGGTTATACAAGGAAGATGTTAACCCTGACTCTGATTATAGGCAATGGGCTACCCTCAAGCATAGTTCAGTTGATAGATACACTTCTGACACTCAGCTACAATTACACAATGTAGAAACAAACAATGAAACGTGTGAACCAGAAGAAGAACAAACACAAACAGCAGAAGCAGCAGCAGTAGAATTTACACAGAAAAAGGAGGAATTAGACTTGGTGCAGCAAGATATACAAAACTCTCTTTACAAACAAAATATTGAAGAAGAATGTCCACCAGATTCTCCTAAGTCAATACATTCTACGTAGATATGAACAAAGAAATTATTGAATTGAAATTACTTTATCATAAATATTTCAAAATTTCAAAAGTATTTCAATTCAGTAAAAGAAAGATATGGTTAAATGAGTAAATAAGACATTATTTTATGAATAAATATCTTAGGTAAAATAATTATTTCTCAATTAATATCTTTGGGACATGGATTATTCTGCATTCAAAATATGAATTCATTTTTACTACTTGTCTTAGCTTAAGTTTTTAAGGAATTTTTATTTTTGAAAATAATCTCCAGCAAGTAACTGAATTACATAAAATTTATAAAGTAAGGATAAACTTGAATTATTTGAATTTTAAAGAAATAAAAATAACATGTGAATGCACTTATTACAAAAATAAAAATATTTAGAATGTTTTTAATTTAAGGACAATACTAAATATATCATTATTTTCCCTATTAAATAGGATAGGCATAAATAAATAATTCCGGAAATATTTTGAGGACAAAATATGACAGAAAAATGCATAACAATGGATTTTACATGAAAATGTTTTTTTTCCAAATATATTCTTTAACAAACATTATAAACCAATATATTCACTAAGAAAAATGGAGTATAAATAAAATTAAGGAAAAAGTGACTTGTGGTACTTAGAAAAAGAGAGAGAGAGAGAGAGAGAGAGAGAGAGAGAGAGAGAGAGAGAGAGAGAGACAGACAGAGAGACAGACAGACAGACAAAAAGAGGAAAAAAACAACTTGCCTTACACTTCATAATAATTTTTATTCTTTGTCAGAGTCAGTGGCTGTAGCCGCCATGATGCAAGCGGCAGACTTGATAGGACTGTGGCTTTCTTTCTCTTTCACAAATTCATACTCTCCCACATCCACACATAAACATACACACTGTTTATAACACTCACATGTACACATGTATGTATGTGTGTATGCACACCAAAAGAGGGCTAACATTGTACTCACACAATAGCAGCAGCAGTAGCAGTAGAGCTGTACACCAGGATACACACATATCGTCTTGTCATACATCTGTGCTTCATCGATACAACATTGCAGGTTAGTTGGTGTTAAAATCTTTCCAGTTATCTTCTTTTTTCTTTGTTTCAATCTTTCATGTTCATATTCAACTGTTTTGCTTTGTGGCAGATTAACAAAGTCAAATACAAAAGCTTTTTTTATAAATTCAATCAGTTTTCTCTTTTCTAAAAAATTGTAACTCTTTCATTATAGAAATATCACTAACTCAAAGTCAAGATACACACATTCAAATATCTGACTCATGCATTTGCTATGTTCATTTGATTTTCTACTATTTCAACATCTTCACAAACCCTCTGATTTTTATTTATTTAGGTTTTTATCAAATTCCATTGGCTTATTAGCAATTCACATAAATTAACTAAAATAATTCAATATTGCTTTTTATTCATAGGATTAAATGTTAGCATAAAAGATGATAAACACACAAACGATCTGAATATTTTATATGCAGACATTAATTAATATAGTGATCAACTAACATTTCCTCTTACATTGTTTTTTACTAAAATTCACACACACACATGCACATATATATATTGATGGTTTAATAATTCAGTATTTAAAAAGGTTTAATATTAAAAAATGTATTTATTATATAGTGTATGATTGTATTTTATCCCTTGTCTTTATTGAATATATATTTTTAAGATTCTATTCAATTCAGGGCAGTCCTCGTGGCATAGTGGCTAATGTGCTGGACTGTGATATTGCAATAAGTGAATTCAAACTCCAGTCATATTATATTCATTTTTGAACTAATACCCTTGGGAAAGGTATGAATTCCCTCATAACCCCAGCTACGGATTAAATAGTACATCTACTGTTCATCTACAAGTATGGCTTTGGCATTAAATAACCCAATAACATTGATATGCCATTAAACAAAGAAACCAAATAAAAACAAATCAAATCTATTCAATTCAGTATGTAGAAAGTGTATAACTTTAAATGTAATTCAAATTGAGTGATTTTCTTAAAAATGTTTTCTATATTTCAGATTAATCAGTAATTAAACATGGACATAAAGAAATATATTTATGTACATGTTCATATATGTGTGCATATAATGCTTCAACACTTTCTATATTAATATTTTATTCATTTGCAAGAGGTTATAATTTCTGAACTGTAAAACATGTTTATAATTTGCTTACAGATTTAATTTTCCTTGAAATAACATGCAAATTTGTATTCTTATTTCAAGTCTAACCTACAAAAAGGAAGGTATATAAACCTTCTATAATCTCTGATTTGTTTACCATGCTAGTTGTCGTTGTTTTTTTTTAAATAGAAGTGTTAATAGTATATTTTATTAATTTTTTTTTTTTAGATGGAGATTGTCCTTATTAACTTTAACTAGTATTTTTCTCATCTGAGTTTTGACTGCTTTTTAATCTTCTGGACAATGTTTACTATATTTGGCACAAAATTCCCTTTAAAAGATAAATCCATAAAATTAGTAATCAATTATCAGGGAAATCAGCTAAAATTATCATAAGAAATTACTTTATAAATTTTACCAAAAAATGTTATGATATTCTATAAAATAATTTTTTTTTCTTTCAAGTGTAAAAATAAGGGAGATAACCATTCCAAATAAGAAATTTAAACTTTATCATTATTATTTTTCCATTTCACTTTATTCTTTTCAAATATCACAACTTTCTGTTAAGTAAATAATTATTAGAATGTTATCTCATTTTCAAAGAATGAAATGATTATTTTGTATCATTTCAGGACCTAGATAGACATCTTTTGAAATTGTGCTGTTAATCTTGATACAGAAAAAGGCCATGATGGTGATGATTCTTTACATATTGCTGTCAGTCTTACAAATGTGCCTCAGTACTGACTTGACATATAATGTAGATGAAGGTAAAAGTCCAGGTACTTACCTGGGGGACATTGCTGCTGACTCTAATATCATGGATGATGTTTCTTTGGAAAACAGACGTCTAATAACATTCAACCAATTGCGACAAGGAAGGGCTGGCTCTTCCCAATTGTTCCATGTCTCCCAAAAGAAAGGAAAACTCTTTACTGCCCAAACACTGGATGCTGAGTCCCTTTGTACCTATAATACAGAATGTTTCCAAATGGTTGATGTGGCTGTACGACAAGGAAAGACATTTATGAAGATTATAAAGATCAAAATAATTATAAATGATGTCAATGATAATGCGCCAGAATTTCCAGAGAAAGAAATACGTCTTGAATTTGTGGAAGGAAATAGCAAAGGGTTTAAGAACTCAATCCCAAATGCCATAGATAAAGATGTTGGTGTCATTAACTCAAAAATCAATTATGAGTTGAAGAGAGATGATAAAGAACCATTCTCTTTATCTGTTCTTAGCACTCCATATGGTCCACCTGAATTAAGTATTTCTGTTGAAGAAAAACTTGATCGAGAAAATAAAGACTCCTACAACATACAAGTAATAGCCAAAGATGGAGGATCTCCTCCAAAACAGAGTGTTTTGCATGTTCAAATTTCTGTAAATGACTTCAATGACAACCCACCAATATTTACTCATGACATCTATAACATATCCATTGAAAATAAATTCTACGGAGATAAACCAATTGCGGTGATATCTGCAACAGATCTGGATGCTGGAGATAATGGTAAAGTATCCTATTATATAAGATCACAAACATTAGATACAGTCAAAGAATATTTTGATTTAAACACACTCAATGGAGAAGTATTACTTAAGAAAAAGCCAATTTTAAACCAAAATAATATTTTTAAATTGTTTGTTGGAGCCATCGATGGAGGTCACCCACCACTGAAGGGTTTTGCAGTAATTCTAATTAGAATTATAAATGCACAAAACAGACCACCCAAAATATTTGTGACTTTTATGTCTGAGTCAACAGATAACACAGCCACCATTTCTGAAGATGTAGAAGTGGGTAGTTTTATTGCTTATGTCAAAGTGACAGACCCTGATGCTGGACAAAATGGAGAGGTCAACTGTGAGTTGCACCATGATAAATTCCGCTTACAAAAACTCAGATCAAAAGAATACAAAGTGACATTGAAACACAAAGTTGATAGAGAAATGCAAGACCACCATGATGTTACAATCAGCTGTAAAGATGAAGGATCTCCTCCACAACACAGTGATAGCAAGTTCTCGATCAAAGTGAAAGATGTTAATGATGTACAGCCACAATTTGCAAAAGACACATTTAAATTCTCAGTGTTTGAGAATGAAAGTCCAAAGACACCGGTTGGTTCTATCAATGCCACTGATCCTGATCTTGGAGCTGGTGGCCGACTCACATATTCTTTGCTCACCAAAATGAAGACTTCCTACCTTTCAAGATAACCAGCAATGGCTTGATTTCTACAATCATGTCTCTTGACCATGAGTTCAAAGATATTTATAAATTCAAGGTTTTAGTGAAAGATAATGGAAGCCCTTCACTTGATAATACGGTCAATGTGATTGTGCAGATTGAAGATAAAAATGATAATGCTCCGTATTTTACCTTTCCCAGTGTTAACCCTTTCAATCTGGATGTGAAATATCATCCCCATCATACAAAGAACATCACCCTTCTAAAGGCTGCCGACAGTGACAGTCAAGAGAATGCATTTCTCAAATATGAAATAACTTCAGGCAATGATAAACAGTTGTTTGCCATCAATCATTATAGTGGATTGTTGTCTTTCAATCGCTTACTTAGCCAACAAGATGCTGGCTCGTATCACCTGCAGTTTATGGTCAAGGACAGTGGTAGTCCAGTTTTATCTGCCAAGACGTCAATGTTTTTGACGTTGACAGTCAGTAACAATACAGAAGACATGTTAAATGCTGCCTATTCACACAGTGATATCAAGATCCACCAGTATTTACTGATTGTCATTGTGTTGGTTGCAGTGACAGTTGCTATACCAATTACTGCTGCAATTTCCATCTGCATCCTTCGCTGCATTGATACCAGAAGTGTTGCACATGCACATCCATTGGCTGGCACTTCCAGCAAATATTACCCTGAACAGGCACATCCAATGCATCCATCTTACCAGACTACTTATTGGTCAGGTGTGTCTGTTGCTGTGCGAGCAGAACAAGATGTGCTTTGTAGAACTCTACCGGGCAGAGGCAGAAGGCCCCAACATTGTGCAGATGTTTTGGATGATGGACGTAGAAGTTCAGCCCTTGGAATAAAAGTACAAACGGCTACTGAAGTCATCTATGAGGTAGGATAATGATTTTTTAATTTTTAATTTTTACCTTTATATAATAAATATACACATACATATGTTCAAAACATTTAAAGACTGGCTTCATAATTTTCTTTCAGATATTCAATTGTTGAAATTAAATTTATTCATAAACAAGTTTCACCTTTACAGCCTCATCAAATATTATGAAATTGGTTTTAAAAAATGATAATGAAACTTGTTGGTGTAAATCCTGATTTTAACAGATCCTGAATATGAGTTCCTTGGAAGATTTTTGAAATTTTTGAAGTATAAAAATTATTTTAAAATCTCATTTATAATTCATATTATTAATATGCAAACACAATCTGCTTTAATCATATCTATTTTACTTCATCTTCTAGGTGAAAAGTACAAAACAAATCTGAGTACCAATATTTATAGTTTGGTCTAATTTTTCAATACCAAGCAATAAAATGACAATCTAGAATCTATATTTCTACATTAGGGTTCAATATATGGGTCAAATAAATCTGTTTGAAAATTATGTGTACTAGATAGGAATAATTGAAACCATATAAATGTGAATTATTATAGTAAAAAAAAGTGCAATTAAAAAAAATTGCTATGAAACATTGAAAATATGAATGGTTATGATTATAATCAAAACATTTATGAATGAATCAAATACCGGCATCCATAATGTGTTAATATGCCATTAAACATACCAAACCAAATCAACACAAAACTATAATCCAGCAAAAATGATACATCATAGTGAGATTATTATTAAAGCAATAAACTCAAAATCATCTAACCCAGTCAATCAAAATTTGAACCAAAACAATAATTTTGTGGGGCTGAATTTCTGCTGAATGGCATTTTTAATAATCTAAATTCTTGATATTATGCTAATTAAAATCTTTCACTTCATTTTAAAAAGAAACATAAATATCTCCTTAGACCACTGTTATAATGGGACCAAACAAATTAACATTTTATCTAGCATTTATTAAGGGTCACAGATTAATTTTATTATTATTCATATATGTATTTTCTATGTTGAAAGGAAATCAGAGGTGCAGCTGGTGGTAAGAGACATGAAGAGAGAAACTGTATGGGACCTGATTATCATCCTGATATGGGACCCTCAACTCATCCTGATAATGAAGATCCTTATGCAGAAAGATATGCAAATCACTGTCAAAATGTACCTGGTAAGTTCTAACTGGTTAATTGCTTTTCTATCATAAACATTAAAAAACAAAAATGTTGCTTACCCTTTAATGTAAAAAAAGAAATGGTAAAATGTTTTTTAAACTTGTTTTCTTTTGTTCATTACAGCATCTGACACATCTGATTATTATGAACCCCATTCATCCCAGAGTATCCATGAAGAGTATACAGATATGAAGCCTTCAATGCAAACATTCATGTCCCCTGGAGATACAAGGACTGTTCCAAGAAGGTTATACAAGGAAGATGTTAACCCTGACTCTGATTATAGGCAATGGGCTACCCTAAAGCATAGTTCAGTTGATAGATACACTTCTGACACTCAGCTACAATTGCACAATGTAGATGCAGATGGTGTTACATGTGAGCCACAACAAGAACAAACACAAACAATAGAAACTACAGAAGAAGATGACAAAGAAATTATTGTTCAGTCATCAAGAGAGATAGAAAACTTAGAGAACACAGAGAACTTTCAGCAAGTTTCTCCACCACACACTCCTACATCAATACATTCCATACAAACGTAAAAACATACACACTTATTTCTTACATTACTTTTTAACACTTTTTACTGATATTCCTTTTGAAAAATCTTTTTTATTAGAAAACTTCATCCTTGTCTTATAATGCAAATAATGAATTAGTTTAAATAACAATTAGTGAATTTCATATAAATATTTAACAAAAAGACATTTGTAATCCTGCATAGATTTTTTGAAAGAAAAACAGATAAGAATTCTCTTCAGTTATGCTTCTTCTATCATGCTTCATTATATACTGCATCATAGAAATAAAATCCCTCTTTCCTCAGAATAAAATAATTCATGTGATCAATATTCTATGTACTTATATGCAAATTGTTAGCTAAATATTCTCTTAAAAATTTTTTTATAATTCTTGGAGAGATATTAAGTTTCTTTTACATAAAGCAAGACAGAAAATCTTTCAAAATGAAATCTTTGACAAATAAGCAATTGTTAGAAATAAAGCTATTTTAAAAAATAAACTTTTCTTAACTGTTTCATAAAGTAATTTAGAAGAAAATGGTAAATTTGTAGCATATACACTAAACTTTTTTGTCAGTCACTTTGTTCCTTTCTACACCAGATATTAATATTTTTGTGGATTATGGTTGTTGTAATTATCTTTGTTTTCTACAGCAATAAAGAACATAAATATATAACGTCTTTACATTCATTCTTTACAGATTTGATATTTAACTAATAAATAAGTCTGACAGTGAAAATTTAATTGATTTTATACTTAATAAATTACTTATAATATGTTATACACAAGAATTTTCATTTTTCAAAACTTATCGTCACTGTAATTAAGTTTGTTTACTAGTTAATAAGGATTATAAATAGATGATATTTTTTACATTATTTCTATACTTTCTATACACATTTAATATTTAACAGTTATAAATAATGGTAAACAAGTTTAAATTTAATCGTTCTTATCAAATAGTAAATAAAGATATTTCTTAAAAGATGATAATAAGTGAGACAAAGCACAAAAAATTTGCTTGTTTTTCTATTAAGTATTTATTATCTGCAAAATAGAACTCAGACACAATTTTCAATTATTTTCTATAAATTTTTGAGAACAGTGAGTAAAATTGAAAGTGAATTAAAAAAAATACTGTTGTTATTGGTTAGAAAAAAAAAAAAAAAACAAGAGGAAAATACTTGCCTTTCTTTACCTGATAAATTTGATGCTTTGTTAGAGTCAGTACTTCTAGCCGCCATGATACATAGGGCAGACTTGATAGGACTGTAGCTTTCTTTCTCTTTCACATATGCATACTCCCCTATCCACATATAAACATACACACTGCTTGTAACACCCACATGTACACATGTATGTGTGTGCACACCAAGAGAGGGCTAACATTGTATTCATGCAGCAGCAGTAGCAGCAGAGCTGTACACCAGGACACACACATATTGTTTCATCATACATCTGTGCTTCATCAATACAACATTGCAGGTTAGTTGACATTGAAATCTTTCTAATTCTCTTTTTTTCATTTTATTCTTTTATCTAAATGTCCATTTGTTTTGAATTGTGACAGATTAACAAAGAAATTCAATGATCTTTATCTTCCCTACAAAATTATAATTCTTACATTTTGATAATATTTTCACAATCAACGTATTTGCATTGAAAATATCTGACTCATGCAAATGGTATGAGCTTCTGAAATTTTATATTAAAGTATCATTAAGTATTTTTATAATATTTGTCTTCAGGTTTTGTCTGGGGATTATTGAAGATTTTACAACTTTTAAACTTATCATTGAATTGCATGATTATTCTTTTCATTTAAGAATCCATAGTAATTAGACAATTCAATATAGCACGATGTACAGAAGCTAATAATATAGAGGCTTGTTCTCATAGACTATATCAATTAGTTATATTTGCACCGTGTCATAATCCTTATTTAAGGAGATTTTCCACTATTTCTATGAAAAGATAACATTTGTTCAGAGCAAGACATCAAATTTTACATTGCAATTGTTCAAATTTTGATTGTCTGATAGGAAAAGCTCATTTAAAGGCTTTCTTTCAGGTAATAAAATCTGTCAATTGCAACAATAATTATTATTATTTGATATATGCATTTACCTTTATTTATTAGGATTTCTTTGACATGAGATACATTACAATATATACTAACTTTAGTGGCAGTACATCAATATCAAATTGTTATTTCAAGACATTATTTCACGTTTATACACATTGTATTATTAAATACAGTTAGAAAATAGTTTTGATAATCTGTAAAGACAATATAATATAAATCAAATATTTAAAAATTTTTCCATGTTAAATTTTTCAAATTTTTTTTATTTAATCAAAATTGATTAAATGAAAAAATTGTTAGACAACTGAGCTTGATAAAAAATTAGCTGTAAAGAAAATATCTTTATTAAATAAATAACCCCCCCCCCCCAAACAAACAAAGGATTCTCAATATGGTGCATAAATGTAGGGTGCTATTCATATTTAAGAGAAACTTAAATAAGGGGACAACTCTAAAAAAATGTTTTTCCCCTCCAAAACATAGACATCTTATTATAATGGAGATTGTGGGTTTGTCTGTCTGTAACCGAAACTACACAAGTCACAATTCCCTTTGTTATTTACACACATTCTCCATGATTTTATTTTTATTTAAACCTCAATTATTAGTAAAATTGTTTTACATCATTAAGACTGTTAACAATATCTACATACTAATAACATGCAATTATATTTATATATTCAACGAAATAGCGGTTTACAGTGTGAATGGGAAGGCTAATTTGCATATTGATCTTAAAAAAATTGATTTTAATAAATATATGCTTAGTATTATTGATTTCTAATTATTTAGTTTTATCTTAATAAATATGAGCAAAAATCTCGGGGATAAATCTTAACAGAAATCTATTAACATAAAGAAATAACTGTAATTTTATTCTTTTCTTCCTATTTTAACTAAATAGTTAAATTAGGGAAATTTACCACTGAAAGACGGGAGTAAGGGAAAATGGTGGAACAGTTAGTTTCAAAGTTGTTCTATTTTCCAATTATACCCCCTCTGTTTCAAATATTTTTATCTGAATTCTTATTCAGTTTCATTAGCCTTTCTAATTTAACATGATATTTTATTATATTAAAACTTAAATACTTGCACCCGGAGGGTGCATATATTTGCTAGTTTGTATAAAGTTAGATGCATATATATTAACTGCTATGTTATGATAGGTGATCTTATCTGTTTTTAATTCATTTTCAGGGAAAATATAAAGCATAAAAAACTTAAAATTTAGAAAATACATTAACATGTTGGTGACCATTTACATCTTCATCTCTGTCATATGTTTGGGTCAATGTGTGGACTTGACATATAATGTAGATGAAGGTAAGAGTCCAGGTACCTACCTGGGGGATATTGCTGCTGATTCCCATATCATGGATGATGTTTCTTTAGAAAACAGACGTCTAATAACATTCAACCAATTACGACAAGGGAAGGCTGGCACTTCCCAATTGTTCCATGTCTCCCAAAAGAAAGGAAAACTCTTCACTGCCCAAACACTGGATGCTGAGTCCCTTTGTACCTATAATACAGAATGTTTCCAAATGGTTGATGTGGCTGTACGACAAGGAAAGACATTCATGAAGATTATAAAAATTAAAATAATGATAAATGATATCAATGATAATTCACCAGAATTTCCAGAGAAAGAAATTCACTTGGAGTTTGTGGAAGGAAATACTAAAGGATTTAAAAAATCTATCTCAAATGCCAAAGATAAAGATATTGGAGTTTTAAACTCTAAGATTACATATGAGCTGAGAGATAAAAATAATCAACCTTTTACTCTTTCAATTCATAAAACACCTTTTGGTATTCCTAAGCTAAGAATTGTAGGTGAAGAGAAATTAGATAGAGAAGAAAAAGAATCTTATATGTTACAAGTGATTGCCAAAGATGGTGGATCTCCACCAAAGGAAAGTGTTTTAGACATTCATATTTCTGTGACAGACTTTAATGATAATCCACCTGTGTTCAGCAAAGATTTCTACAATGTTTCCATCAATAACCAAGAATATGGAGAGAAGCCAATTGTAATTGTGTCAGCTACTGATTTGGATGAGGGAGAAAATGGAAAAGTTTCTTATTATATTAGTACAGAAACATCAGAAAAAGTAAAAAATTATTTCACAATAAACAGTTTATCAGGAGAAGTATTTTTAAAGGACAAATTGCCTTCAAACCCCAAAACAATTTATAAATTATTTATTGGTGCAAGAGATGGGGGTCAACCTCCACTAAATGGCTTGGCTGGTATCGTAATAAATATAATCAACACTCAAAACAGACCTCCAAATATATTTGTGACTTTTATGTCTGAGTCAACAGATAACACAGCCACCATTTCTGAAGATGTAGAAGTGGGCAGTTTTATTGCTTATGTCAAAGTGACAGACCCTGATGCTGGACAAAATGGAGAGGTCAACTGTGAGTTGCACCATGATAAATTCCGCTTACAAAAACTCAGATCAAAAGAATACAAAGTGACATTGAAACACAAAGTTGACAGAGAAATGCAAGACCACCATGATGTTACAATCAGCTGTAAAGATGAAGGATCTCCTCCACAACACAGTGATAGCAAGTTCTCAATCAAAGTGAAAGATGTTAATGATGTACAGCCACAATTTGCAAAAGACACATTTAAATTCTCAGTGTTTGAGAATGAAAGTCCAAAGACACCGGTTGGTTCTATCAATGCCACTGATCCTGATCTTGGAGCTGGTGGCCGACTCACATATTCTTTGCTCACCAAAAATGAAGACTTCCTACCTTTCAAGATAACCAGCAATGGCTTGATTTCTACAATCATGTCTCTTGACCATGAGTTCAAAGATATTTATAAATTCAAGGTATTAGTGAAAGATAATGGAAGCCCTTCACTTGATAATACGGTCAATGTGATTGTGCAGATTGAAGATAAAAATGATAATGCTCCGTATTTTACCTTTCCCAGTGTTAACCCTTTCAATCTGGATGTGAAATATCATCCCCATCATACAAAGAACATCACCCTTCTAAAGGCTGCCGACAGTGACAGTCAAGAGAATGCATTTCTCAAATATGAAATAACTGCAGGCAATGATAAACAGTTGTTTGCCATCAATCATTATAGTGGATTGTTGTCTTTCAATCGCTTACTTAGCCAACAAGATGCTGGCTCATATCACCTGCAGTTTATGGTCAAGGACAGTGGTAGTCCAGTTTTATCTGCCAAGACGTCAATGTTTTTGACGTTGACAGTCAGTAACAATACAGAAGACATGTTAAATGCTGCCTATTCACACAGTGATATCAAGATCCACCAGTATTTACTGATTGTCATTGTGTTGGTTGCAGTGACAGTTGCTATACCAATTACTGCTGCAATTTCCATCTGCATCCTTCGCTGCATTGATACCAGAAGTGTTGCACATGCACATCCATTGGCTGGCACTTCCAGCAAATATTACCCTGAACAGGCACATCCAATGCATCCATCTTACCAGACTACTTATTGGTCAGGTGTGTCTGTTGCTGTGCGAGCAGAACAAGATGTGCTTTGTAGAACTCTACCGGGCAGAGGCAGAAGGCCCCAACATTGTGCAGATGTTTTGGATGATGGACGTAGAAGTTCAGCCCTTGGAATAAAAGTACAAACGGCTACTGAAGTCATCTATGAGGTAGGAAATCATTTTTTCAATTTTTATTTTTACCTATATTCAATTTCTTTAATATACATATGTTTGAAACATTTTAAGACTGACTTGATCATTTTATTTTAGATTAGTACTTACACTTCTAGACAAAGTATAGATTTCTAGACATCATTAATTTATTAAATAATTTACTCGCCTGTACACACATCTTTATTTAAATTCTAATTTCCCCCCTTGTCACAATTTCTGGTAGCTGGAAATAATGAACATTGTGTGCATTAAATTTTGTAAGAAAATAAAAATACATTTAGGGAAAGCTCATTCTGAAACCTTTGAAATCCTGAAAGAATCTTATGAACATGATGCAATAAGCTGTGCCTAAGTCTTTGACTGGTATTGCTACTTGATGGAAGAAAGAACATTAATTGAAAGTGATGAGTGTCCTGGGGAAGGTAGATAAAACATTGACTATAAGAGAGCTTTTTGAAGATGTGGGCATTCCCATTAGGTCATGTCAATCCATTCTTTCTGAAGATTTAGAGATGAGACAAGTTGTAACCATAGCTTGATGAGAAAATAGAAGTTTTGGATGACCATGCATATTGATTTGCTTAATTTCTAGAAAGTGATGTAAATGTTTTCAAAACCATCAAAGCAGATGATCAGTTATAGATATATGGTTATGATCCTGGACTAAAGGCATGGTCATCTTTGTGAAAGTCACCAAGGTCAAAGAAATCTTAATAGATTTGAAGCAAGACCAATGCACTATTCATGTGGGTCAAAAGTTACCGTCAGATTTATCATGATGAAGCACCTTGCCTACTCTACTGAACTTGTCCAGCAGTTTTTGATGGAACATGGGATTGTGCAAGTGCACCATCACCTGTACTCAACAGATATAACTGTGTGAATTTTTCTAGTTTCATGAACTGAAAATTCATCTCAAAGATTTGAGGACATAGAGAACATTAAAAGAAATACGATAGTGCAGTTTCACACCATATCGAAAGTTTAAAAGGAGATTCAACTAGTAAAAACACACTGGAATAAGTGTATTAAATATTTTGAAGGAAATGTATGTTTCATTTAGTATTCATTCCTGTCTTCATAAATGCAACTTTAGTCTTGATATTTTTTAACAAAATGTAGAAATAAATTCATGATTAATTCTTTTTTTTTTAATACTAATTATATATTAAAAGTCATTCATCAATTGATATTATTATTGTTGTAATATGCCTTTTTGTGTTGTCAGGAAATCAGAGGTGCAGCTGGTGGTAAGAGACATGAAGAAAGAAACTGTATGGATCCTGACTGTCACCCTGACATGAGACCCTCTACTCATCATGACATGGGTCCCTCCTCAAACCCTGACAATGAAGATCCCTATGCTGAAAGATATGCTAACCATTGTCAAAATATATCTGGTAAGTTTGAAACATATATATTCGGTTTATTCTTTATTGCACAAATGAATATTAGAAAGCTAGATCGTTCCTTTATATATACTTTAAAAGAAATTGTTTATTTCTTCATATTACAGCATCTGACACATCTGATTATTATGAACCCCATTCATCCCAGAGTATCCATGAAGAGTATACAGATATGAAACCTTCAATGCAAACATTCATGTCCCCTGGAGATACAAGGACTGTTCCAAGAAGGTTATACAAGGAAGATGTTAACCCTGACTCTGATTATAGGCAATGGGCTACCCTAAAGCATAGTTCAGTTGATAGATACACTTCTGACACTCAGCTACAATTACACAATGTAGAAACAGACAATGAAATGTGTGAACCAGAAGAACAAACACAAACAGCAGAAGCAGCAGCAGTAGAATTTACACAGAAAAAGGAGGAATTAGACTTGGTGCAGCAAGATATACAAAACCCTCTTTACAAACAAAATATTGAAGAAGAATGTCCACCAGATTCTCCTAAGTCAATACATTCTACACAGATATGAACAAAGAAATTATAGAATTGAAATTACTTTATCATAAATATATCAAAATTTCAAAAGTATTTCAATTCAGTAAAGGAAAGATATGGTTAATTATATCATGTTAAATGAGTCAATAATACATTATTTCATGAATAAATATCTTAGGTAAAATAATTATTTCTTAATTAATAACTTTGGGACATAGATTATTCTGCATTCAATTAAAGAAATAAAAATAATATGTAAATGCAATTATTGCAGAATTCAAAATCTTTAGAATGTTAATGTTTTGATAAAGGATGAAAAATGCTGAAGATGCCATTATTTTCCTCATTAAGTAGGATAGGTATAAAGAAATGATTAATGCAAATATTTCTAGGATAATATATATATATATATATATATATATAAATCTGCTTTGTTATAGATTTTAGGAAAAAATGTTTATTTTTCTTTAAATATATTATTTAACAAACATTAAAAACAAATATATTTACAAAGAAAAATGGAGTAAGATTAAAAGTAAATAATAAGTGACTGTTGTTTTGATGAAAGACAGAAAAAGTGGGGGGAAAAATACATGCCTTTTTCTTTGTGTTAATTTTTTGTCTTGTCAGAGTCAGTGGCTCTAGCCGCCATGATGCAAACAGCAGACTTGATAGGACTGTGGCTTTCTTTCTCTTCCACAAATGCATACTCTCCCACATCCACACACAAAACATACACACTGTTTATAACACTCACATGTACACATATATGTGTGTGTGTGTGCGTGTATGCACACCAAAAGAGGACTAACAGTGTATTCATACAATAGCAGCAGCAGTAGCAGTAGAGCTGTACACCAGGATACACACATATCGTCTTGTCATACATCTGTGCTTCATCGATACAACATTGCAGGTTAGTTGGCATTGAAATCTTTCTAATCTTCTTTTTTCCTTTATTTTAATCTTTCATGTTTGTTCATGTCCAACTGTTTTGCTTTGTGGCAGATTAACAAAGTCAAATACACAAACATATTTTTTATAAATTCAATCAGTTTTCTCTTTTCTAAAAAATTGTAACTCTTTCATTATAGAAATATCACTAACTCAAAGTCAAGATACACACATTCAAATATCTGACTCATGCATTTGCTATGTTCATTTGATTTTCTACTATTTCAACACCTTCACAAACTTTACAATCTTTAAATTTATTTACTTGACAATAAAATTTCATTCCTATACCAGTAAGAACCACAATGTAACTAAAAGAAGTTAATATTGCTTTATTTCTATTATTAAGATGAAATGTTGGCAAAAATGATGTTAAACACACACGGCTAATAGGTATATTTTGTCTACAGATGTTAACTGATATACTGATAAATTGGCTAACATCTTCTATCAAATACTTCTACTATTAAAATCCATATATATATAATTAATATTAATAATATAGTTTGCTATATTCGTAAGTAAAGAGTGCTTAATATCATAGATTCACCATGTATATCTATATCTATATATACATTATATATCATATATATACCTATAGTTTAAAGGGTCTTTATTGTGATTATTCTAATTATATATTATGGTTATTTAATAATTTTCATTATGATTCTAGTTCAAACTGAATGATTTTCTTAAAATCCTTTTCTAGATGTCAGTTTTGTGCACAAATAAATGTACATGCTCTCAATGCTTGAACATTTTCTGCATTTGCAAGAAATTATAATAATTTCAGAACTGTAAAAAATATTTATAATCTGCCAACAAATTTTCTTTGAAATAACATATCAATTTAAAAATTATGACTTCAGTAAAAATAACATACATTCTATACTAGCATATTTATTACTCAGATAAGATTGTAAATAGTCATTAGTATTAATTTTAACTTCTATTTAATTTTTGCCTCCAAGAAGCCTTGTTTTTATATAAACAGTTTTACCATCTAAGAAATTAGATTAAAGGTATTGTATAATCAAAATAACCCTTCCAATTATTATCATCCCTGATTTGTAGGTGAAATGTTAGTTATTGATTTTTAAGGGCTGGTTTAGCTCAGTCAGTAGAGCACTTGCCTAGGAATTACAAAGTTCCTGTTTGATACCAGCCCTTGGCAACTCTGTGTATGAGCAGCACAGGGATCTGTGTGGTAAAGTGAAGAGCTTGTGGTAGATAGGGTGCTCCACCTCAGATGCGTGGTTCAGTGCTAGTGAAAAGGGGTTAGACTCCCTTGCTATCTGGCTGATACAGACATTAGGCCACCCTGTTCACTTTACTTACTTACTTACACATTAGTAGTATTAATAGCATTTCCTTTTTTTTTTAAAATTATCATTAACATCGATTTTAACTAGTATTTTTTTTCAATTTAATTGTGGCTGCTTTTTATTCTTCTGGAAGACTTACTATCAAAATTTTGTCCAGAATTCATTTTACTGAAATATACTCTAAGAAAAATTGATAAAATTAGTTTTATCAATTATCAGAAATGCCAGCAAAAAATTATCTTTTTATTTTGTAAAAAAATTTTCAAATTTCTTTATATTTTCTAAAAGATAAAACAAAAAACAAAAAAACAAAAACAAAAGTGTGAAAATGAGAGATAACCATTCCAAATAAGAAATTTAAACATTTTCATTAACCGTTTATTCCATTTCACGTTATTCTTTTCAAATATGAGGGTAGGTTGAAAAGTTCTTATGATGACATCATATCTGCAGTTAATGATTTTTTTTACTAATGGGATCCAAGCACAGCAACACTTATAGAAGAAGTGTGTCAACAACAAGGGGAACTATGTTGAAAAATAAACCTCATTTGGTTAAATTCCATGAGAGTATATTGGTCAGACTTATGAACTTTTCAGCCAACACTTTCTGTTAGGTAAATAATCATTATTAATGTTATCATTTTTAAAAGAATGGAAATATCATTTTGTTCATTTCAGGACATCATTGGATATTGTGCTGTCAATCTTGATACAGAAAAAGGCCATGATGGTGATGATTCTTTACATATTGCTGTCAGTCTTACAAATGTGCCTCAGTACTGACTTGACATATAATGTAGATGAAGGTAAAAGTCCAGGTACTTACCTGGGGGACATTGCTGCTGACTCTAATATCATGGATGATGTTCTTTGGAAAACAGACGTCTAATAACATTCAACCAAATTGCGACAAGGAAGGGCTGGCTCTTCCAATTGTTCCATGTCTCCCAGAAGAAAGGAAAACTCTTCACTGCCCAGACACTGGATGCTGAGTCCCTTTGTACCTATAATACAGAATGTTTCCAAATGGTTGATGTGGCTGTACGACAAGGAAAGACATTTATGAAGATTATAAAGATCAAAATAATTATAAATGATGTCAATGATAATGCGCCAGAATTTCCAGAGAAAGAAATACATCTTGAATTTTTAGAAGGAAATAGCAAAGGTTTTAAGAATCCAATACCAAATGCCATAGATAAAGATGTTGGTGTCATTAACTCAAAAATCAATTATGAGTTGAAGAGAGATGATAAAGAACCATTCTCCTTATCTGTTCTTAGCACTCCATATGGTCCACCTGAATTAAGTATTTCTGTTGAAGAAAAACTTGATCGAGAAAATAAAGACTCCTACAACATACAAGTAATAGCCAAAGATGGAGGATCTCCTCCAAAACAGAGTGTTTTGCATGTTCAAATTTCTGTAAATGACTTCAATGACAACCCACCAATATTTACTCATGACATCTATAACATATCAATTGAAAATAAATTCTATGGAGACAAACCAATTGCGGTGATATCTGCAACAGATCTGGATGCTGGAGAAAATGGTAAAGTATCCTATTATATAAGATCACAAACATTAGATACAGTCAAAGAATATTTTGATTTAAACACCATCAATGGAGAGATTTTACTTAAAAAATCACCCATTTTGAACCAAAACAATATCTTTAAATTGTTTGTTGGAGCCATGGACGGTGGCCACCCACCATTGAGAGGTTTGGCAGTAATTTTAATTCAAATTATAAATGTCCAAAACAGACCACCCAAAATATTTGTGACTTTTATGTCTGAGTCAACAGATAACACAGCCACCATTTCTGAAGATGTAGAAGTGGGCAGTTTTATTGCTTATGTCAAAGTGACAGACCCTGATGCTGGACAAAATGGAGAGGTCAACTGTGAGTTGCACCATGATAAATTCCGCTTACAAAAACTCAGATCAAAAGAATACAAAGTGACATTGAAACACAAAGTTGACAGAGAAATGCAAGACCACCATGATGTTACAATCAGCTGTAAAGATGAAGGATCTCCTCCACAACACAGTGATAGCAAGTTCTCGATCAAAGTGAAAGATGTTAATGATGTACAGCCACAATTTGCAAAAGACACATTTAAATTCTCAGTGTTTGAGAATGAAAGTCCAAAGACACCGGTTGGTTCTATCAATGCCACTGATCCTGATCTTGGAGCTGGTGGCCGACTCACATATTCTTTGCTCACCAAAATGAAGACTTCCTACCTTTCAAGATAACCAGCAATGGCTTGATTTCTACAATCATGTCTCTTGACCATGAGTTCAAGGATATTTATAAATTCAAGGTATTAGTGAAAGATAATGGAAGCCTTCACTTGATAATACAGTCAATGTGATTGTGCAGATTGAAAGATAAAAATGATAATGCTCCGTATTTTACCTTTCCAGTGTTAACCCTTTCAATCTGGATGTGAAATATCATCCCCATCATACAAAGAACATCACCCTTCTCAAGGCTGCCGACAGTGACAGTCAAGAGAATGCATTTCTCAAATATGAAATAACTGCAGCAATGATAAACAGTTGTTTGCCATCAATCATTATAGTGGATTGTTGTCTTTCAATCGCTTACTTAGCCAACAAGATGCTGGCTCATATCACCTGCAGTTTATGGTCAAGGACAGTGGTAGTCCAGTTTTATCTGCCAAGACGTCAATGTTTTTGACGTTGACAGTCAGTAACAATACAGAAGACATGTTAAATGCTGCCTATTCACACAGTGATATCAAGATCCACCAGTATTTACTGATTGTCATTGTGTTGGTTGCAGTGACAGTTGCTATACCAATTACTGCTGCAATTTCCATCTGCATCCTTCGCTGCATTGATACCAGAAGTGTTGCACATGCACATCCATTGGCTGGCACTTCCAGCAAATATTACCCTGAACAGGCACATCCAATGCATCCATCTTACCAGACTACTTATTGGTCAGGTGTGTCTGTTGCTGTGCGAGCAGAACAAGATGTGCTTTGTAGAACTCTACCGGGCAGAGGCAGAAGGCCCCAAAATTGTGCAGATGTTTTGGATGATGGACGTAGAAGTTCAGCCCTTGGAATAAAAGTACAAACTGCTACTGAGGTCATCTATGAGGTAGGAAATCATTTATTTCATTTTTCTATAATTTTCTTAACTTAACAATTTATGTTGTTTACATGTCTTTTTAGAATTCTTTATTCTCTCCCATCGATTTTCGACGTATGAGTGTTCATACACAGAATGAACACCCACACAAGTGATTTGTTTATAGTGGTGAAGGCTTGTGTTGGACCATCCACACTTTTTGGCACAGTCGATAGGAAAGAATTGGTGCATCAAGGGTTGCCACAAACCCAATCAACGACCGACCTCAGGAATTTTGAATTCAGAGTTATCCCTCTCCTAGACTGGTTACCTACCCAAGGCTGAAGGGCCCTGTCTGCCCTAATATTTAACCCATAGCTGGAGGGAGAATATATGGATTCATACCTTTCCCAAGGATATTAGCGCTATGTGAAATGCCAACAGCTTCGTCTAGGAATTGAACTCGAATCGACGAGCCCATTTTCCATGACTCTATCCATATATATATATATATATATATATATATATATATATATATAATATATATATATATATACTTGTTGACAAGTTGAAAGACAACAACTATATATATATATAATATATATATATATATATATATATAAAAATGGAGATAGACTGCATTTCTGTCTGAAGCCGAAACTATGTCACTGCTTACGTCACAGATTCCACAATAATCTAAAGCATTTATCTATGAGAACCTAATTTTTAATCAAGTTGAGTTATCTTATTATTAAATAAACAGATTGGTTTATATACACTATGAAGCTCTGTTTGTAATATCTGATGGTCTTGGTGTTTTTTTAACGAATCTTTCAATAAATGCATGTTTAGTTATATACATTTTTACATAGTGATTTTCATTTTAAATTGTATTTATAATTATTTAATGTATATAGTTTTGCAAGAAATTTATTTATAAATAGGATATAGCCACTTTAAATACCTTACTTTAAATTCTTATGTGTCTTATTTTCTCTGTGCCAGTAACTTCCGTTTTTTAAAACTTTAAACATTTTAAATTTTTTTTAAGATAATAGAGTTATTAATTTATAAGATAATAAAAAGTAATTTTTTTTACCCATTCATTTAATACAATTTGTAGAATTGTGTAAAAATATTTATTTTTAAATCTTTTTTTTTCGCATAATGGTTTGTTTATTAAAAAAAAATCGGTGTAAAAACAAAAAATGACCCCTCTATTCTTATGTACCTGTTAATATAATATTTCATTACACTTGACTAAACTAAATGTTTGTTGACGTTTGAAAGCAATTTATGGAAAATAGTGATAGATTTCAAGTTGTGGATGAATTTTTAAACTAACATTCGTTCAATTTTAATAAAATTTTGGAGAATTAAGTAATTTAACAAAGATATTTTCACAACAAAACATTGTTTTCAAGAACTCAGTTGATGCATTTTAGGTAAGTAATTGATTTTAAAAAATGTTATTGTCATGTGAGTTTGTTATTTAATTCATTCTTCAATTCTTTCAGTTTAGATTTATTAAAAGTTTTATTTTATTTAAGGAAAGAAAATAAGTTATTTGCGGAGATATATTTCTTTCAGATTTGACTTCTAAAATATGACATGGACGTAGACGGAAAAGTTTTGTTTATCTATTCTTTGTTTTTTTTACTGATCAATCAAAGAAATTTATTTATAACTTTTGCTCAATATATTTTAATTTTGTATTTGCAAACTTTTATTAATATAATTGTAACACCTTTTTTTAAAACTTTGAAAAAAAACGTAAACCTACCAACTTATTTTTTGTTTACATCTTTTACACTGGAAAAAATAAATTTTGTTTAAAAACTGTATTTTTATTATTCAGTGTAGTGTATTATCTATTTAATAAATAAAACACTGAATAATAATTAAAAAAAAACACCCTTCCTTTTATTTCAATAAATTTTATTACGATAAAAGGGAAGAGTGTTTTTTTTTATTATCATTCAGTGTTTTATTTATCAAAATAAAAGGAAGATTTTTTTTATCATCTTCACTATACAGATTTATCTATTAAAATAAAAGGAAGAATTAAAAAAATATATTTTGGCATGGTTGTTTTGTATTACTTTAATTGATTTATTAATTTTACTTTGATACTACCCCTCTAACATTGAATTTTAACTCCCACTCCCCTCAGGCTATATTTTTCAAAAGTTTATTTTTACACTGCCCGAAGGGCAGTTTTGTTTTACTAAAAAATATATATATATAGTTAAGAATTATGACTGAAAATGAAAACAAAGTTGTTGAAATTAACAGTTCATTCATAAATAACATGCTTATATAGTTTCTTCAAATACTATGAAATAATTTAAAAAACTGATTAATAAAGCCATTAAAATCATCAATTATCTTTAATAGCATGCTGTGTTAATATATTGTCTTTTAAAGAGATTTAGGTATTTCTCCAATATATTTTTGTGGCAAATTTTATGAAGATATCTAATCTCCATTCGCATTAAATGTGTTTTTGTTTAATTTTTTCATCATACTTTTGAATTTCTTGGAGGTAAAAAGTACAAAAAAATTATTATAATACAGTATAACAGAAGAATCTTATTTAAGAAAAAATATTGGAGTCACTCAATCTACTTTAATCAAATCACTTTCAATTTCATTTTACAATACCAAGCAATAAAACAACAAAAATGATTCTGTATTTCTGTTTTAGATTTGCATCTATGTGTCAAATAAACCCGTTTGAAATTTAGTTGTATTCGATATGAATAATCGATAGCATATAACTGTGAGCAAACAAATGTTTATTATAGACAAATAAGGAAAAATGATCACAATGGAATATTGAAAATATAAATGGTTATGCTTATTAACAAGCATTATGAATCAATCAGATTTTGGCATTAAAGAACCCACATGGGATTGATGTGCCATTAAATACACCAAATCAAACTAAGATGTCAGTATGAATTTCCAAGTCATTTTTTTTCTTATTTATTTCATAGAATTTCATTCCAAACTTTACTCACACACACCCACAAAACTGTAACCCATCAATAATGGTGAGATTATTATTAAAGCAATAAACTCAAAATCCTCTAATTCAGTCAATCAGAAATTGGACAAGAATGATAATTTTCTGGATCTGAATTTCTACTAGATAAATAGACTTTTTAATAATCTAAATTCTTGATATTAAAATGGAAATAACATTAAAATTCCAATTTGAATCTTTTATTTCATCCTAAATAGAAACATGAATATCATCATGGACCACTGTTATAATGGGACTCAACAGATTAACAGCTCATCTAGCATTTATTAATGGTCACTGATTAATTTTATTACTATTCATATATATTTTTCTATGTTGAAAGGAAATCCGAGGTACAGCTGGTGGTAAGAGACATGAAGAGAGAAACTGTATGGGACCTGACTATCATCCTGATATGGGACCCTCTACTCATCCTGATAATGAAGATCCTTATGCAGAAAGATATGCAAATCACTGTCAAAACGTGCCTGGTAAGTTCTAATTGGTTAATTACTTTTCTATTATTAAAAAAAAAAGAATGTTGCTTACCATTTATTGTAAAAAAAAAAAAAAAAAAGGTAAATTGTTTTTCAAACTTATTTTCTTTCATTCATTACAGCATCTGACACATCGGATTATTATGAACCCCATTCATCCCAGAATTCATGAGGAGTATACAGATATGAAACCTTCAATGCAAACATTCATGTCCCCTGGAGATACAAGGACTGTTCCAAGAAGGTTATACAAGGAAGATGTTAACCCTGACTCTGATTATAGGCAATGGGCTACCCTAAAGCATAGTTCAGTTGATAGATACACTTCTGACACTCAGCTACAATTGCACAATGTAGATGCAGATGGTGTTACATGTGAGCCACAACAAGAACAAACACAAACAATAGAAACTACAGAAGAAGATGACAAAGAAATTATTGTTCAGTCATCAAGAGAGATAGAAAACTTAGAGAACACAGAGAACTTTCAGCAAGTTTCTCCACCACACACTCCTACATCAATACATTCCATACACACGTAAAGACATACACACTTATTTATTACATTACTTTTTAACTGATATTTACTGATATTTCTTCAAAAATTCTATTTTAATAGAAAAAGTAATCCTCTGATTATGCAAATAATGGATTAGTTTAAATAACAATAACTGAATTTCAGTTAAAGAAAAGCCATTAGTAATACTGCACAGATTATTTGAAAGAAAAACAGATAAGAATTTTCTTCAGTTATGATTCTTCATTCATGCTTAATTATATATTACATTATAGAAATAGGATTCTTTCTTCCTCAGATGTGATCAATATTCTATGTGCTTATATGTACTGGAATTAACTTAAGAAATTGTTTTATAAAATATCAACTATTTCTTTTTGATATAAAAGAAAGATCTTACAAGTTTAACAAATCTGTAACAGTGAAAGCTTTGATAGTGTTTAGTATCATATAGATATAATGAAATCCAAAATTAAGGTGACTTTCTTAATGATGAAAAATTAAATTAATGCTTTAGAGATTTTATTTTAAAGAATAGTAACAAGACTATGATAAATGTAATGAAGGAAAATGTAGACGAAAAGTGAGAGATAGAAATTTAAAACCAGAAATTTTCAGTCATAGTAAAATCTTCTTTTTTTTTAAATTTTTTTTTTTAAACTGAGACCAAAATAATAGAATAGTTCTTATCTTACATGTAAACAACAATTTTAAGCTTGGATTGCAAACATTAATAATGTTTTATTGAAAATACTAAGAGAAAAGGAAAATTCATATTTATTCTTCTATCTCAGGCTGAGTCAAAAAGGTATTTGCTTTTTGTTCTTTGAAATATTGACAGGCATTAAATGAAAATGTACAAACAGTAGAGTCTTGAAAAGATATAAACTTTTTCACATAAAAGCAAGAAAGAAAAGTTTCAAAACCAAATTTTTGACAAATAATCATAAGTGTGAGTCATTTTAAAAACTAAATTTTTTCAAACTGTTTCCTTAAATAATCAATTAGAAAGTTTTAGGCTTATATTCTAAACTTGAAAAATGACTGATACTGCATAAGAGGATGTGAATTATCTAAAAAATCAAAATTTTCATTTTTTAAGATTATTGCCACTGTAATTAGTTTTTAGTATAATAAAGAGTATAAATAGATCATGTTTTTACAATATTTCTTTGTATGTTTAATATGTGAATGTAATAAATAATCCAGTTTCAATTTGTTTTTAGCAAATTGGATATAAAGAAGTTTCCTGAAAGATGATAATAAGCAAGAAAAAGAAGAAAATAAATTTGCTTTATTAAAGTAAGGGCTGCAGAGTTTTTGTATGAAATATTTATTATCTGCAAAATAGAACTCAGTCACAGTTTATAAATATATTAATTAAATAATTTTACTAGAAAGTAAAATTAAAAATGAAGGAGAAAATAATTTTTGAGGTGATTACAGAGAGAAAATACTTGCCTTTCACTTCTTAATAATTATTTCTGCTTTGTTAGAGTCTATGGCTCTAGCCGCCATGATGCAAGTGGCAGATTTGATAGGACTGTGGCTTTCTTTCTCTTTCACATATGCATACTCTCCCACATCCACATATAAACATACACACTGTTTGTAACACCCATATGAACACATGTATATGTGTGTGCACACCAAGAAATGGCTAACATTGTATTCACACAATATCAGCAGCAGTAGCAGCAGAGCTGTATACCAGGACACACACATATTGTTTCACCATACATCTGTGCTTCATCGATACAACATTTGCAGGTTAGTTGGCATTGAAATCTTTCTAATTCTCTTTTTTTCATTTTATTCTTTTATCTAAATGTCCATTTGTTTTGAATTGTGACAGATTAACAAAGAAAAAAATTTTTTTTTTTTTTACAAATTCAATGATCTTTATCTTCCCTACTAAATTATAATTCTTACATTTTGATAATATTTTCACAATCAACGTATTTGCATTGAAAATATCTGACTCATGCAAATGGTATGATCTTTTGAAATTTCATATTCAGGAATTATTAAGTATTTTTATAATATCTATCTTGAGGTTTTGCCTAGAGATTATTAAAAGATTACAACTAAGAAAAACAATTTGCTTCAATTTAATTTGTATGATTTTCTTTCTGATTTGAGAACCTATACAAATTAATCTCATGAAAATGGCATCATGTAAAAAAACTGAAATAAAGGTTTTTTTGTCATCAAATATATTACATTGCTCTGTGTTATAAAATAATCTTTATGGCAGTAGATTTTCCACAATTTCTATGGAAAATAGCATCAGAGCAAATCATTAAATCTTAATTTTTTTAAAAAACTCCCACTAGCTCAAGTTTTTATAGTATGATGATTGATTAGAAAAGTTTATTTAAAGGTTTTATTTATTAAAAAAATAAAAATTCAGAAAAATAGTTTTATTTACAATTGTTCATTCATAGTTGTAATGGGTATTAAAGTTTTTTAACTACAAAAATACTTATAATAATTTATCTTAAATACATCACAGTATATACCATATTTACTGGTAGTACATCAATATCAAATTATTATTTCAAAGTAAGTTTTAAAATTTATACACAGTAAATAATAAAATAAGACTTAGAAAGAATAATACGGAAAAACAGATTTAATTTATAAGTTATTTTCTATATTTCCAAAAAAATTAAAACCTAATTTTGTCTAAGAATGTATAACAACTAAATTTGATAAAAATTTAGCTGGCTATGATTGATAAAGGGAAGAAAATATTTTTATTCATTGAAGAAATGTTATTTCACATAAAGATGTTTTTGGTGGATCCATTCATACTTACAACAAAATAAAAAAAGGGAGAGAACTCTGAAGAAACTTCAATTTATTTTGCACAAATTCTATTTTTAGATTCTGAAATAAATAATCTTCTTTTCATAAAATTTTAAATTATAGTATAAAGTTAGATCTATATACATTAACTTATGTTATGATACTTGACCTTATCCATTTCTAATTCCTTTTCAGGAAATATATAAAACATACAAGACTTCAAAATTAGAAAATATATCAACATGTTGGTGACCATTTACATCTTCATCTCTGTCATATGTTTGGGTCAATGTGTTGACTTGACGTATAATGTAGATGAAGGTAAGAGTCCAGGTACCTACCTGGGGGATATTGCTGCTGATTCTAATATCATGGATGATGTTTCTTTGGAAAATAGACGTTTGATTACATTCAACCAATTGCGACAAGGAAAGGCTGGCACTTCCCAGTTGTTCCATGTTTCCCAGAAGAAAGGAAAACTCTTCACTGCTCAAACACTGGATGCTGAGTCCCTTTGTACCTATAATACAGAATGTTTCCAAATGGTTGATGTGGCTGTACGACAAGGAAAGACATTCATGAAGATTATAAAGATTAAAATAATTATAAATGATATCAATGATAATGCGCCAGAATTTCCAGAGAAAGAAATACATCTTAAATTTTTGGAAGGAGTTAGCAAAGGGTTTAAAAAATCTATTTCAAATGCCAAAGATAAAGATGTTGGAGTCGTTAATTCTCAGATTACATATGAGCTAAGGGATAAAAGCAATCAACCCTTTTTTCTTACAATTCATAAAAATCCTTTTGGTATTCCAAAGCTAAGCATTGTTGGTGAAGAAAAACTGGATAGAGAAGAGAAAGCCTCGTATATGTTACAAGTGATTGCAAAAGATGGGGGATCTCCGCCAAAAGAAAGTGTTTTAGACATTCATATTACTGTAACAGACTTAAATGATAATCCACCAGTTTTCAGCAAAGATTTCTACAATGTTTCGATCAATAACCAAGAATATGGAGAGAAACCCATAGCGATTGTCTCTGCAACAGATTTGGATGAAGGAGAAAATGGTAAAGTTTCTTATTATATTAGTACAGAAACATCAGAAAAAGTGAAAAATTATTTCACTATAAACAGTTTATCAGGAGAAGTATTTTTAAAGGATAAATTGCCAGCAACTCCCAAAACAATTTTTAAATTATTTATTGGTGCAAGAGATGGGGGTGAACCTCCACTAAATGGTTTGGCAGGTATCTTAGTAAATGTAATCAACACTCAAAACAGACCACCAAATATATTTGTGACTTTTATGTCTGAGTCAACAGATAACACAGCCACCATTTCTGAAGATGTAGAAGTGGGTAGTTTTATTGCTTATGTCAAAGTGACGGACCCTGATGCTGGACAAAATGGAGAGGTCAACTGTGAGTTGCCACCATGATAAATTCCGCTTTACAAAAAACTCAGATCAAAAGAATACAAAGTGACATTGAAACACAAGTTGACAGAGAAATGCAAGACCACCATGATGTTACAATCAGCTGTAAAGATGAAGGATCTCCTCCACAACACAGTGATAGCAAGTTCTCGATCAAAGTGAAAGATGTTAATGATGTACAGCCACAATTTGCAAAAGACACATTTAAATTCTCAGTGTTTGAGAATGAAAGTCCAAAGACACCGGTTGGTTCTATCAATGCCACTGATCCTGATCTTGGAGCTGGTGGCCGACTCACATATTCTTTGCTCACCAAAAATGAAGACTTCCTACCTTTCAAGATAACCAGCAATGGCTTGATTTCTACAATCATGTCTCTTGACCATGAGTTCAAGGATATTTATAAATTCAAGGTTTTAGTGAAAGATAATGGAAGCCCTTCACTTGATAATACGGTCAATGTGATTGTGCAGATTGAAGATAAAAATGATAATGCTCCGTATTTTACATTTCCCAGTGTTAACCCTTTCAATCTGGATGTGAAATATCATCCCCATCATACAAAGAACATTACCCTTCTAAAGGCTGCTGACAGTGACAGTCAAGAGAATGCATTTCTCAAATATGAAATAACTGCAGGCAATGATAAACAGTTGTTTGCCATCAATCATTATAGTGGATTGTTGTCTTTCAATCGCTTACTTAGCCAACAAGATGCTGGCTCGTATCACCTGCAGTTTATGGTCAAGGACAGTGGTAGTCCAGTTTTATCTGCCAAGACGTCAATGTTTTGACGTTGACAGTCAGTAACAATACAGAAGACATGTTAAATGCTGCCTATTCACACAGTGATATCAAGATCCACCAGTATTTACTGATTGTCATTGTGTTGGTTGCAGTGACAGTTGCTATACCAATTACTGCTGCAATTTCCATCTGCATCCTTCGCTGCATTGATACCAGAAGTGTTGCACATGCACATCCATTGGCTGGCACTTCCAGCAAATATTACCCTGAACAGGCACATCCAATGCATCCATCTTACCAGACTACTTATTGGTCAGGTGTGTCTGTTGCTGTGCGAGCAGAACAAGATGTGCTTTGTAGAACTCTACCGGGCAGAGGCAGAAGGCCTCAACATTGTGCAGATGTTTTGGATGATGGACGTAGAAGTTCAGCCCTTGGAATTAAAGTACAAACAGCTACTGAAGTCATCTATGAGGTAAAAAATCATTTTAAATTCTATGTTTCTACTATTTTCCTAATTTAGGAATTCTTGTGAATTTTTCTTCAGGAATAATTTAATTTTCCTCATCCTGTGTATATGCATTATCAAAATTATTATTGTATATATATATATATATATATATATATATATATATATATATATATATATATATATATATATATATATATACACACACAACACAAAACTGCAACTGTTATGCAATAACAGAAATGGAAACATATTGTAGGAATGATTTGTTTCAAAATATATCAAACACCAAACACAGCTAAGTAAAATAGAAGACCTCCAACTTTTTCCTAAATTTTTCCACAGTTTAAAAAAAACACAATATAGTAAGAATAATTGACATGAACTATAGACCCAATGATTCTGATTTTAAGGAAGGTTATATACAAGGTCTAATTTCTGTAACCACTAACACTGATGACACATCTTATCTAGGATACATATAGCTGCATTCTCATCACACCTGATAAAGCTAGAATTGTTGTCATCACGGATTCCACATAATACAGTAGTAAAATGTTTGAACTATTAAATCTCTTCC
>CM042151.1:42847189-42918394 GCA_023376005.1 Doryteuthis pealeii
CCCCCACCTAACATACCCACCCGCACATAATCATCACCACCAAATTAACATAAACAAACCCCCCCCCCACCACCCCCAATTAACCTCCAACAAATTAATCATTTTCATTCTTTGAAAATGGGATACATTTTAATAATATTTAACTTAACAGAAAAGTTGTGATATTTGAGAAAAGATAAAGTGAAATGCGAAAAATTGATTAATGAATAAAGTTAAAATTTCTTGATTTGAATGGTTATCTCTTATTTCACCACTTTTGGTTTGTTTTTGTTTTTGTTTCTTGTCTTTTTATTTCATGTTTAGAAAATATAAAGAAATTTGATAATTTTTTTACAAAATTAATAAAGATAATTTTTGCTGGCATTTGCTGATAATTGATAAAATAATTTCATGAATTTTTCTCTAGAATATATTCAGTAAAATGGAATTCTGGGCCAAAATTTTGATAGCTAATCTTGTCAGAGAATAAAAAGCAGCCACAATTTAATTGAAGAAAAATACTAGTTAAAATTAAATGTTAATGATAATTAAAAAAAAAAAAAAAAGGGAAAAATGCTATTAACACTACTAATGTGCTAAGTAAGAAGTAAAGTCGACGGTGTGGCCTAAATTGATATCAGCCAAACAGCGAAGGAGTCTATCTCTTTCCACTAGCACTAGACCAAAGAGATTGTTTTTGCATCTTAGATGGGCCCGCCATATCTACCACAAGCTCGTCACTTTACTGCACAGATTCCCTGTGCTGCTTCATACACTGTATTAGCGAGGGCTGGTATTGAACCAGGAAACTTTGCAATTCCTAGCAAGTGCTCTACTGAAGTGACTAAACCAACCCTTAAAAATCAATTATAACATCATTTCACTACAAATCAGGGATGCATAGTAATTGGAAGGGGTTAAATATATTAGATTGATTATACAATACTTTTAATCTCATTGCTTAAATGGTAAAATTGTGATACATAAACAAGGCTTATTTGGAGGCAAACATTAAAGTAAAGTTAAAATTAATACTCATGACTATTTACAATCTTAATCCGAGTAACAAAAAATAGAAATAGCAAAATATGCTAGTATAGAATATATGTTATTTTTACTGAAGTTTTAATTTTTAAATTGATATTTCAAAGAAAACTTTGTTGCAGATTATAAATATTTTTGTACAGTTTGAAATTATTATAATTTCTTGCAAATGAACAATAAAATATGATGTAGAAAATGTTGAAGCATTGAGAACATGTACATTTATTTTTGTTCACAAAACGACATCTACAAAGGATTTTAAGAAAATCACACATTTGAATTATAATCCTAATGAAAAAATTATTTAATAAACCATTATATGTAATTAGAATAATCACAATAAAAAAACCCTTTAAACTATATATATATATACAGGATAAAGATAAATATACATGGTCTATCTGTGCTTATTGAGCACTCTTTACTTAGAATATAGCAAACTTATTATTAATATGATTTATATATATTATATTATATAGTATATATACTATATGGATTTTAGTATCGCTTAGTTTGATAGAGGGTGTTAGCCAATTTATCAGTTTATCAGTAACATCTGTATACAAAATATACTATTAGCTATGTGTTTAACATCCATTTTTGCCAGCATTTCATCTTAATAAAAAAATAAAAGCAAATTAACTTCTTTTAGTTACATTGTAGTCTTACTTAATGAAATTTTATTGTCAAGTAAATAAATCTAAAGATTGGAAAGTTTGTGATGATGTTGAAATAGTTAGAAAATTTGAAATGAACATAGCAAATGCATGAGTCAGATATTTGAATGTGTGTATCTTGACTTTGAGTTAGTGATATTTCTATAATGAAAGACTTACAATTTTTTTTAGAAAGAGAAAACTGATTGAATTTATAAAAAAAAAGGTTTGTAATTTGACTTTGTTAATCTGCCACAAAGCAAAACAGTTGGACATGAACAAACATGAAAGATTAAAATAAAGGAAAAAAGATAACTGGAAAGTTTTAAACACCAACTAACCTGCAATGTTGATCGATGTAGCCACAGCATTGTATGACAAGCGATATGTGTGTGTCCTGGTGTACAGCTCTGCTGCTACTGCTGCTGCTATTGTATGAATACAATGTTAGCTCTCTCTTGGTGTGCATACACACACACATATGCATATGTACATGTTGAGTGTTATAAACAATGTGTATGTTTAGTGTGGATGTGGGAGAGTATGCATTTGCTGGAAGAGAAAGAAAGCCACAGTCCTAATCAAGTCTGCCGCTTGCATCATGGCGGCTAGAGCCACTGACTCTGACAAGAAAAAAATTAACACAAAGAAAAAGCAAAGTATTTTTCCCCCCACTTTTTCTGTTATTCATCAAAACAAACAGTCACTTATTATTTACTTTTAATCTTACTCCATTTTTCTTTGTAAATATATTTGTTTTAATGTTTGTTAAATAATATATTTGAAGAAAAATAAACATTTTTCCTAAAATCCATACAAAGTAGGTTTTTATATATGTATAAATATTATCCTAGAAATATTTGCATTAATCATTTCTTTATACCTATCCTACTTTTAAGAGGAAAATAATGGCATCTTCAGCATTTTTCATCCTTTATTCAAAACATTAACATTCTAAAGATTTTGAATTCTGCAATAATTGCATTACATATTATTTTTATTCTTTATTGAATGCCAGAATAATCCATGTCCCAAAGCTATTAATTGAGAAATAATTATTTTACCTAAGATATTATTCATAAAATAATGTCTTATTGACTCATTTAACCATATCTTTCCTTTACTGAATTGAAATACTTTTGAAAATTTTTGAAATATTTAGATAAAGTAATTTCAATTCAATAATTTCTTTGTTCATATCTACGTAGAATGTATTGACTTAGGAGAATCTGGTGGACATTCTTCTTCAATATTTTGTTTGTAAAGAGGGTTTGTATTATCTTGCTGCCACCAAGTCTAATTCCTCCTTTTTCTGTGTAAATTCTACTGCTGCTGCTTCTGCTGTTTTGTGTTGTTCTTCTTTCTGGTTCACATGTTTCATTGTTTGTTTCTACATTGTGTAATTGTAGCTGAGTGTCAGAAGTGTATCTATCAACTGAACTATGCTTTAGGTAGCCATTGCCTATAATCAGAGTCAGGGTTAACATCTTCCTTGTATAACCTTCTTGGAACAGTCCTTTGTATCTCCAGGGGACATGAATGTTTGCATTGAAGCTTCATATCTGTATACTCCTCATGGATACTCTGGTGAATGGGGTCATAATAATCAGATGTTCAAGCTGAATTAAGCAAAGAAATAAGAAAATAAGTTTTAAAAAAACATTTACCTTCTTTTTTCTTTTTTTACAATAAAATGGTAAGCAACATTCCTTTTTAATGATAGAAAAGTAATCAACCAGAACTACCAGGTACATTTTGACAGTGATTTGCATATCTTTCTGCATAAGGATCTTCATCATCAGATGAGTTGAGGGTCCCATATCAGGATGATAGTCAGCGTCCCATACAGTTTCTTTCTTCATGTCTCTTACCACCAGCTGCACCTCGATTTCCTTTCAACATAAAAATACATAAAGAAACACTAATAAAATTAATGATGAGTGACTTTCAATAAATAATGAATATGAGTAAATATTTAATTATTGATAAAATGTTCAATTAATTTCTATAGAATAAAAATTTGATGTAAACTAAAAAAGATTTCCTACCTCATAGATGACTTCAGTAGTGTTGTACTTTGATTCCAAGGCTGAAACTTCTACGTCCATCATTTCAAAACATCTGCACAATGTTGGGCCTTCTGCCTCTGCCCGGTAGAGTTCTAACAAAGCACATTCTTGTTCTGCTCGCACAGCAACAGACACACCTGACCAATAAGTAGTCTGGTAAGATGATGCATTGGATGTGCCTGTTCAGGGTAATATTTGCTGAAGTTGCCAGCCAATGGATGTGCATGTGCAACACTTCTGGTATCAATGCAGCGAAGGATGCAGATGGAAATTGCAGCAGAATTGTATAGCAACTGTCACTGCAACCACACAATGACAATCAGTAAATACTGGTGGATTCTTGATATCACTGGTGAATAGCAGCATTTAACATGTCTTCTGTATTGTTACTGACTGTTCAAAGTCAAAAACATTGACGTCTTGGCAGAATAAACTGGACTACCACTGTCCTTGACCATAAACTGCAGGTGATACGAGCCAGCATCTGTTGGCTAAGTAAGCGATTGAAAGACACAATCCACTATAATGATTGATGGCAAACAACTGTTATCATTGCCTGAAGTTATTTCATATTTGAGAAATGCATTCTCTTGACTGTCACTGTCGCAGCCTTTAGAAGGGTAATGTTCTTTGTATGATGGGATGATATTTCACATCCAGATTTGAAAGGGGTTAACACTGCCGAAAGGTAAAATACGGAGCATATCATTTTTATCTCAATCTGCACAATCACGTTGACCGTATTATCAAGTGAAGGGCTTCCATTATCTTTCACTAAAACCTTGAATTTATAAATATCTTTGAACTCATGTCAGAGACATGATTGTAGAAATCAAGCCATTGCTGGTTATCTTGAAAGGTAGGAAGTCTTCATTTTTGGTGAGCAAAGAATATGTGAGTCGGCCACCAGCTCCAAGCAATCAGGATCATGGCATTGATAGAACCAACCGGTGTCTTTGACTTTCATTCTCAAACACTGAGAATTTAAATGTGTCTTTGCAAATTGTGGCTGTACATCATTAACATCCTTTCACTTTGATCGAGAACTTGCTATCACTGTGTTGTGGAGAAGTCCTTCATCTTTACAGCTGATTGTAACATCATGTGGTCTTGCATTTCTCTGTCAACTTTGTGTTTCAATGTCACTTTGTATTCTTTTGATCTGAGTTTTGTAAGCGGAATTTATCATGGTGCAACTCACAGTTACCTCTCCATTTGTCCAGGCATCAGGGTCTGTCACTTTGACATAAGCAATAAAACTGCCCACTCTACATTCTTCAGAAATGTGCTGTGTTATCTTTGATTCAACATAAAATCACAAATATGTTGGGTGCGTCTGTTTTTATTGCATTATGTCAAAGTGACAGACCCTGATGCTGGACAAAATGGAGAGGTCAACTGTGAGTTGCACCATGATAAATTCCGCTTACAAAAACTCAGATCAAAAGAATACAAAGTGACATTGAAACACAAAGTTGACAGAGAAATGCAAGACCACCATGATGTTACAATCAGCTGTAAAGATGAAGGATCTCCTCCACAACACAGTGATAGCAAGTTCTCGATCAAAGTGAAAGATGTTAATGATGTACAGCCACAATTTGCAAAAGACACATTTAAATTCTCAGTGTTTGAGAATGAAAGTCCAAAGACACCGGTTGGTTCTATCAATGCCACTGATCCTGATCTTGGAGCTGGTGGCCGACTCACATATTCTTTGCTCACCAAAAATGAAGACTTCCTACCTTTCAAGATAACCAGCAATGGCTTGATTTCTACAATCATGTCTCTTGACCATGAGTTCAAAGATATTTATAAATTCAAGGTTTTAGTGAAAGATAATGGAAGCCCTTCACTTGATAATACGGTCAACGTGATTGTGCAGATTGAAGATAAAAATGATAATGCTCCGTATTTTACCTTTCCCAGTGTTAACCCTTTCAATCTGGATGTGAAATATCATCCCCATCATACAAAGAACATTACCCTTCTAAAGGCTGCCGACAGTGACAGTCAAGAGAATGCATTTCTCAAATATGAAATAACTTCAGGCAATGATAAACAGTTGTTTGCCATCAATCATTATAGTGGATTGTTGTCTTTCAATCGCTTACTTAGCCAACAAGATGCTGGCTCGTATCACCTGCAGTTTATGGTCAAGGACAGTGGTAGTCCAGTTTTATCTGCCAAGACGTCAATGTTTTTGACGTTGACAGTCAGTAACAATACAGAAGACATGTTAAATGCTGCCTATTCACACAGTGATATCAAGATCCACCAGTATTTACTGATTGTCATTGTGTGGTTGCAGTGACAGTTGCTATACCAATTACTGCTGCAATTTCCATCTGCATCCTTCGCTGCATTGATACCAGAAGTGTTGCACATGCACATCCATTGGCTGGCACTTCCAGCAAATATTACCCTGAACAGGCACATCCAATGCATCCATCTTACCAGACTACTTATTGGTCAGGTGTGTCTGTTGCTGTGCGAGCAGAACAAGATGTGCTTTGTAGAACTCTACCGGGCAGAGGCAGAAGGCCCCAACATTGTGCAGATGTTTTGAATGATGGACGTAGAAGTTCAGCCCTTGGAATCAAAGTACAAACAGCTACTGAAGTCATCTATGAGGTAGGAAATCTTTTTAGTTTACATCAAATTTTTATTCTATAGAAATTAATTGAACATTTATCAATAATTAAATATTTTACTCATATTCATTATTTATTGAAAGTCACTCATCATTAATTTTATTAGTGTTTCTTTATGTATTTTTATGTTGAAAGGAAATCCGAGGTGCAGCTGGTGGTAAGAGACATGAAGAAAGAAACTGTATGGGACCTGACTATCATCCTGATATGGGACCCTCAACTCATCCTGATGATGAAGATCCTTATGCAGAAAGATATGCAAATCACTGTCAAAATGTACCTGGTAAGTTCTGGTTGATTACTTTTCTATCATTAAAAAACAGGAATGTTGCTTACCATTTATTGTAAAAAAAGAAAAAAGAAGGTAAATTGTTTTTAAAACTTATTTTCTTATTTCTTTGCTTAATTCAGCGTCTGAAACATCTGATTATTATGAACCCCATTCATCCCAGAGTATCCATGAGGAGTATACAGATATGAAGCCTTCAATGCAAACATTCATGTCCCCTGGAGATACAAGGACTGTTCCAAGAAGGTTATACAAGGAAGATGTTAACCCTGACTCTGATTATAGGCAATGGGCTACCCTAAAGCATAGTTCAGTTGATAGATACACTTCTGACACTCAGCTACAATTACACAATGTAGAAACAAACAATGAAACATGTGAACCAGAAGAAGAACAAACACAAACAGCAGAAGCAGCAGCAGTAGAATTTACACAGAAAAAGGAGGAATTAGACTTGGTGCAGCAAGATATACAAAACCCTCTTTACAAACAAAATATTGAAGAAGAATGTCCACCAGATTCTCCTAAGTCAATACATTCTACGTAGATATGAACAAAGAAATTATTGAATTGAAATTACTTTATCATAAATATTTCAAAATTTCAAAAGTATTTCAATTCAGTAAAGGAAAGATATGGTTAAATGAGTCAATAAGACATTATTTTATGAATAAATATCTTAGGTAAAATAATTATTTCTCAATTAATAGCTTTGGGACATGGATTATTCTGCATTCAATTAAAGAAATAAAAATAATATGTAAATGCAATTATTGCAGAATTCAAAATCTTTAGAATGTTAATGTTTTGATAAAGGATGAAAAATGCTGAAGATGCCATTATTTTCCTCATTAAGTAGGATAGGTATAAAGAAATGATTAATGCAAATATTTCTAGGATAATATTTATACATATATAAAAACCTACTTTGTTATGGATTTTAGGAAAAAATGTTTATTTTTCTTCAAATATATTATTTAACAAACATTAAAAACAAATATATTTACAAAGAAAAATGGAGTAAGATTAAAAGTAAATAATAAGTGACTGTTGTTTTGATGAATAACAGAAAAAGTGGGGGGAAAAATACTTGCCTTTTTCTTTGTGTTAATTTTTTGTCTTGTCAGAGTCAGTGGCTCTAGCCGCCATGATGCAAGCGGCAGACTTGATAGGACTGTGGCTTTCTTTCTCTTCCACAAATGCATACTCTCCCACATCCACACATAAACATACACATTGTTTATAACACTCACATGTACATATGCATATGTGTGTGTGTATGCACACCAAGAGAGAGCTAACATTGTATTCATACAATAGCAGCAGCAGTAGCAGCAGAGCTGTACACCAGGACACACACATATCGTCTTGTCATACATCTGTGCTACATCGATACAACATTGCAGGTTAGTTGGTGTTAAAACCTTTCCAGTTATCTTTTTTCCTTTATTTTAATCTTTCATGTTTGTTCATGTCCAACTGTTTTGCTTTGTGGCAGATTAACAAAGTCAAATATACAAACCTTTTTTTTATAAATTCAATCAGTTTTCTCTTTTCTAAAAAAATTGTAAGTCTTTCATTATAGAAATATCACTAACTCAAAGTCAAGATACACACATTCAAATATCTGACTCATGCATTTGCTATGTTCATTTCATTTTCTACTATTTCAACATCATCACAAACTTTCCAATCTTTAGATTTATTTACTTGACAATAAAATTTCATTAAGTAAGAACTACAATGTAACTAAAAGAAGTTAATATTGCTTTTATTTTTATTATTAAGATGAAATGCTGGCAAAAATGATGTTAAACACATAGCTAATAGGTATATTTTGTATACAGATGTTAACTGATAAACTGATAAATTGGCTAACACCCTCTATCAAACTACGAATACTAAAATCCATATATATATATATATATATATATATATATATAAAATCAATATTAATAATATAGTTTGCTATATTCATAAGTAAAGAGTGCTCAATAACACAGATAGACCATGTATATCTATATCCATCTATATATATATATAGTTTAAAGGGTTTTTATTGTGATTATTCTAATTACATATAATGGTTATTAAATAATTTTCATTAGGATTATAATTCAAAATGTGTGATTTTCTTAAAATCCTTTTGTAGATGTCAGTTTTGTGAACAAATAAATGTACATGTTCTCAATGCTTCAACATTTTCTACATCAATATTTTATTCATTTGCAAGAAATTATAATAATTTCAAACTGTAAAAAATATTTATAATCTGCCAACAAATTTTCTTTGAAATATCAATTTAAAAATTAAAACTTCAGTAAAAATAACATATATTCTATACTAGCATATTTTAGCTATTTCTATTTATTACTCGGATAAGATTGTAAATAGTCATGAGTATTAATTTTAACTTTTATTTAATGTTTGCCTCCAATAAGCCTTGTTTTTGTATCAACAATTTTACCATTTAAGCAATGAGATTAAAAGTATTGTATAATCAATCTAATATATTTAACCCTTCCAATTACTATCATCCCTGATTTGTAGGTGAAATGATAGTTATTATTGATTTTTAAGGGTTGGTTTAGGTCACTCAGTAGAGCACTTGCCTAGGAATTGCAAAGTTCCTGGTTCAATACCAGCCCTCGCTAATACAGTGTATGAGCAGCACAGGGATCTGTGCAGTAAAGTGAGGAGCTTGTGGTAGATATGGCGCTCCATCTAAGATGCAAAAACAATCTCCTTGGTCTAGTGCTAGTGAAAAGAGGATAGACTCCTTCGCTGTTTGGCTGATATCAATATTAGGCCACACCGTCGACTTTACTTACTTACTTACACATTAGTAGTGTTAATAGCATTTTCCCTTTTTTTTTTTTTTAAATTATCATTAACATTTATTTTAACTAGTATTTTTCTTCAATTAAATTGTGGCTGCTTTTTATTCTTCTGGACAAGATTTACTATCAAAATTTTGCCCAGAATTCATTTTACTGAAATATATTCTAAGAAAAATTCATGAAATTAATTTTATCAATTATCAGAAATGCCAGCAAAAATTATCTTTATTATTTTGTAAAAAATTATCAAATTTCTTTATATTTTCTAAAACATGAAAGAAAGAAACAAAAAAACAAAAACAAACAAAAGTGTGAAAATAAGAGATAACCATTCCAAATAAGAAATTTAAACTTTATCATTAATCATTTTTCCATTTCACTTTATTCTTTTCAAATATCACAACTTTCTGTTAAGTAAATAATTATTAAAATGTTATCCCATTTTCAAAGAATGAAATGATTAATTTGTATCATTTCAGGGCCCAGACAGACATCTTTTGATATTGTGCTGTTAACCTTGATACAGAAAAAGGCCATGATGGTGATCATTCTTTACATATTGCTGTCAGTCTTACAAATGTGCCTCAGTACCGACTTGACATATAATGTAGATGAAGGTAAAAGTCCAGGTACCTACCTGGGGGACATTGCTGCTGACTCTAATATCATGGATGATGTTTCTTTGGAAAATAGACGTCTAATAACATTCAACCAATTGCGACAAGGTAAGGCTGGTACTTCCCAATTGTTCCATGTTTCTCAGAAGAAAGGAAAACTGTTCACTGCCCAGACACTGGATGCTGAGTCCCTTTGTACCTATAATACAGAATGTTTCCAAATGGTTGATGTGGCTGTACGACAAGGAAAGACCTTCATGAAAATTATAAAAATTAAAATAATTATAAATGATATCAATGATAATGCGCCAGAATTTCCAGAGAAAGAAATACATCTTGAATTTGTGGAAGGAAATAGCAAGGGTTTTAAGAATCCAATACCAAATGCCATTGATAAAGATGTTGGTGTCATTAACTCAAAAATCAATTATGAGTTGAAGAGAGATGATAAAGAACCATTCTCCTTATCTGTTCTTAGCACTCCATATGGTCCACCTGAATTAAGTATTTCTGTTGAAGAAAAACTTGATCGAGAAAATAAAGACTCTTACAACATACAAGTAATAGCCAAGGATGGAGGATCTCCTCCAAAACAGAGTGTTTTGCATGTTCAAATTTCTGTAAATGACTTCAATGACAACCCACCAATATTTACTCATGACATCTATAACATATCAATAGAAAATAAATTCTACGGAGATAAACCAATTGCGGTGATATCTGCAACAGATCTTGATGCTGGAGATAATGGTAAAATATCCTATTATATAAGATCACAAACATTAGATACAGTGAAAGAATATTTTGACTTAAACACCATCAATGGAGAGATTTTACTTAAAAAGTCACCCATTTTGAACCAAAACAATATCTTTAAATTGTTTGTTGGAGCCATGGATGGTGGGCACCCACCATTGAGAGGTTTGGCAGTAATTTTAATTCAAATTATAAATGTCCAAAACAGACCACCCAAAATATTTGTGACTTTTATGTCAGAATCAACAGATAACACAGCCACCATTTCTGAAGATGTAGAAGTGGGCAGTTTTATTGCTTATGTCAAAGTGACAGACCCTGATGCTGGACAAAATGGAGAGGTCAACTGTGAGTTACACCATGATAAATTCCGCTTACAAAAACTCAGATCAAAAGAATACAAAGTGACATTGAAACACAAAGTTGACAGAGAAATGCAAGACCACCATGATGTTACAATCAGCTGTAAAGATGAAGGATCTCCTCCACAACACAGTGATAGCAAGTTCTCGATCAAAGTGAAAGATGTTAATGATGTACAGCCACAATTTGCAAAAGACACATTTAAATTCTCAGTGTTTGAGAATGAAAGTCCAAAGACACCGGTTGGTTCTATCAATGCCACTGATCCTGATCTTGGAGCTGGTGGCCGACTCACATATTCTTTGCTCACCAAAAATGAAGACTTCCTACCTTTCAAGATAACCAGCAATGGCTTGATTTCTACAATCATGTCTCTTGACCATGAGTTCAAAGATATTTATAAATTCAAGGTTTTAGTGAAAGATAATGGAAGCCCTTCACTTGATAATACGGTCAATGTGATTGTGCAGATTGAAGATAAAAATGATAATGCTCCGTATTTTACCTTTCCCAGTGTTAACCCTTTCAATCTGGATGTGAAATATCATCCCCATCATACAAAGAACATCACCCTTCTAAAGGCTGCCGACAGTGACAGTCAAGAGAATGCATTTCTCAAATATGAAATAACTGCAGGCAATGATAAACAGTTGTTTGCCATCAATCATTATAGTGGATTGTTGTCTTTCAATCGCTTACTTAGCCAACAAGATGCTGGCTCGTATCACCTGCAGTTTATTGTCAAGGACAGTGGTAGTCCAGTTTTATCTGCCAAGACGTCAATGTTTTTGACGTTGACAGTCAGTAACAATACAGAAGACATGTTAAATGCTGCCTATTCACACAGTGATATCAAGATCCACCAGTATTTACTGATTGTCATTGTGTTGGTTGCAGTGACAGTTGCTATA
The DNA here is from genome assembly GCA_023376005.1 of Doryteuthis pealeii. Taxonomy (NCBI): domain Eukaryota; kingdom Metazoa; phylum Mollusca; class Cephalopoda; order Myopsida; family Loliginidae; genus Doryteuthis; species Doryteuthis pealeii. The sequence continues at coordinate 42,859,368 of CM042151.1, forward strand.
CCAATTACTGCTGCAATTTCCATCTGCATCCTTCGCTGCATTGATACCAGAAGTGTTGCACATGCACATCCATTGGCTGGCACTTCCAGCAAATATTACCCTGAACAGGCACATCCAATGCATCCATCTTACCAGACTACTTATTGGTCAGGTGTGTCTGTTGCTGTGCGAGCAGAACAAGATGTGCTTTGTAGAACTCTACCGGGCAGAGGCAGAAGGCCCCAACATTGTGCAGATGTTTTGGATGATGGACGTAGAAGTTCAGCCCTTGGAATTAAAGTACAAACAGCTACTGAAGTCATCTATGAGGTAGGAAATCATTTATTTCATTTTTCTATAATTCTCTTAACTTAACAATTTATGTTGTTTACATGTCTTATTAGAATTATATATATATATATATATATATATATATATATATATATATATATATATAGTTAAGAATTATTACTGAAAATGAAAACAAAGTTGTTGAAATTAATAGTTCAATTATAAATAACACGCTTATATAGTTTCTTCAAATACTATGAAATAATTTAAAAGACTAATATACAAATTATCATCTATCTTTAATAGCATGCTGCGTTAATATATCATCTTTTTAAGAGATCTAAGTATTTCTCCAATATATTTTCGTGACAAATTTTACAGGATATCTAATCTCTATATGCTTTGAATGTGGTTTATTTGTTTATTTTTTTCATCATACTTTTGAATTTCTTGAAGGTGAAAAGTACAAAAAAATTATTATAATACAGTATAACAGAAGAATCTTATTGAAGAAAAAATATTGGTATCACTCAGTTTACTTTAATCAAATACCTTTCATTTCATTTTACAATACCAAGCAATAAAACAACAAAAATGATTCTATATTTCTGTTTTAGATTTGCATCTGTGTGTCAAATAGACCCGTTTGAAATTTAGTTGTATTCGACAGGAATAATTGATAGCATATAACTGTGAGCAAACAAATGTTTATTATAGACAAATAAGGAAAAATGATTGCAATGGAATGTTGAAAATATAAATGGTTATGCTTATTAAAAAGCATTATGAATCAATCAGATTTCAGCATTAAAGAACCCACATGGGATTGATAAGCCATTAAATACACCAAATCAAACGAAGATGTCAGTATGAATTTCCAAGTCATTTTTGTTTCTTTTTTGTTTCATGGAATTTCATTCCAAACTTTACTCACACCCACCCACACACAAAACCATAACCCATCAATAATGGTAGATCATAGTGAGATTATTATTACAGAAACTCAAAATCCTCTAACTCAGTCAGTCAAAATTTGAACAAGAATGATAATTTTGTGGGTCAGTATTTCTACTAGATAAATAGCATTTTAATAATAATCTGAATTCTTGATATTAAAATGGAAATAACAATAAAATACTAATTTGAATCTTTCATTTCATCGTAAATAGAAACATAAATATCTTCATGGGCCACTGTTAAAATGGGACTCAACAGATTAACAGCTCATCTAGCATTTATTAATGGTCACTGATTAATTTTATTACTCTTTATATATTTTTTCTACGTTGAAAGGAAATCCGAGGTGCAGCTGGAGGTAAGAGACATGAAGAGAGAAACTGTATGGGACCTGACTATCACCCTGATATGGGACCCTCTACTCATCCTGATGATGAAGATCCTTATGCTGAAAGATATGCAAATCACTGTCAAAATGTGCCTGGTAAGTTCTAACTAGTTAATTACTTCTCTATCATTAAAAAACAGGAATGTTGCTTACCATTTATAGTAAAAAACAAATGGTAAATTGTTTTTTAAACTTATTTTCTTTTACTTATTTCAGCGTCAGACACATCTGATTATTATGAACCCCATTCATCCCAGAGTATCCATGAGGAGTATACAGATATGAAACCTTCAATGCAAACATTCATGTCCCCTGGAGATACAAGAACTGTTCCAAGAAGGTTATACAAGGAAGATGTTAACCCTGACTCTGATTATAGGCAATGGGCTACCCTAAAGCATAGTTCAGTTGATAGATACACTTCTGACACTCAGCTACAATTGCACAATGTAGATGCAGATGGTGTTACATGTGAGCCACAACAAGAACAAACACAAACAATAGAAACTACAGAAGAAGATGACAAAGAAATTATTGTTCAGTCATCAAGAGAGATAGAAAACTTAGAGAACACAGAGAACTTTCAGCAAGTTTCTCCACCACACACTCCTACATCAATACATTCCATACGCACGTAAAGACATACACACTTAGTCATTTATTACATTACTTTTTAACTGATATTTACTGATATTTCTTCAAAAATTCTATTTTAATAGAAAAAGACATCCTTATCTGATAATGCAATTAATGAATTAGTTTAAATAACAATTACTGAATTTTATTTAAAGATAAGCCATTAGTAATCCTGCATAGATTATTTGAAAGATAAACAGATAAGAATTTTCTTCAGTTACATTTCTTCATTCATGATAGAAATAGGATTCTTCCTTCCTCAGATGTGATCAATATTCTATGTGCTCATATGTATTGGAATTACCCTAAGAAATTGTTTAATAAAATATCAGCTATTTCTTCTTAATATTAAAGAAAGATCTTATAAGTTTAACAAAGCTGTAACAGTGAAAGCTTTGATAATGTTTAGTCTCATATTGATCTAATGAAATCCAAAATTAAGGTGACTTTCTTAATGATGAAAAATTAAATTAATGCTTTAGAGATTTGATTTTAAAGAATAGTATCAAGACTACAATAAATGAAAATGTACATGGAAAGTGAGAGATAGAGATTCCAAACCAGAAACTTTCACAGTAAAATCTTTTTTTATTTTTTTTTTTCATTTTTTTATTATAGTAGAATATTTCTCTTACATGCAAACAATAATTTTAAATTGTAAACATTAATAATTGAAAATACTAAGAGAAAAAGAAAGGCTGCTTTTTGTTCTTTGAAATATTGACAGGCATTAAATGAAAATATATAAAAAGTAGTCTTGAAAAGATATAAACTTTTTCATATAAAAGCAAGAAAGAAATGTTTCAAAACCAAATTTTTAACAAATAATCATAAGTGTGAGTCATTTTAAAACCTACATTTTTTCAAACTGTTTCCTTAAATAATCAATTAGAAATATTCAAGTTTATATTTTATACTTGAAAAATGACTGATACTGCATAAGAGGATGTGAATTATCTAAAAAATAAAAATTTTCATTTTTCAAGATTAATGTAATTGGTTTTTAGTGTAATAGAGGGTATAAATAGATAATTTCTTCACAATATTTATTTGTATGTTTAATATGTGAATGTAATAAATCATCCAGTTAGAATTTAATTGTTTTTAGCAAATTGGATATAAAGAAGTTTCCTGAAAGATGATAATAAACAAGACAAAGAAGAAAATAAATTTGCTTGATTAAAGTAAGGGCTGCAGAGTTTTTGAATGAAATATTTATTATCTGCATAAAAGAACTGTCACAGTTTACAAATATATTAATTAAAATTTTTTACAAGAAAGTAAAATTAAAAATGAAGGAAAAAATAATTTTTGAGGTGGTAGCAGAGATAAAATACTTGCCTTTCACTTCTTAATAATTATTTCTGCTTTGTTAGATTCTATGGCTCTAGCCGCCATGATGCAAGTGACAGATTTGATAGGACTATAACTTTCTTTCTCTTTCACATACGCATACTCTCCCACATCCACACATAAACATACACACTGTTTGTAACACCCACATGTACATATGTATATGTGTGTGTGTATGCTAAGAAAGGGCTAACATTGTATTCATACAATATCAGCAGCAGTAGCAGTAGAACTGTACACCAGGACACACACATATTGTTTCATCATACATCTGTGCTTCATCGATACAACATTTACAGGTTAGTTGGCACTGTAATCTTTCTAATTCTCTTTTTTTTTAAATTTCATTCTTTCATCTAAATATCCATTTGTTTTGAATTGTGACAGATTAACAAAGAAATTCAATCAGCTTTATGTTTCTACAAAATTATAATTCTTACATTTTGATAATATTTTCACAATTAACGTATTTGCATTGAAAATATCTGACTCATGCAAATGGCATTATCTTCTGAAATTTCATATTCAGGTTTTATTAAGTATTTTTATATTTGTCTTGAGGTTTTGCCAGGAGATTATTGAAGATTTTACTAATATTAAAAGGAAAACAGTTTGCTTTAATTTAATTTCTCTGATTTTCTTTCTGATTTGAGAACCTGTACAAATTAATCTCATCAAAATGGCATCATGTAAAAAAACTGAAACATAAAGGCTTTTTGTCATCAACTATATTAGATTGCTCTGTGTTATAAAATAATCTTTATGGCAGTAGATTTTTCACAATTTCTATGAAAAATACCATCAGATTTACAAAAAAAAAAAAAAAAAAAAATCAGAAAAATAGTTTTATTTACAGTTGTTCATTCATAATTGTGATAGGTATTAAAGTCTTTTAACTACAAAAATACTTATAATCTTTTATCTTAGATATTAAGAATTTATATACATACAGGAAAAAAGATTTTAAATACATCACAGTATATACCATGTTTACTGGTGGTACATCAATATCAAATTATTATTTCAAAGTATCATTTCAAATTTATACACAGTAAATAATAAAATAAGACTTAGAAAGAATAGTATGGAAACACAAATTTAATTTATAAGTTATTTTCTATATTTCCTAATAGATTCAAACCATATTTTGTCTAAGAATGTATAACAACTAAATTTGATAAAAAATCTACCTTGCTATCATTGATAAAGGGAAGAAAATATTTTATTCAGTGAAGAAATGTTATTTTACATGAAGATTTTTTGTACATCCATTCATACAACAAAGATACAAAATAAAAAAGGGAGAGAACTCTAAAGAAACTTCGATTTTTATTGCACAAATTCTATTTTTTAGATTCTGAAATAAATTATCTTCTTTTCATAAAATTTGAAATTATAGTATTAAGTTAGATCTATATACATTAACTTATGTTATGATACTTGATCTTTCTATTTCATTTTCAGGAAATATATAAAGCATACAAGACGTTAAAAATAGAAAATATATCATCATGTTGATGACCATTTACATCTTCATCTCTGCCATATGTTTGGGTCAATGTGTTGACTTGACATATAATGTAGATGAAGGTAAGAGTCCAGGTACCTACCTGGGGGATATTGCTGCTGATTCCCATATCATGGATGATGTTTCTTTGGAAAATAGACGTCTAATAACATTCAACCAATTGCGACAAGGAAAGGCTGGCACTTCTCAATTGTTCCATGTCTCCCAAAAGAAAGGAAAACTCTTCACTGCCCAGACACTGGATGCTGAGTCCCTTTGTACCTATAATACAGAATGTTTCCAAATGGTTGATGTGGCTGTACGACAAGGAAAGACATTCATGAAGATTATAAAAATCAAAATAATCATAAATGATATCAATGATAATGAGCCAGAATTTCCAGAGAAAGAAATTCACTTGGAGTTTGTGGAAGGAAACACCAAAGGATTTAAAAAATCTATCTCAAATGCCAAAGATAAAGATATTGGAGTTTTAAACTCTAAGATTACATATGAGCTGAGAGATAAAAATAATCAACCTTTTTCTCTTACAATTCATAAAAATCCTTTTGGTATACCAAAATTAAGCATTGTAGGTGAAGAAAAACTGGATAGAGAAGAGAAGGCTTCTTATATGTTACAAGTGATTGCAAAAGATGGGGGATCTCCACCAAAAGAAAGTGTTTTAGACATTCATATTACTGTGACAGACTTTAATGATAATCCACCTGTATTCAGCAAAGATATTTACAATGTTTCCATTAATAACCAAGAATATGGAGAGAAACCAATTGCAGTTGTGTCTGCTACAGATTTAGATGAAGGAGAAAATGGTAAGGTTTCTTATTATATTAGTACAGAAACATCAGAAAAAGTCAAAAATTATTTCACAATAAACAGTTTATCAGGAGAAGTATTTTTAAAGGATAAATTGCCTGCAACTCCCAAAACAATTTTTAAATTATTTATTGGTGCAAGAGATGGGGGCCAACCTCCACTAAATGGCCTGGCTGGTATTTCGATAAATGTAATCAACACCCAAAACAGATCACCCAACATATTTGTGACTTTTATGTCTGAATCAACAGATAACACAGCCACCATTTCTGAAGATGTAGAAGTGGGTAGTTTTATTGCTTATGTCAAAGTGACGGACCCTGATGCTGGTCAAAATGGAGAGGTCAACTGTGAGTTGCACCATGATAAATTCCGCTTACAAAAACTCAGATCAAAAGAATACAAAGTGACATTGAAACACAAAGTTGACAGAGAAATGCAAGACCACCATGATGTTACAATCAGCTGTAAAGATGAAGGATCTCCTCCACAACACAGTGATAGCAAGTTCTCGATCAAAGTGAAAGATGTTAATGATGTACAGCCACAATTTGCAAAAGACACATTTAAATTCTCAGTGTTTGAGAATGAAAGTCCAAAGACACCGGTTGGTTCTATCAATGCCACTGATCCTGATCTTGGAGCTGGTGGCCGACTCACATATTCTTTGCTCACCAAAAATGAAGACTTCCTACCTTTCAAGATAACCAGCAATGGCTTGATTTCTACAATCATGTCTCTTGACCATGAGTTCAAAGATATTTATAAATTCAAGGTTTTAGTGAAAGATAATGGAAGCCCTTCACTTGATAATACGGTCAATGTGATTGTGCAGATTGAAGATAAAAATGATAATGCTCCGTATTTTACCTTTCCCAGTGTTAACCCTTTCAATCTGGATGTGAAATATCATCCCCATCATACAAAGAACATTACCCTTCTTAAGGCTGCCGACAGTGACAGTCAAGAGAATGCATTTCTTAAATATGAAATAACTTCAGGCAATGATAAACAGTTGTTTGCCATCAATCATTATAGTGGATTGTTGTCTTTCAGTCGCTTACTTAGCCAACAAGATGCTGGCTCGTATCACCTGCAGTTTATTGTCAAGGACAGTGGTAGTCCAGTTTTATCTGCCAAGACGTCAATGTTTTTGACGTTGACAGTCAGTAACAATACAGAAGACATGTTAAATGCTGCCTATTCACACAGTGATATCAAGATCCACCAGTATTTACTGATTGTCATTGTGTTGGTTGCAGTGACAGTTGCTATACCAATTACTGCTGCAATTTCCATCTGCATCCTTCGCTGCATTGATACCAGAAGTGTTGCACATGCACATCCATTGGCTGGCACTTCCAGCAAATATTACCCTGAACAGGCACATCCAATGCATCCATCTTACCAGACTACTTATTGGTCAGGTGTGTCTGTTGCTGTGCGAGCAGAACAAGATGTGCTTTGTAGAACTCTACCGGGCAGAGGCAGAAGGCCCCAACATTGTGCAGATGTTTTGGATGATGGACGTAGAAGTTCAGCCCTTGGAATAAAAGTACAAACTGCTACTGAAGTCATCTATGAGGTAGGGAATCATTTATTTCATTTTTACTACAATTTTCTTCTTAATTTAACAACTTATGTTGTTTACATAGGAAATCATTGTTTTTTTATATTTTTTTATTTTTTTTTTATCTTTCTAAAATTTTCTTAGCTTAAGAATTCATGTCAAATTTCCCTTAGGAACTATCCATTTTTCCTTATTCTTTTTACATGTTATTGAAATTCTTAAAACTTAAACTGCAACTGTTATGCAATAACAGCAAATGAAAACATATTGGTGGAATGATTTTGTTCAAAATATATCAAACATCAAACTCAGCTAAGTCAATATAAAAGCCCTCCAATTTGTTTTAAAATTTGCCACAGGTTGAAAAAAACAAAAAAAACACAATATTGTAAAAATAATTAACATAAACTATAGACCCAATGATTCTGATTTTAATGAATGTTTTATACAATGACTAATTGCTACAACCACTACCACTGATAACCACATCTTACCTAAAAGATATATAGTTTCATTAAAAGGTTTGTCCAAAATCAACATTCTCATCACACCTTCTGATAAAGGTAGAAGTGTTGTCATCACAGATTCCACACAATACAGTAATGAAATGTTTGGACTATTAAATGATCAAAACACACATTAACAAATCACTCAACAAACCATAGCTTAAAACATTAATATTTTCACCAATTCGTATAAAAATCAATCATCAAACAAACAAATTCTGATTTTCACTAATTGATTAGCACTTTATTAATTCCTACAATTTATGGTCTTCCAAAAACTCACAAACCTGGAATTCCTTTAAGACCAATTATTCCTGGGATTGGAACGGCTTTCCATAACATTGCTAAATCTTTAGCCCAAACATTAACATTTTTTTTAGCAACAATTAGTAACTCGGACATCAAGAACTCAACTGAATTACTCAACAAAATAAATGATATAAACATGACAAAAAAATCTCTAATCAGCCTAGACATAAATTTATTATACGTTAATATTCAAATTAATAAATGCATTACACATTTAGAAAATAACCTCAAGAAAATAAACATTACATTAGCTTTACCAGTTAGCATAATCAAGGTTTGCAAACTATGCACTAAACATTGCTTTTTCTAATATAATGGTACTTTTTATTAACAATAATTTCGTTTACTCATCAATTTATCTCTTAGATGAGTCCAGGCATGCCCTTTTAAAAAAAATTTTTTGAATCTGGTCCCTTTAAATTAATATCACTAAAAGATTCTAATCATTTATGTTATATAGATGAGGTTTTACTTATATATCCAATGAATAATGACTTAACAAAAACTATTAATAAATTGAACAAAATTGAACCTACCATAGATTTTACTTACTAACTAGAAAAAACACCATACCTTTTTTTGTTTTGTTTTATAGACTATTAAATAATAACATCTAATTAGAATTTAAAGTTCATCATAAATCTATTATATACATTTTTGCTCGCACAATAACACTAAAATAAAAAATGGAATAATCTTAGAGCTCTTTACATGACCAAATTATTAAATGAAGAATTTGACTATATAGAAATGTCTTTTACACAACTTCAATATCCTATATCCTTTATACAACAGGCTAAAAGAAAAATCTTATAAAATTCACAAACATTCCTAAAATTTCTAATAACAATTTTTCCAATAATAATCCATTACACAGATACATTATTTTACCCAATAATTCAACCGCAACCATCATAAAAAAAATCCCCAAATAACCTTGGAATCAAAACAGTTACAAATTCTTCAAAAACAATTAGAAACATAATCAATAATTAAAACAACCATAATCAAATAAAATCTGATCCAGGTGTATATGCCATCAAATGTTTAAATTATAATAAAAAGCTCATAGGTGAAACCTCAAGATCTATTGATAAATGAATCTATGAGCATAAAAGAGACATTAAATTCAATGAGTTAAAAAAAGCATTAATGAAACATACTTTGGAAATAAATCATCATTTCAATTTCAAAGTTTCCAAAATGTTAATTAATATACACAAGAAAAATTGTAGAATCTAGCATTATTTGTAACTATGAGATTAAACAAAGACCTATTTTATTCAACTTATCCCCTAACTTAGTCAAACTTGTGTTAAAAAGTTACAAGCCACCTTATATAGATTAATTATTTTTTTCAATATTATTTACTTATCTTTATTTTATTGTAGGTGAAAAGTACAAAACAAGTCAAAGCATCAATCTTTATAGTTTGGTATAATTTCACAATACTAAGCAATAAAACAGCAACCCAGATTCTATATTTCTGTTTTAGGGTCCCATCTATATGTTAAATAGATTCATTTAAAAATTATGAGCATCATATGGAGATAATTAAAACCATATAACTGTGAGTAAACAAATGATTATATTAGAAAACATTTGAAAATAAATCAAATTTTAGCATTAAAGAACCCATAAGGGGTCGATATACCATTAAAAAAACAAAACAAACCCACATGTCAATCTGAATTCCCAAACTCCCTTTCTCATTCCATTGGAATTTATTTCAAACTTTACACACACACACACACACACACACACACACACACACACACACACACATAACCATAACCCAGCAAAAATGGTACATCATAGTAAGATTATTGTTAAAGCAATAAACCTCTAACTCAGTCAGTGAAGATTTGAACAAGAATGATAATTGTATGGGTCTGAATTTCTACTGGATAAATAGAATTTTTAATAATCTAAATTCTTGATATTATAATGGACATCATAACAATAAAATGTTAATTTGAATCTTTTATTTCATCCTAAATAGAAACATAAATATCATCATGGACCACTGTTATAATGGGACTCAACAGATTAACAGCTCATCTAGCGTTTATTAATGGTCACCGATTAATTTTATTACTCTTCATATATGTTTTTCTATGTTGAAAGGAAATCAGAGGTGCAGCTGGTGGTAAGAGACATGAAGAGAGAAACTGTATGGGACCTGACTATCATCCTGATATGGGACCCTCTACTCATCCTGATAATGAAGATCCTTATGCTGAAAGATATGCAAATCACTGTCAAAATGTACCAGGTAAGTTCTAACTGGTTAATTACTTTTCTATCATTAAAAAACAGTAATGTTGCTGGACATTTATTGCAAAAAACAAAATGGTAAATTGTTTCTCAAACTAATTTTCTTTTTGTTATTTCAGCGTCAGACACATCTGATTATTATGAACCCCACTCATCCCAGAGTATCCATGAGGAGTATACAGATATGAAACCTTCAATGCAAACATTCATGTCTCCTGGAGATACAAGGACTGTTCCAAGAAGGTTATACAAGGAAGATGTTAACCCTGACTCTGATTATAGGCAATGGGCTACCCTCAAGCATAGTTCAGTTGATAGATACACTTCTGACACTCAGCTACAATTGCACAATGTAGATGCAGATGGTGTTACATGTGAGCCACAACAAGAACAAACACAAACAATAGAAACTACAGAAGAAGATGACAAAGAAATTATTGTTCAGTCATCAAGAGAGATAGAAAACTTAGAGAACACAGAGAACTTTCAGCAAGTTTCTCCACCACACACTCCTACATCAATACATTCCATACGCACGTAAAGACATACACACTTAGTCATTTATTACATTACTTTTTAACTGATTTTACTGATATTTCTTCAAAAATTCTATTTTAATAGAAAAAGTATCCTTGTCTGATAATGCAATTAATGAATTAGTTTAAATAACAATTACTGAATTTTATTTAAAGATAAGCCATTAGTAATCCTGCATAGATTATTTGAAAGATAAATAGATAAAATATTTCTTCAGTTACTTTCCTTCTTTCATGTTTCATTATATTTGAAATAATTGATGCTATCAAAACCAATATCTTTAACAAATAAATGATTATGAGTGAAAATTATTTTAAAAACATTTTTAAAACTGTTTCATTATGTAGTCTAAAGGAAAATACCAAGTTCATATTTTGTACTTGAAAAATTACTATATAGATGTTTGTGAATTATTTTACACATGCAAATTTTAATTTTCCTAGCTGATTATCACTGTAATCAACTTTGTTTTCTAGTGCAATAAAAAACATAAATAGATAATATTTTTACATTATTTCTTTACATTTAATATTTAAACAGTAATAATGATCAACCAGTATAAATCTAATTGTTTTCCTCAAACAGAAAATAAACCTATTTCAGGAAAGATGATGATAAGTGAGACAAAGCACAAAAGAATTCCGCATGTTTTTCTATTAAATATTTATTATCCACATAATAGAATTTAAACACAATTTCTATTTATTTTCTATAAATGCATGAGAAGAGAGTGATAAATTAAAAGTGAATAAAAAAATTACTGTTGTTATAGTAGGAAAAAAGAAGAAAATACTTGCCTTTCTTTACCTGATAAATTTTATGCTTTGTTAAACTCAGTACTTTTAGTCGCCATGATGCAAACAGCAGATTTAATAGGACTGTGGTTTTCTTTCTTTCTCTTCCACATATGCATACTCTCCCACATCCACACATAAAAATACACACTATTTGTAACACCCATATGTACACATGTATATGTCTGTGCGTATGCTAAGAAAGGGCTAACATTGTATTCATACAATATCAGCAGCAGTAGCAGCAGAGCTGTACACCAGGACACACACATATTGTTTTGTCATACATCTGTGCTTCATCGATACAACATTTGCAGGTTAGTTGGCATTGAAATCTTTCTTCTCTTTTCATTTTATTCTTTCATCTAAATATCCATTTGTTTTGAATTGTGCCAGATTAACAAAGAAATTCAATCATCTTTACTAAATTAATTAATATTTTCACAATCAACGTATTTGCATTGAAAATATCTGACTCATGCAAATGGCATGATCTTGTGAAATTTCATATTCAGGTATTTAATAATATTTGTCTTGATTGGAGATTATTGAAGATTTACTAATATTAAAGATTACAACTAAGAAAAACAGTTTGCTTCAATTTAATTTCTGTGATTTTCTTTCTGATTTGAGAACCTATACAAATCTCATCAAAATGGCATCATGTAAAAAAACTGAAACATAAAGGCTTTGTCATCAAATATATTACATTGCTTTGTGTTATAAAATAATCTTTATGGCAGTAGATTTTTCACAATTTCTATGAAAAATACCATTTGCTCAGAGCAAGACTTGACAATCTAACTTCCAGTTTTTAAGTTTTAATGGAAAAAAAAAAAAAACTGATTTGAAGGCTGTCTTTAGAGAATTACAATCATAATAGAGATGGTATTAAAGTCTTCTAACAACAAAAATAATCATAATCATTTAGTGTGTGCATTATTTATTAGACATATTAGAATTAATATATATATGAAAAAAAAAACAAAAAAAAAATACATCACAATGGATATTATGTTCGGAAATAGTACCTCAATATTAGATCATCATTTCAAGACAAAATTTTAAATTTACACAGTAAATAATTAAATAAACTTAGAAAGAATAATATGTAAATATAAATTTAACTTGGAAGATATTTCTATAGACACAACTGAATTTAATAAAAATTTAGCTGGCTATGATTGATCAAGGGAAAAAATATTTTTCCTCAGTGAAGAAATGTTATTTTGCATAAAAAATCCTGAAGACATTTAATTGTTTTGGTTCCATTTATACTTAAAAACAGATTTAAAAAAAAAACCCAAGGGAGAGAACTCTGAATAGACTTTAATTTCTACTATAAATTTATTTTTTAGATTCTTAAATTAATTAATTACTTTCTTTTCATAAACTTTGAAAATAGTTACATGTATATACTCCTAAAAAAGGCTATCATATTGTAGTAGGCCGTCATAATAACACATGCAACATTCAACATAGGTAGTGGTTTCAGAAAAATAAAGAAGAGATAGCATAAGAATTGCTTATTTCTGCTCATTTCAGAGGAGAGTAGGTTAATCTTTTCTATCATAAATTCCATCCATTACCACTACCTTGCAACTTACGTGGCTAGTTAAAACACCCTCAATGAAGCATGAAAAGTCAATGTGCATCCTTGTGAGACATCCAGCGAAAAGAATAAGTTCCCTTATAGGGATATATCCATTTCTGCTCTTCTGCAGAAAATTTGGGACTTCCGTTTCTTTTTAAAATCTAGTTTTAAATAACATACATTGAGTGCTTAGAATCAAGCTTTTCTTTTTTGTTTTCTCCTTTTTACCCAGAAACATGATTATTGTTTTCTTTTCAATTTAAATTTTCTATAGAATTTAATTACATTACAGTTCTAAAATATTTCTAATCTTTCAGGAAATATATAAAACATACAAGACTTAAAAACTAGAAAATATATCATCATGTTGATGACAATTTACATCTTCATCTCTGCCATATGTTTGGTTCAATGTGTTGACTTGACATATAATGTAGATGAAGGTAAAAGTCCAGGTACCTACCTGGGGGACATTGCTGCTGATTCCCACATCATGGATGATGTTTCTTTAGAAAATAGACGTCTAATAACATTCAACCAATTGCGACAAGGAAAGGCTGGCACTTCCCAATTGTTCCATGTCTCTCAGAAGAAAGGAAAACTGTTCACTGCCCAAACACTGGATGCTGAGTCCTTTGTACCTATAATACAGAATGTTTCCAAATGGTTGATGTGGCTGTACGACAAGGAAAGACATTTATGAAGATTATAAAAAAAAATAATTATAAATGATGTCAATGATAATGCGCCAGAATTTCCAGAGAAAGAAATTCACTTGGAGTTTGTGGAAGGGATTAGTAAAGGATTTAAAAAATCTATTTCAAATGCAAAAGATAAAGATGTTGGAGTCGTTAATTCTCATATTACATATGAGCTAAGGGATAAAAGCAATCAACCCTTTTCTCTTACAATTCATAAAAATCCTTTTGGTATTCCAAAGCTAAACATTGTAGGTGAAGAAAAACTGGATAGAGAAGAGAAAGCCTCTTATATGTTACAAGTGATTGCCAAAGATGGGGGATCTCCACCAAAAGAAAGTGTTTTAGACATTCATATTTCTGTGACAGACTTTAATGATAATCCGCCTGTGTTCAGCAAAGATATTTACAATGTTTCCATCAATAACCAAGAATATGGAGAGAAACCAATTGCAGTTGTGTCTGCTACAGATTTGGATGAAGGAGAAAATGGTAAAGTTTCTTATTATATTAGTACAGAAACATCAGAAAAAGTAAAAAATTATTTCACAATAAACTCTTTATCAGGGGAAGTATTTTTAAAGGATAAATTGCCTGCAACTCCCAAAACAATATATAAATTATTTATTGGTGCAAGAGATGGTGGTCAACCTCCACTAAATGGTATGGCAGGTGTCTTAGTAAATGTAATCAACACTCAAAACAGACCTCCCAATATATTTGTGACTTTTATGTCTGAATCAACAGATAACACAGCCACCATTTCTGAAGATGTAGAAGTGGGCAGTTTTATTGCTTATGTCAAAGTGACAGACCCTGATGCTGGACAAAATGGAGAGGTCAACTGTGAGTTGCACCATGATAAATTCCGCTTACAAAAACTCAGATCAAAAGAATACAAAGTGACATTGAAACACAAAGTTGACAGAGAAATGCAAGACCACCATGATGTTACAATCAGCTGTAAAGATGAAGGATCTCCTCCACAACACAGTGATAGCAAGTTCTCGATCAAAGTGAAAGATGTTAATGATGTACAGCCACAATTTGCAAAAGACACATTTAAATTCTCAGTGTTTGAGAATGAAAGTCCAAAGACACCGGTTGGTTCTATCAATGCCACTGATCCTGATCTTGGAGCTGGTGGCCGACTCACATATTCTTTGCTCACCAAAAATGAAGACTTCCTACCTTTCAAGATAACCAGCAATGGCTTGATTTCTACAATCATGTCTCTTGACCATGAGTTCAAAGATATTTATAAATTCAAGGTTTTAGTGAAAGATAATGGAAGCCCTTCACTTGATAATACGGTCAATGTGATTGTGCAGATTGAAGATAAAAATGATAATGCTCCGTATTTTACCTTTCCCAGTGTTAACCCTTTCAATCTGGATGTGAAATATCATCCCCATCATACAAAGAACATCACCCTTCTAAAGGCTGCCGACAGTGACAGTCAAGAGAATGCATTTCTCAAATATGAAATAACTGCAGGCAATGATAAACAGTTGTTTGCCATCAATCATTATAGTGGATTGTTGTCTTTCAATCGCTTACTTAGCCAACAAGATGCTGGCTCGTATCACCTGCAGTTTATGGTCAAGGACAGTGGTAGTCCAGTTTTATCTGCCAAGACGTCAATGTTTTTGACGTTGACAGTCAGTAACAATACAGAAGACATGTTAAATGCTGCCTATTCACACAGTGATATCAAGATCCACCAGTATTTACTGATTGTCATTGTGTTGGTTGCAGTGACAGTTGCTATACCAATTACTGCTGCAATTTCCATCTGCATCCTTCGCTGCATTGATACCAGAAGTGTTGCACATGCACATCCATTGGCTGGCACTTCAGCAAATATTACCCTGAACAGGCACATCCAATGCATCCATCTTACCAGACTACTTATTGGTCAGGTGTGTCTGTTGCTGTGCGAGCAGAACAAGATGTGCTTTGTAGAACTCTACCGGGCAGAGGCAGAAGGCCCCAACATTGTGCAGATGTTTTGGATGATGGACGTAGAAGTTCAGCCCTTGGAATAAAAGTACAAACTGCTACTGAGGTCATCTATGAGGTAGGAAACCATTTCATAAATTTTTTTATCTTTCAAAAATTTTCTTAGTTTTCATGTGAAATTTTCCTCAGGAATTATTCAATTTTCTTATCCTGTTTATATGAATTATTAAAATTCTTTATATATATATGTGTGTGTGTGTGTGAGCTTAAGTATTATGACAGTTTAAATATGACAAATATTTGTTAATGAAATTTATTTGATTTGAATTACTTCAGAATGCCTGTATAAAAGTTAAGAATTCTGACGAAAAGGAAAACAAAATTGTTGAATTAATAGTTTATGCATAAATAACATGTTTTGCTTATATAGCTTCAAATATTATGATATTATTTTAAAAAATGATTAAGAGACCATTAAAATTATCACATGCCTTTAATAGCATGCAGGAAAATTTTGCAGGATATTTCATCTTATTAGCTTTTGATGTGCTTTCATTAATTAAAAAAAATCATATTTTTGAATTTCTTGTAGGTGAAAAGTACAAAACAAATCAAAGCACCAATGTTTATAGTCCATTTTAATTTAACAATACCAAGCAATAAAACAATAATGCAGATTCTATATTTTTGTTTTTAGAGTCCCATCTATGTGTAAAATAGATACATTTGAAAATTATTTATTCGATAGGAATAATTGATAGCATATAACTGTGAGCAAACAAATGATTATCAGAGAAAAATAAAGAAAAAAATATTGCAAAAAAAAATTGACAATATAAATGGCTATGCTTATTAACTATCATTTACAAACTAATTAAATTTCAGTATTAAATTCCCATATAAGGATACCATTAAATAAACAAAACCACATGTTAATCTATCTTTTTCTTTCTAAGTACATTGGATTTCATTTCAAACTTTACTCACATAGATACGCACACACAGACACAAAACTCTAACCCATCAAAAATGGTATGTCATAGTGAGATTATTATTAAAGAAATAAACTCAAAATTCTCTAACTCAAGTCAGTCAAAATTTGAAGCAGAATGATAATATTGTGGGGCTGAATTCCTGCTGAATGGAATTTTTAATAATCTTAATTCTTGATATTATGCTAATTAGAATTTTTTTTCACTTCATTGTAAATAGAAACATATATATCTTCATAGGCCACTGTTATAATGGGACTCAACAGATTAACAGCTCATCTAGCATTTATTAATGGTCACTGATTAATTTTATTACTCTTCATATATGTTTTTCTATGTTGAAAGGAAATCCGAGGTGCAGCTGGTGGTAAGAGACATGAAGAGAGAAACTGTATGGGACCTGACTATCATCCTGATATGGGACCCTCTACTCATCCTGATGATGAAGATCCTTATGCAGAAAGATATGCAAATCACTGTCAAAATGTACCTGGTAAGTTTCTGGTTAATTACTTTTCTATCATTAAAAAACAAAAACATTTATTGAAAAAAAAAATTGTTAAATTGTTTTCAAAACTAATTTTTTTTTTGTTTATTTCAGCATCTGACACATCTGATTATTATGAACCCCATTCATCCCAGAGTATCCATGAGGAGTATACAGATATGAAACCTTCAATGCAAACATTCATGTCCCTGGAGATACAAGGACTGTTCCAAGAAGGTTATACAAGGAAGATGTTAACCCTGACTCTGATTATAGGCAATGGGCTACCCTCAAGCATAGTTCAGTTGATAGATACACTTCTGACACTCAGCTACAATTGCACAATGTAGATGCAGATGGTGTTACATGTGAGCCACAACAAGAACAAACACAAACAATAGAAACTACAGAAGAAGATGACAAAGAAATTATTGTTCAGTCATCAAGAGAGATAGAGAACACAGAGAACTTTCAGCAAGTTTCTCCACCACACACTCCTACATCAATACATTCCATACACACGTAAAAGACATACATACTTAGTTATTTATTACATTACTTTTTAACACTTTTTATTGATAGTCCTTAAAAAAATCTTTTTTATTAGAAAATATCATCATAGTCTGATAATGCAAATTGAATTAGTTTAAATAACAATAATTTCAATAAATATTTAATAAAAGTCATTAGTAATCCTTTATAGTTTTTTTTGAAAGATAAACAGATAAAATATTTCTTCAGTTACTTTTCTTCTTTCATTTTCATAGAAATAGATCTTATTTCCCATAGAATTATGATAAAATAAATCTTTGATGATTATCAAAACAAAATCTTTGAAAATAAATAATATGAGAGAAAATTATTTAAAAAATTTTTTTCAAAGTTTCATCATGTAATCTATTGGAAATGCCAAGTTTGTATTTTTCTTAAAAATTACTTATAATATAAAAGTGTTTGTAATTATTTACACATCAAAATTTCATTTTTTTAACTTATCATCACTGTAATTATAAATAGATAATATCTTACATAATTTCTATACACATTTAATATTAACAGTAATAAATAATAGTAAACCAGTTTCAATTTAATTGTTTTTATCAAATAGTAAATAAAGATATTTCTAAAAGATGATAGACAAAGCACAAAAAAATCTGCTTGTTTTTCTATTAAGTATTTATCATCTACATAATAGAACTCTGACACAATTTTCAATTATTTTTATAAATTTATGAAAGAGAGTGATAAATTAAAAGTGAATTAAAAAATTACTGTTGTTATGGTAGAAAAAAGAAGAAAATACTTGCCTTTCTTTACTTATAAATTTTATGCTTTGTTAGAGTCAGTACTTCTAGCCGCCATGATACATAGGGCAGATTGATAGGACTGTGGCTTTCTTTCTCTTTCACATATGCATACTCTCCCACATCCACATATAAACATACACACTGCTTGTAACACTCACATGTACACATGTGTATGTGTGCCAAGAGAGGACTAACATTGTATTCATACAATATCAGCAGCAGTAGCAGCAGAGCTGTACACCAGGACACACACATATTGTTTCATCATACATCTGTGCTTCATCGATACAACATTTGCAGGTTAGTTGGCATTGAAATCTTTCTAATTCTCTTTTTTTCATTTTATTCTTTCATCAAAATGTCCATTTATTTTGAATTGTGACAAATTAATTCAAGAAATTCAATCAGCTTTATTTTCCCTACAAAATTATAATTCTTACATTTTGATAATATTTTCACAATCAACATATTTGCATTGAAAATATCTGACTCATGCAAATGGCATGATCATCTGAAATTTCATATTCAAGTATTATTAATATTTTTATGTCTGGAGATTATTGAAGATTTTACTAATATTAAAAGATACAACTAAGAAAAACAGTTTGTTTCAATTTAATTTCTGTGATTTTCTTTCTGATTTGAGAACCTATACAAATTAATCTCATCAAAATGGCATCATGTAAAAAAACTGAAACATAAAGGCTTTTTGTCATCAAATATATTACATTGCTTTGTGTTATAAAAATCTTTATGGCTTTTACAATTATGGAAAATACCATTTGCTCAGAGTAAGACATTAAATTTTAAATTCCATTGTTTAAGTTTTAATTGAAAAAAAAAAAATTATTTAAAGGCTGTCTTTAGAGAGTTCCATTCATAATTAAGAAAAGAAGATTAAAAATACATCACAATGGATATTATGTTCAGTGATAGTACATCAATTTTAGATAGATCATTTCAAGATAACATTTTAAATTTATACAGTAAATAATTAAATAAACTTAGAAAGAATAATATGTAAACACAAATTTAAAAGATATTTCTATATTTTCTATGTAAAAAATGTTAAACTTAGTTTTGTTGAAGAAAAGTATTCTCAGACACAACTGAATTTAATAAAAATTTAGCTGGCTATGATGAAGAGAAAAAAATATTTTTATCAGTGAAGAAATTTTATTTTGCATAAAAAATCTGAAGACATTTAATTGTTTGTGGTCCATTTATACTTCATGAGAAAAAAACAAAAGGAGAAACTCTGAAGAATAGCAATTTCTACACATAAATTTATTTTTAGATTTTAAATTTAATTACTTTTTTTTCATAAATTTGAAATTGTATAAATACATTATATATACTATCTCTAAAATATCTAATTCCTTTCAGGAAAAATATAAAACATAAAAACTTAAAAATAGAAAAATATATCAACATGTTGGTGACCATTTACATCTTCATCTCTGTCATATGTTTGGGTCAATGTGTGACTTGACATATAATGTAGATGAAGGTAAGAGTCCAGGTACCTACCTGGGGGATATTGCTGCTGATCCATATCATGGATGATGTTTCTTTGGAAAATAGACGTCTAATAACATTCAACCAATTGCGACAAGGAAGGGCTGGCACTTCCCAATTGTTCCATGTTCCCAGAAGAAAGGAAAACTTCACTGCCCAACACTGGATGCTGAGTCCTTTGTACCTATAATACAGAATGTTTCCAAATGGTTGATGTGGCTGTACGACAAGGAAAGACATTCATGAAATTTAAAAAATTAAAATAATTATAAATGATGTCAATGATAATGCACCAGAATTTCCAGAAAAAGAAATACATCTTGAATTTTTGGAAGGAGTTAGTAAAGGTTTAAAAAATCTATTCAAATGCCAAAGATAAAGATGTTGGAGTTGTTAATTCTCAGATTACATATGACTAAGAAAAATAATGACCATTTTCTCTAACAGTTCATAAAAATCCTTTTGGTATTCCAAAGCTAAGTATTGTAGGTGAAGAAAAACTAGATAGAGAAGAGAAAGCCTCTTATGTGTTCAAGTGATTGCAAAAGATGGTGGATCTCCACCAAAAGAAAGTGTTTTAGACATTCATATTTCTGTGACTGATTCAATGATAATCCACCAGTGTTCAGTAAAGATATCTACAATGTTTCCATTAATAACCAAGAATATGGAGAGAAACCAATTGTGATTGTGTCTGCTACAGATTTGGATGAAGGAGAAAATGGTAAAGTTTCTTATTACATACCACAGAAACATCAGAAAATGTCAAAAATCATTTCACAATAAACAGTTTATCAGGAGAAGTATTTTTAAAGGATAAATTGCCTTCAAACCCCAAAACAATTTTTAAATTATTTATTGGTGCAAGAGATGGTGGTCAACCTCCACTAAATGGTTGGCAGGTATTTTAGTAAATGTAATCAACACTCAAAACAGACCTCAAATATATTTGTGACTTTTATGTCTGAATCAACAGATAACACAGCCACCATTTCTGAAGATGTAGAAGTGGGCAGTTTTATTGCTTATGTCAAAGTGACGGACCCTGATGCTGGACAAAATGGAGAGGTCAACTGTGAGTTGCACCATGATAAATTCCGCTTACAAAAACTCAGATCAAAAGAATACAAAGTGACATTGAAACACAAAGTTGACAGAGAATGCAAGACCACCATGATGTTACAATCAGCTGTAAAGATGAAGGATCTCCTCCACAACACAGTGATAGCAAGTTCTCGATCAAAGTGAAAGATGTTAATGATGTACAGCCACAATTTGCAAAAGACACATTTAAATTCTCAGTGTTTGAGAATGAAAGTCCAAAGACACCGGTTGGTTCTATCAATGCCACTGATCCTGATCTTGGAGCTGGTGGCCGACTCACATATTCTTTTGCTCACCAAAAATGAAGACTTCCTACCTTTCAAGATAACCAGCAATGGCTTGATTTCTACAATCATGTCTCTTGACCATGAGTTCAAAGATATTTATAAATTCAAGGTTTTAGTGAAAGATAATGGAAGCCCTCACTTGATAATACGGTCAATGTGATTGTGCAGATTGAAGATAAAAATGATAATGCTCCGTATTTTACCTTTCCAGTGTTAACCCTTTCAATCTGGATGTGAAATATCATCCCCATCATACAAAGAACATACCCTTCTAAAGGCTGCGACAGTGACAGTCAAGAGAATGCATTTCTCAAATATGAAATAACTTCAGGCAATGATAAACAGTTGTTTGCCATCAATCATTATAGTGGATTGTTGTCTTTCAATCGCTTACTTAGCCAACAAGATGCTGGCTCGACCTGCAGTTTATGGTCAAGGACAGTGGTAGTCCAGTTTTATCTGCCAAGACGTCAATGTTTTTGACGTTGACAGTCAGTAACAATACAGAAGACATGTTAAATGCTGCCTATTCACACAGTGATATCAAGATCCACCAGTATTTACTGATTGTCATTGTGTTGGTTGCAGTGACAGTTGCTATACCAATTACTGCTGCAATTTCCATCTGCATCCTTCGCTGCATTGATACCAGAAGTGTTGCACATGCACATCCATTGGCTGGCACTTCCAGCAAATATTACCCTGAACAGGCACATCCAATGCATCCATCTTACCAGACTACTTATTGGTCAGGTGTGTCTGTTGCTGTTGGTACACCTAAAGCTATAAGTATAGTAGTGATGAAGAAAAACTAGACAGAGAAGAGGAAAGCCTCTTATGTGATACAAGTGATTGCAAAGATGGTGGGAACACCACCACAAAGAAAGAATGTGTTTTAGACATTAATTTTCTGTGACTACTTTAATGAAACCTCCAGTGTTCAGCAAAGAAATCTACAATTTTCAATCACAATAACCAAGAATATGGGAGAACCAATAGCAATGGTTCTGCTACAGATTTGGATGAAGGAGAAAATGGTAAAGTTTCATATTACACACACAGAAACATCAGAAAATGCAGAAATCATTTCCAATAAACAGTTTATCAGGAGAAGTATTTTTAAAGGATAAATTGCCTTCAAACCCCAAAACAATTTATAAATTATTATTGGTGCAAGAGATGGTGGTCAACCCACTCAATGGTTTGGCAGGTATCTTAGTAAATGTAATCAACACTCAAAACAGACACCTAACAATATTTTGTGACTTTTATGTCTGAGTCAACAGATAACACAGCCACCATTTCTGAAGATGTAGAATGGGCAGTTTTATTGCTTATGTCAAAGTGACAGACCCTGATGCTGGACAAAATGGAGAGGTCAACTGTGAGTTGCACCATGATAAATTCCGCTTACCAAAACTCAGATCAAAGAATACAAAGTGACATTGAAACACAAAGTTGACAGAGAAATGCAAGACCACCATGATGTTACAATCAGCTGTAAAGATGAAGGATCTCCTCCACAAACACAGTGATAGCAAGTTCTCGATCAAAGTGAAAGATGTTAATGATGTTACAGCCACAATTTGCAAAAGACACATTTAAATTCTCAGTTTGAATGTTTGTCAGAAGAGAAGCCAAAGCACACCGCGTTGGTTCTATCAATGCCACTGATCCTGATCTTGGAGCTTGGCCGACTCACATATTTTGCTCACCAAAAATGAAGACTTCCTACCTTTCAAGATACCAGCAATGGCTTGATTTCTACAATCATGTCTCTTGACCATGAGTTCAAAGATATTTATAAATTCAAGGTTTGTTGAAAAGATAATGGAAGCCCTTCACTTGATAATACGGTCAATGTGATTGTGCAGATTGAAGATAAAAATGATAATGCTCCGTATTTTACCTTTCCCAGTGTTAACCCTTTTCAATCTGGATGTGAAATATCATCCCCATCATACAAAGAACATCACCCTTCTAAAGGCTGCCGACAGTGACAGTCAAGAGAATGCATTTCTCAAATATGAAATAACTGCAGGCAATGATAAACAGTTGTTTGCCATCAATCATTATAGTGGATTGTTGTCTTTCAATCGCTTACTTAGCCAACAAGATGCTGGCTCGTATCACCTGCAGTTTATGGTCAGGACAGTGGTAGTCCAGTTTTATCTGCCAAGACGTCAATGTTTTTGACGTTGACAGTCAGTAACAATACAGAAGACATGTTAAATGCTGCCTATTCACACAGTGATATCAAGATCACCAGTATTTACTGATTGTCATTGTGTTGGTTGCAGTGACAGTTGCTATACCAATTACTGCTGCAATTTCCATCTGCATCCTCGCTGCATTGATACCAGAAGTGTTGCACATGCACATCCATTGGCTGGCACTTCCAGCAAATATTACCCTGAACAGGCACATCCAATGCATCCATCTACCAGACTACTTATGGTCAGGTGTGTCTGTTGCTGTGCGAGCAGAACAAGATGTGCTTTGTAGAACTCTACCGGGCAGAGGCAGAAGGCCCCAACATTGTGCAGATGTTTTGGATGATGGACTAGAAGTTCAGCCCTTGGAATAAAGTACAAACGCTACTGAAGTCATCTATGAGGTAGTAGGAAACATTTGTTTTATTTTTATTTTTTATCTTTATATAAATTTCCTTGATATACATAGGTTCAAACATTTCAAAACTGCTTCACAATTTTCTTTCAGATATTTAAAGAGGTCATCTATGAGGTAAGGAAATGCATCTCGTTTTAATTTTTGTCAATTTTTATTTTTATACCCTTAATACAATTTATTTAATATACAATATGTTCATATTCATTTCAAAAACTGGCTTCATGATGCTTTATCGATTTATTCAATGTTGAAATTGAAGTTTATTCATAAACATGTTTCACCTTTACAGCTTTTGAAAATACTCTGAAATTTTTTTAAATGATAATAAAACTTGTTGTGTAGCTCCTCAACTGTATGCAGATGTGAATGCAAATTTATTAGAAGATTGTTAAATCTTTGAAATTTCTTTCAAAATTTCCTTTGTAATAAGTATGAATTTTAATTGAAAGATATATTATTTATAGAAAAAGAATATTGTAATCACTCAGTCTTTAATCAAATTTCAGTTGATTTATTTATTTTTCATCATTTAGTTTGTTGCTTAGCTATGTTGAATTAGACCAGTTTCTTACTTTTCTAGGAGAAATTTTACCATTTCCCCCCTGTAGATTTACAAAACCAATGTTATTTTCATCCATCTTTAGTATCATGCAGTGTTTAAATATAGCTTTCCTTTATTTTAAAGAGATTTTAGATTTTTTCTTTTTTCCCTTTTTTTTCAATTTGCTTTAATCCATTTTTTTCCCATAAAAAGCATTTTTTTTTAATCATCATTGAGTATTTTGTAGGTGAAAAGTACAAATCAAATTTAAAGCACCAATTGTTTTATGTCCATTCTAATTTAAGAATACAAGAAATGAAACAACTTTTGAATCTATATGTCTGTTTAATGGTGCCATCTGTGTAAATTTAGCCTTGTTTTGAAAATAAATGATCATTCAATAGAATATTGAAAGCAGATCATGTGCAACAAATTATTTGTATTAAATAGGAATACTTGATACCATAATAACGTGGTGTAAACATCAAGATTTTTATAGTAAAAAATTGCAATTAGAAAAAAAAAAAATGCAATGGTATACATTGAAAGAAAATGGTATGTTATTGTTATAAAGTGAAGATAAGTTGTTTTCAGGCAATTAAATAAGCATCTGCTTACTAATTTGATGCAGATTGCCTTTTATAGCTTTACCTCATTTGCATAACGCATAACTGGCAAAAAATGGTACATCATAGTGAGATGTATCATTAAAGTATAAAATCAAATCCCCTAACCCAGTCAGTCTAAAATTTGAAAACTGAATGATAATTTGTGGTTCTGTATTTTTCTGAATGACATTTTTGATAATCTAAAAACTTGATATAATAAGCATATCATAACAATGAAATACTTAATATCTTCCACTTCATCCTAAGTTAAGTAACATCTCTCCATGCGACACTGTTATAATTGAGACCAATCAGATTAACAGCACATCTCACCATCATAATTTACTGCATTCTGCCACTTGTAGTTAGTTTGAACATCTTACAGCAGAATTTCAGTCCTTTTTTATTGATACCACACTGTCCTTACATTTTGCAAAGAGTCCTTAGCTTCCTCAGTGCTTGCCAGACTTAGGCTTCCCAGCCCTGTATTTTGCAGGTCCACCTGCAACTTACCAAGCAAATTTGTGCAGTGGCACCCCTTCATGCCCGGTAGTTGTTTTAATCTATTCAATAAATTCCATCTAGCATTTAATAATGGTCACTGATTAATTTCATTACCTTAATATATGTTTTTCTATGTTAAAAGGAAATCAGAGGTGCAGCTGGTGGTAAGAACATGAAGAGAGAAACTGTATGGGACCGTGACTATCATCCTGATATGGGACCCTCATACTCATCCTGATGATGAAGATCCTTATGCTGAAAGATATGCAAATCACTGTCAAAATGTACTGTAAGTTCTAACAGGTTAACTTATTTTTCTATCATAAACATAAAAACAGAAGAATGTAGTTTAACATTTATTGTAAAAAGGAAATGGTAAATTGTTTTTTCAAACTTGTTTTCTTTTGTTTCATACAGACGTCTGACACATCTGATTATTATGAACCCCATTCATCCAGAGTATCCATGAAGAGTATACAATATGAAAACCTTCAATGCAAACATTCATGTCTCCTGGAGATAACAAGAACTGTTCCAAGAAGGTTATACAAGGAAGATGTTAACCCTGACTCTTGATTATAGGCAATGGCGCTACCCTCAAAGCATAGTTCAGTTGATAGATACACTTCTGACACTCAGCTACAATTGCACAATGTAGATGCAGATGGTGTTACATGTGAGCCACAACAAGAACAAACACAAACAATAGAAACTACAGAGAAGATGACAAAGAAATTATTATTCAGCCATCAGAGAGATAGAAAACTTAGAGAACACAGAGAACTTCAGCAAGTTTTCTACACCACACACTCCCACATCAATACATTCCATACATGCGTAAAGACACAAGTTTTTCTTACATTAACTTTTTACACCTTTTACTGAATTCCCCACGGAAAAATCTTTTTTATTAGAAAATTTTCATTCTGTTCTGATTAATGCAATTAATGAATTAGTTTAAACATACAATTATTGAAATTAATTTTAATGAAAAGCCATTAGTAATCCGCATAGATTATTTGAAAGATAAACAGATAAAATATTTCTTCAGTTACTATTTTTTCGCTTTATGCTTTCGTTCATACATTGCATTATACGAAATAGAATCCCTCCTTCCTCAGAATAAAATAATTCATGTGATGCAATATTCTATGTACTTATACTGTACTGGAATCTACCATAATTGTTTGCAACAGGTGAAAACATAGTGTTCATTAAATATACATAAAAGGAATATCCAAATTAATGTGACTTTCCCATAAGATGAAACATTTAACTTTAGGCTTTAAGAGAATAAATTGTAAAGAACAGAATCAAGATTATAATAAATGAGATAAGGGAAATGTAGAATGAAAATGGAGGTATAAATTTAAAAGCCAGAACTTTCACAGGCACGTCAAATCTTTTTTTACAGAAACGCGAAAATGGTGGAATATTTTCTTTTCTTACATGCAAACAATAATTTTTGTTTGGATTTGAAACATTAAAAATGTTTTTATTGAAATATATTAAAAAGAAGCAAGGAAAATTCATATTTTATTCTAATCTTAGGTTTGAGCTAAAATATATTTGCTTTATGTTAATTTTGAATTCAGAATAGACCTTATAGATGAAAATATATACACAGTATAGAAAAATCCATATGGTGTAGTTTTGAAATAGATATAGTTTTTTTTCACATAAAAGCAAGAAAGAAAGTTTCAAAACCAAATTTTGACAAATAAATAATCATGTGTGATGTCATTTAAACACAAATTTTTTTTCTAACTGTTTCCTTAAGAAGCAACTGAAAATATTCAAGTTATATTTTATACTTGAAAAATGACTGATACTGCATAAAAGGATGTGAATTTCTAAAAATCAAACCAATTTCTTTTTACGATTATCGCCACCAATTCTGGGTTTTTAGTGTAATAAAAGATCATAAAATAGATAATATCATTATATTATTTATTATATACATTTAACATTTAACAGTAATAAACACTGGTCAGCTAGTATAAATTTAATGGTTTTATATCAATTGAATTATAAAGATATTTTCTGAAAGATGTAAGCAAGACCAAAGAGACTCAATCTACTTTGAATTAAGTAAGGCTGCCCAGTGTTTTGTATTTATAATATTTTATTATTTCATGAAATACTCAGTCAGTTTTTTGTTATATAAATTATTTTGCCAAGAAAAGATAGTAAATTAAAAGTGAAGAAAAAACAATTACTGTTGATGAGGTAAAAGAAGAAAATACTTGCTTTCTCTTCTTGATTAATTATTTTATGCTTTGTTAGACTCTATGCAATAGCCGCCATGTGCGAACAAGCAGACTTGATAGGACTATGACTTTCTTTCTCTTCCACAAAATACATACTCTCTCCACATCCACACTGTTTATAACACTCACATGTACACATATATGCGTGTGTGTATGCACACCGAAAAGAGGCTAACATTGTATTCATACAATATCAGCAGCAGTAGCAGCAGAGCTGTAAATCAGGACACACACAATATTGTTTCATCATACATCTGTGCTTCTATCGATACAACATTGCAGGTTAGTTGGCATTGAAATCTTCTAATTATTTTTTCATTGTATCTTTTCATTCTTAAATGTCCATTTGTTTTGAATTTTCAGATTAACAAAGAAAATACCATAATTTATACAAATCAATCAGCTTTATTTTCCCTACAAAATTATAATTCTTAAATTTGATAATATTTTCACAATCAACGTATTTGCAATTGAAAATATCTGACTCATGCAAATGGCATGATCTTGTGAAATTTCAATATTCAGGTATTATTAAGATTTTTTATAATACTTGTATTGATTATTGAAGATTTTTAGAAGTTTTAAACTTTAATCACAACTATGAATTGCATGATTATCCTTTCCTTTGAGAATCCATTAGTATTTACCACTAATCACGATATACAATGTACAAAAACTAATAATATGTCTTGTTGTGCATAAACTATATCATCAGTTATATTTGCACTGGGCCACAATCCTTTTTTAAAGGAGAATTTTACACTATTTCTATGAAAATGATAAATTTGCTCAAAGCAAGAAATTAAAATTTGAAAACTTGCAATGGTTCTTCAAATTTTGATCTTGATTAGACAAGCTATTTTAAAAGGCTTTCCTTATAAATGTTCATTCATAATAGTAAATAGGTAATAAAGTCTTTAAATTGCTGCAAACAATAATTATTATTATTTGATACTATGCATTTACGCTTTATTATCAGGACTTCTTTGGCATTAATGCATCACAATATATACTAACTTTAACTGCAGTACATGAATATTAGATTGTTATTTCATGACATTATTTCATATTTATGCACACTGTATAATTAAATAGGGTAAGAAAGAATTTTGGGATTAAAAGACAATATTAAAACTTATAAAAAATATTAAAAATTTTTTTCATGTGAATTATTTCTATTTATTTGGCTAAAGTAAAAAAGGAAGTATTTGTTAGAAACAACTGAACCTTGGCAAAAATTTATGCTGGTCTTAACTGACAAAATGAAGAAAAATATTCTATTCAATGTGATTGAAACAATTTTTTACATAAAGGATTCTCAAGACGGGTACAAATAAGAAAACTTGGAAGGAAAGAACTGCTGAAAAAGGCTCAATATGATTGGTAATAACTTATTCCTACGAGAATGAAAAACATGAATAGATAATATCTTTACATAATTTCTGTACACATTTAATATCAAACTGTAATAAATAAGTCAGACCAGTTTCAATTTAACTGTTTTGTATCAAATAGTAAATAAAGATATTTTCTAAAAGATGATGATTGGTGTTACGAAGCATAAAAGAATTGTTTGTTTTTCTATTAAGTATATATTATCCACATAATAGAAGTCAGTCACATCTTTTAATTATTTTCTATAAATTCATGAGAGCAGAGAGTAACATTAAAAGTGAATTAAAAAATTACTGTTGTTATGATTAGGAAAAAAGAAGAAAATACTTGCCTTTCTTTACCTGATAAATTTTATGCTTTGTTAGAGTCAGTATTTCTAGCGGCCATGATACATAGGGCAGATTTGATAGGACTGTGGCTTTCTTTCTCTTCTACATATGCATACTCTCCCACATCCACATATAAACATACACACTGCTTGTAACACCTTCACCTACACATGTATGTGTGTGTGCACACCAAGAGAGGGCTAACATTGTATTCATACAATATCAGCAGCAGTAGCAGCAAAGCTGTACACCAGGACACACACATATTGTTTCATCATACATTTGTGCTTCATCAATACAACATTGCAGGTTAGTTGGCATTGAAATCTTTCTAATTCTCATTTTTTCATTTTATTCTTTTATCTAAATATCCATTTGTTTTGAATTGTGTCAAATTAACAAAGAAATTCAATCAGCTTTATTTTCCCTACAAAATTATAATTCTTACATTTTGATAATATTTTCACAATCAACGTATTTGCATTGAAAATATCTGACTCATGCAAATGGCATGATCTTGTGAAATTTCATATTCAGGTATTATTAAGTATCTTTATAATATTTGTCTGGAGATTATTGAAGATTTTACTAATATTAAAAGATTACAACTAAGAAAAACAGTTTGCTTCAATTTAATTTCTGTGATTTTCTTTCTGATTTGAGAACCTATACAAATTAATCTCATCAAAATGGCATCATGTAAAAAACTGAAACATAAAGGCTTGTTGTCATCAAATATATTACATTGCTCTGTGTTATAAAATAGTCTTTATGCGAATAAATTTTCCAGTTTCCATGGAAAATACCATTTGCTAAGAGCAAGGCATTAAATTTTAACTTCCAATTATTTAAATCTTGATAGTATGAAATGACCGAAAAAAAATTATTTAGAAGCTTTCTTTACAGAGTTCCATTCATAATTGTGTCATGAGTATTAAAGTATTTTAATTGCAACAATAATTATAATCACTTAGTAAGAGCATTAATTTATAGTCATTAAGAATTCATGTATACGTAGAAAAAAGATTTTAAATACATCAAAATGCATGTCATGTTTAATGGTATTACATCAATATTATATTATTGTTTCAAAATAACATTTTAAATTCATACAATAAAAAAATAGACTTACAATATGTAAACACAAATGTAAATTATAATAAAATATTTTCTATGTAAAAATTAAAGTTAGTTTTGACTGAATATTCTCAGGTACAATTGAATTTGATAAAAATTTAGCTGGCTATGATTGATGAAGTAAAGACATATTATTTCATAAAACATTCTGAAGACATTTAATTGTTTTGTGTTCCATTTAGACTTCCAAGAAAGATAAATATAACAAGGGAGAGAACTGAAAAAAACTTCAATTTCTTACAGATTAACTTTATTTTTTTCGGTTCTGAAATAATTTATTTTCATAAAATTTGAAATTTGTATAAAGTTAGATGTATATATATATATTTAACTGCTATGTTATGATACTTGATCTTATGTGTTTCTAATTCATTTTCAGGAAAAAAAAAACATACAAGACTTCAAAATTAGAAAATATATCAACATGTTGATGACCATTTACATCTTCATCTCTGCCATATGTTTGGGTCAATGTGTGGACTTGACATATAATGTAGATGAAGGTAAGAGTCCAGGTACCTACCTGGGGGATATTGCTGCTGATTCCCATATCATGGATGATGTTTCTTTAGAAAACAGACGTCTAATAACATTCAACCAATTGCGACAAGGAAGGCTGGCACTTCCCAATTGTTCCATGTCTCCCAGAAGAAAGGAAAACTGTTCACTGCCCAAACACTGGATGCTGAGTCCTTTGTACCTATAATACAGAATGTTTCCAAATGGTTGATGTGGCTGTGCGACAAGGAAAAACGTTCATGAAGATTATAAAAATCAAAATAATTATAAATGATGTCAATGATAATGCCAGAATTTCCAGAGAAAGAAATACATCTTGAATTTTTAGAAGGAGTGAGTAAAGGATTTAAAAAATCTATTTCAAATGCCAAAGATAAAGATGTTGGAGTTATTAATTCTCAGATTACATATCAACTTAGAAAAACTAATAATGAGCCATTTTATCTGACAGTTCATAAAACCCCTTTTGGTACACCAAAGCTAAGTATAGTAGGTGAAGAAAAACTAGACAGAGAAGAGAAAGCCTCTTATGTGATACAAGTGATTGCCAAAGATGGTGGAACACCACCAAAAGAAAGTGTTTTAGACATTCATATTTCTGTGACAGACTTTAATGACAATCTGCCAGTGTTCAGCAAAGACATCTACAATATTTCAATCAATAACCAAGAATATGGTGAGAAACCAATAGCAATTGTGTCTGCTACAGATTTGGATGAAGGAGAAAATGGTAAAGTTTCATATTACATCACCACAGAAACATCAGAAAATGTCAGAAATCATTTCACAATAAACAGTTTATCAGGAGAAGTATTTTTAAAGGATAAATTGCCTTCAAACCCCAAAACAATTTATAAATTATTCATTGGTGCAAGAGATGGTGGTCAACCACCACTCAATGGTTTGGCAGGTATCTTAGTAAATGTAATCAACACTCAAAACAGACCACCTAACATATTTGTGACTTTTATGTCCGAGTCAACAGATAACACAGCCACCATTTCTGAAGATGTAGAAGTGGGCAGTTTTATTGCTTATGTCAAAGTGACAGACCCTGATGCTGGACAAAATGGAGAGGTCAACTGTGAGTTGCACCATGATAAATTCCGCTTACAAAAACTCAGATCAAAAGAATACAAAGTGACATTGAAACACAAAGTTGACAGAGAAATGCAAGACCACCATGATGTTACAATCAGCTGTAAAGATGAAGGATCTCCTCCACAACACAGTGATAGCAAGTTCTCGATCAAAGTGAAAGATGTTAATGATGTACAGCCACAATTTGCAAAAGACACATTTAAATTCTCAGTGTTTGAGAATGAAAGTCCAAAGACACCGGTTGGTTCTATCAATGCCACTGATCCTGATCTTGGAGCTGGTGGCCGACTCACATATTCTTTGCTCACCAAAAATGAAGACTTCCTACCTTTCAAGATAACCAGCAATGGCTTGATTTCTACAATCATGTCTCTTGACCATGAGTTCAAAGATATTTATAAATTCAAGGTTTTAGTGAAAGATAATGGAAGCCCTTCACTTGATAATACGGTCAATGTGATTGTGCAGATTGAAGATAAAAATGATAATGCTCCGTATTTTACCTTTCCCAGTGTTAACCCTTTCAATCTGGATGTGAAATATCATCCCCATCATACAAAGAACATCACCCTTCTAAAGGCTGCCGACAGTGACAGTCAAGAGAATGCATTTCTCAAATATGAAATAACTGCAGGCAATGATAAACAGTTGTTTGCCATCAATCATTATAGTGGATTGTTGTCTTTCAATCGCTTACTTAGCCAACAAGATGCTGGCTCGTATCACCTGCAGTTTATGGTCAAGGACAGTGGTAGTCCAGTTTTATCTGCCAAGACGTCAATGTTTTTGACGTTGACAGTCAGTAACAATACAGAAGACATGTTAAATGCTGCCTATTCACACAGTGATATCAAGATCCACCAGTATTTACTGATTGTCATTGTGTTGGTTGCAGTGACAGTTGCTATACCAATTACTGCTGCAATTTCCATCTGCATCCTTCGCTGCATTGATACCAGAAGTGTTGCACATGCACATCCATTGGCTGGCACTTCCAGCAAATATTACCCTGAACAGGCACATCCAATGCATCCATCTTACCAGACTACTTACTGGTCAGGTGTGTCTGTTGCTGTGCGAGCAGAACAAGATGTGCTTTGTAGAACTCTACCGGGCAGAGGCAGAAGGCCCCAACATTGTGCAGATGTTTTGGATGATGGACGTAGAAGTTCAGCCCTTGGAATAAAAGTACAAACAGCTACTGAAGTCATCTATGAGGTAGGAAATCATTTGTTTATTTTTATTTTTACTTTTATACAATTTCCTTGATATACATAGGTTCAAAACATTTCAAAACTGGCTTCACAATTTTCTTTCAGATATTTAAGAGGTCATCTATGAGGTAGGAAATCATCTCGTTTTACATTTTGTCAATTTTTATTTTTATACCTTAATACAATTTATTTAATATACATATGTTCAATTCATTTCAAAACTGGCTTCATGATGCTTTATCAGATATTCAATTGTTGAAATGAAGTTTATTCATAAACATGTTTCACCTTTACAGCTTTGAAAATACTCTGAAATTGTTTTTAAAATGATAATAAAACTTGTTGGTGTAGCTCCTCACTGTAGCAGATGCTGAATGCAAATTTATTAGAAGATTGTTAAATCTTGAAATTTCTTTCAAAATGTCCTTTGTAATAAGTATGAATTTAATTGAAGATTATTATTATAGAAAAAGAATATTGTAATCACTCAGTCTTTAATCAAATTTCAGTTGATTTATTTATTTTTCAATCATTTAGTTTATTGTTAGCTATTGTGAAATTAGACCAGTTTCTACTTTTCTAGGAGAAATTTACCATTTCCCCCCTGTGATTTACAAAACCATTAGTTATCATCCATCTTTAGTATCATGCAGTGTTAATATACTTTCTTTTTAAGAGATTTAGATTTTTCTTCAATGTATCCATCATAGCCATTTTTTTTAAATCATTCATTTGAGTATTTTGTAGGTGAAAAGTACAAATCAAATTAAAGCACCAATGTTTTTAGTCCATTCTAATTTAAGAATACCAAGAAATGAAACAACTTATTGAATCTATATTTCTGTTTAATGGTGCCATCTGTGTTAAATAGCTCTGTTTGAAAATAATGATCATTCAATAGCAATAATTGAAACCAGATCACTGTGCACAAATTATTTGTATTAAATAGGAATACTTGATACCATATAACTGTGGGTAAACATCAGATTTTTATAGTAAAAAATTGCAATTAGAAAAAAAAATGCAATGGTACATTGAAAATAGAAATGGTTATGCTTATTGTTATAAAGTGAAGATAAGTTGTCTTCAGGCAATTGAAATAGCCATCTGGCTTACTAATGATGCAGATTGCTTTTATAGCCTTACCTCATTTGCATAACCATAACCTGGCAAAAATGGTACATCATAGTGAGATTATCATTAAAGTAATAAAATCAAAATCCCCTAACCCAGTCAGTCAAAATTTGAAACTGAATGATAATTTTGTGGTTCTGTATTTTTTCTGAATGACATTTTTAATAATCTAAAAACTTGATATAATAAAGGATATCATAACAATGAAATACTAATTCTTCCACTTCATCCTAAATAGTAACATCTCCATGGACCACTGTTATAATGAGACCAATCAGATTAACAGCACATCTCACCATCATAATTTACTGCATTCTGCCACTGTAGTAGTTTGGAACATCTTACAGCAGAATTCAGTCCTTTTTTATTTGATACCACACTGTCCTTACATTTTCAAGAGTCCTTAGCTTCCTCAGTGCTTGCCAGATCTTAGGCTTCCCAGCCCTGTATTTTGCAGGTCCACCTGCAACTTACCAAGCAAATTTGTGCAGTGGCAACCCCTTCATGCCCGGTAGTTGTTTTAATCTATTACAATAAATTCCATCTAGCATTTAATAATGGTCACTGATTAATTTCATTACTCTTAATATATGTTTTTCTATGTTAAAAGGAAATCAGAGGTGCAGCTGGTGGTAAGAGACATGAAGAGAGAAACTGTATGGGACCTGACTATCATCCTGATATGGGACCCTCTACTCATCCTGATGATGAAGATCCTTATGCTGAAAGATATGCAAATCACTGTCAAAATGTACCTGGTAAGTTCTAACAGGTTACTTATTTTTCTATCATAAACATAAAAAACAAGAATGTAGTTTAACATTTATTGTAAAAAGGAAATGGTAAATTGTTTTTTTTTCAACTTGTTTTCTTTTGTTCATTACAGCGTCTGACACATCTGATTATTATGAACCCCATTCATCCCAGAGTATCCATGAAGAGTATACAGATATGAAACCTTCAATGCAAACATTCATGTCTCCTGGAGATACAAGAACTGTTCCAAGAAGGTTATACAAGGAAGATGTTAACCCTGACTCTGATTATAGGCAATGGGCTACCCTCAAGCATAGTTCAGTTGATAGATACACTTCTGACACTCAGCTACAATTGCACAATGTAGATGCAGATGGTGTTACATGTGAGCCACAACAAGAACAAACACAAACAATAGAAACTACAGAAGAAGATGACAAAGAAATTATTATTCAGCCATCAAGAGAGATAGAAAACTTAGAGAACACAGAGAACTTTCAGCAAGTTTCTCCACCACACACTCCCACATCAATACATTCCATACATGCGTAAAGACACAAGTTATTTCTTACATTACTTTTTAACACTTTTTACTGATATTCCCCAACGGAAAAATCTTTTTTATTAGAAAATTTCATTCTTGTCTGATAATGCAATTAATGAATTAGTTTAAATAACAATTATTGAAATTAATTTAATGAAAAGCCATTAGTAATCCTGCATAGATTATTTGAAAGATAAACAGATAAAATATTTCTTCAGTTACTATTTTTTCATTTATGCTTCGTTATACATTGCATTATAGAAATAGAATCCCTCCTTCCTCAGAATAAAATAATTCATGTGATCAATATTCTATGTACTTATATGTACTGGAATTACCATAATTGTTTGCACAGGTGAAAACATAGTGTTCATTAACATATACATAAAGGAAATCCAAAATTAATGTGACTTTCATAATGATGAAACATTAACTTTAGGCTTTAAGAGAATAAATTGTAAAGAACAGAATCAAGATTATAATAAATGAGATAAGGGAAATTGTAGATGAAAAATGAGAGGTATAAATTTAAAACCAGAAACTTTCACAGGCACAGTCAAATCTTTTTTTAACAGAAACCGAAATGGTGGAATATTTCTTTTCTTACATGCAAACAATAATTTTGTTTGGATTTGAAACATTAAAAATGTTTTATTGAATATATTAAAAAGAGCAAAGGGAAAATTCATATTTATTTTTCTATCTTAGGTTGAGCTAAAATATTATTTGCTTTTTGTTATTTTGTAATTCAGATAGACCTTAAATGAAAATATATACACAGTATAGAAAAATCCATATGGGTTGAGTTTTGAAAAGATATATGTTTTTTTTCACATAAAAGCAAGAAAGAAAAGTTTCAAAACCAAATTTTGACAAATAAATAATCATGTGTGAGTCATTTTAAAACACAAATTTTTTTCTAACTGTTTCCTTAAGTAAGCAACTGAAAATATTCAAGTTTATATTTTATACTTGAAAAATGACTGATACTGCATAAAAGGATGTGAATTATCTAAAAAATCAAAAATTTCTTTTTTTAAGATTATCGCCACTATAATTGGTTTTTAGTGTAATAAAGATCATAAATAGATAATATCATTATATTATTTATTTATACATTTAACATTTAACAGTAATAAACACT
This sequence comes from Doryteuthis pealeii, assembly GCA_023376005.1. Lineage (NCBI taxonomy): Eukaryota > Metazoa > Mollusca > Cephalopoda > Myopsida > Loliginidae > Doryteuthis > Doryteuthis pealeii. The sequence goes on from CM042151.1 coordinate 42,897,085, forward strand.
GGTCAGCTAGTATAAATTTAATGGTTTATATCAAATTGGATATAAAGATATTTTCTGAAAGATGATAAGCAAGACAAAGAAGAAACTCAATCTACTTGATTAAAGTAAGGGCTGCAGTGTTTTTGTATTAAATATTTATTATTTCCATGAAATAACTCAGTCAGTTTTTTGTTATATAAATTATTTTGCAAGAAAAGATAGTAAAATTAAAAGTGAAGAAAAAACAATTACTGTTGATGAGGTAAAAGAAAGAAAATACTTGCTATTCTCTTCTTGATAATTATTTATGCTTTGTTAGACTCTATGGCAATAGCCGCCATGATGCGAACAGCAGACTTGATAGGACTATGACTTTCTTTCTCTTCCACAAATACATACTCTCCCACATCCACACTGTTTATAACACTCACATGTACACATATATGCGTGTGTGTATGCACACCAAAAGAGGGCTAACATTGTATTCATACAATATCAGCAGCAGTAGCAGCAGAGCTGTAAATCAGGACACACACATATTGTTTCATCATACATCTGTGCTTCATCGATACAACATTGCAGGTTAGTTGGCATTGAAATCTTTCTAATTATCTTTTCATTGTATTCTTTCATTTAAATGTCCATTTGTTTTGAATTTGTCAGATTAACAAAGAAAAATACACATAATTTTATTACAAATTCAATCAGCTTTATTTTCCGTACAAAATTATAATTCTTAAATTTTGATAATATTTTCACAATCAACGTATTTGCATTGAAAATATCTGACTCATGCAAATGGCATGATCTTGTGAAATTTCATATTCAGGTATTATTAAGTATTTTTATAATACTTGTCTTGATTATTGAAGATTTTAGAAGTTTTAAACTTATCACAACTATTGAATTGCATGATTATCCTTTTCCTTTGAGAATCCATAGTAATTACCCTAATCAAGATAGTACAATGTACAAAAACTAATAATATAGTCTTGTTGTCATAAACTATATCAATCAGTTATATTTGCACTGGGCCACAATCCTTTTTTAAGGAGAATTTTACACTATTTCTATGAAAAGATAACATTTGCTCAAAGCAAGAAATTAAATTTGAACTTGCAATGGTTCAAATTTTGATTGATTAGACAAGCTTATTTAAAGGCTTTCCTTATAAATGTTCATTCATAATAGTAATAGGTATTAAAGTCTTTAAATTGCAACAATAATTATTATTATTTGATATATGCATTTACCTTTATTTATCAGGACTTCTTTGGCATTAAATGCATCACAATATATACTAACTTTACTGGCAGTACATGAATATTAGATTGTTATTTCATGACATTATTTCATATTTATGCACACTGTATAATTAAATAGGGTTAAGAAAGAATTTTGATTAAAAAGACAAATATTAAAACTTATAAAATATTAAAAATTTTTTTCATGTGAATTATTTCTGATTAATTTTGGCTAAATAAAAAAAGAAGTATTGTTAGAAACAACTGAACTTGGCAAAAATTTAGCTGGTCTTAACTGACAAAATGAAGAAAATATTCTATTCAATGATGAAACAATTTTTTATATAAAGGATTCTCAAGACGGTGTACAAATAGAAACTTGAAGGGAAAGAACTCTGAAAAGGCTTCAAATTTTTTAAACACGGAAATTAATTTTTCATAAAATTAGATATTTGTATAAAGTTAGATGTATGTAAGTATATATGTCACTTGATCTAAAATATCTCTAATTTACTTTCAGGAAAAATATAAAGCATAAAGGACTTAAAAATAGGAAATATATCAACATGTTAATAACCATTTACATCTTCATCTCTGCCATATGTTTGGGTCAATGTGTGGACTTGACATATAATGTAGATGAAGGTAAGAGTCCAGGTACCTACCTGGGGGATATTGCTGCTGATTCCCATATCATGGATGATGTTTCTCTGGAAAACAGACGTCTAATAACATTTAACCAATTGCGACAAGGAAGGGCTGGCACTTCCCAATTGTTCCATGTCTCCCAGAAGAAAGGAAAACTCTTCACTGCCCAGACACTGGATGCTGAGTCCCTTTGTACCTATAATACAGAATGTTTCCAAATGGTTGATGTGGCTGTACGACAAGGAAAGACATTCATGAAGATTATAAAGATCAAAATAATTATAAATGATGTCAATGATAATGCACCAGAATTTCCAGAGAAAGAAATACACCTTGTATTTTTGGAAGGAAATAGCAAAGGATTTAAAAAATCTATTTCAAATGCCAAAGATAAAGATGTTGGAGTTTTAAACTCTCAGATCACATATGAGCTAAGGGATAAAAATAATCAACCTTTTTCTCTTACAATTCATAAAACACCTTTTGGTATTCCTAAGCTAAGAATTGTAGGGGAAGAAAAACTAGACAGAGAAGAAAAAGACTCTTATATGTTACAAGTGATTGCAAAAGATGGGGGATCTCCACCGAAGGAAAGTGTTTTGGATATTCATATTTCTGTGACAGACTATAATGATAATCCGCCAGTGTTCAGTAATGATTTATACAATGTTTCAATCAATAACCAAGAATACGGAGAGAAGCCAATAGTGGTTGTGTCTGCTACAGATTTGGATGAAGGAGAAAATGGTAAAGTTTCTTATTATATTAGTACAGAAACATCAGAAAAAGTAAAAAATTATTTCACAATAAACTCTTTATCAGGAGAAGTATATTTAAAGGATAAATTGCCTGCAACTCCTAAAACAATTTTTAAATTATTTATTGGTGCAAGAGATGGGGGTCAACCTCCACTAAATGGCTTGGCTGGTATTTTAATAAATGTAATCAACACTCAAAACAGACCACCCAACATATTTGTGACTTTTATGTCTGAATCAACAGATAACACAGCCACCATTTCTGAAGATGTAGAAATGGGCAGTTTTATTGCTTATGTCAAAGTGACAGATCCTGATGCTGGACAAAATGGAGAGGTCAACTGTGAGTTGCACCATGATAAATTCCGCTTACAAAAACTCAGATCAAAAGAATACAAAGTGACATTGAAACACAAAGTTGACAGAGAAATGCAAGACCACCATGATGTTACAATCAGCTGTAAAGATGAAGGATCTCCTCCACAACACAGTGATAGCAAGTTCTCGATCAAAGTGAAAGATGTTAATGATGTACAGCCACAATTTGCAAAAGACACATTTAAATTCTCAGTGTTTGAGAATGAAAGTCCAAAGACACCGGTTGGTTCTATCAATGCCACTGATCCTGATCTTGGAGCTGGTGGCCGACTCACATATTCTTTGCTCACCAAAAATGAAGACTTCCTACCTTTCAAGATAACCAGCAATGGCTTGATTTCTACAATCATGTCTCTTGACCATGAGTTCAAAGATATTTATAAATTCAAGGTTTTAGTGAAAGATAATGGAAGCCCTTCACTTGATAATACGGTCAATGTGATTGTGCAGATTGAAGATAAAAATGATAATGCTCCGTATTTTACCTTTCCCAGTGTTAACCCTTTCAATCTGGATGTGAAATATCATCCCCATCATACAAAGAACATCACCCTTCTAAAGGCTGCCGACAGTGACAGTCAAGAGAATGCATTTCTCAAATATGAAATAACTGCAGGCAATGATAAACAGTTGTTTGCCATCAATCATTATAGTGGATTGTTGTCTTTCAATCGCTTACTTAGCCAACAAGATGCTGGCTCGTATCACCTGCAGTTTATGGTCAAGGACAGTGGTAGTCCAGTTTTATCTGCCAAGACGTCAATGTTTTTGACGTTGACAGTCAGTAACAATACAGAAGACATGTTAAATGCTGCCTATTCACACAGTGATATCAAGATCCACCAGTATTTACTGATTGTCATTGTGTTGGTTGCAGTGACAGTTGCTATACCAATTACTGCTGCAATTTCCATCTGCATCCTTCGCTGCATTGATACCAGAAGTGTTGCACATGCACATCCATTGGCTGGCACTTCCAGCAAATATTACCCTGAACAGGCACATCCAATGCATCCATCTTACCAGACTACTTATTGGTCTGGTGTGTCTGTTGCTGTGCGAGCAGAACAAGATGTGCTTTGTAGAACTCTACCGGGCAGAGGCAGAAGGCCCCAACATTGTGCAGATGTTATGGATGATGGACGTAGAAGTTCAGCCCTTGGAATAAAAGTACAAACGGCTACTGAGGTCATCTATGAGGTAGGAAATCATCTCGTTTTACATTTTGTCAATTTTTATTTTTATACCTTAATACAATTTATTTAATATACATATGTTCAATTCATTTCAAAACTGGCTTCATGATGCTTTATCAGATATTCAATTGTTGAAATGAAGTTTATTCATAAACATGTTTCACCTTTACAGCTTTGAAAATACTCTGAAATTGTTTTTAAAATGATAATAAAACTTGTTGGTGTAGCTCCTCACTGTAGCAGATGCTGAATGCAAATTTATTAGAATATTGTTAAATCTTGAAATTTCTTTCAAAATGTCCTTTGATATTATTATCAATTTAATTGAAGAAGAAAAATATTGTAATCATTCAGTCTTTAATCAATTTTTTTTTCATTTCAGTTGATTTATTTTCTTATTTAAAAAAGAAATCATTTAGTTTATTGTTAGCTATTGTAAAATTAGAACAGTTACTACTTTTCTAGGAGAAAATTAGCATTTTTTCCCATGATTTACAAAACTACTAAAGTTATCATCCATCTTTAATATCATGTGGTATTCATATTCTTTCTTTTTAAGAGATTTAGATAGTTCTCCAATGTATCCATCACAGCCAATTTTGCAATATATTTCATTTTCATTTGGTTTGGATGTGGTTTCATTATTCCTTTTTTTAAATCATTCATTTGAGTATCTTGTAGATGAAATGTAAAATCAAATCAAAGTACCAATGTTTTTAGTCCATATAGTCTAATTTAAGAATACCAAGAAATGAAACAACTGAAATGAAATTGAATCCATACTTCTGTTTTATGGTGCCATCTGTGTTAAATAGATCTGTTTGAAAATAATGAGCATTCAATAGAAATAATTGAAACCATATCACTGTGTGCAAATTATTTGTAAAATAAGAATACTGTCATTTCCTTTGCAAGGGTTCTTAGCTCCCTCAGTCACTTGCAAGATCTTAGCCCCCCCAGTCCTATGCTTTGGAGGTCCACTCGCAGCTTACCAAGATAATTTGTGCAATGTTGGCTGGCTCTTTCATGCCTTTCATGGTTTGATCCTATAACATCAAATTTCATCTAGCATTTATTAATGGTCACAGATTAATTTTATATGTTTTTCTATGTTGAAAGGAAATCAGAGGTGCAGCTGGCGGTAAGAGACATGAAGAGAGAAACTGTATGGGACCTGACTATCATCCTGATATGGGACCCTCTACTCATCCTGATAAAGAAGATCCTTATGCAGAAAGATATGCAAATCACTGTCAAAATGTTCCTAGTAAGTTCAAACTTGTTAATTACTTTTCTATAATCAATATTAAAAAAACAAGAATGTTGCTTAAAACTGATAATTAAAAAAAATGTTTAAAAGTTTTTTTAACTTGTTTTTCTTTTCTTCTTTATAGCATCAGACACATCTGATTATTATGAACCCCACTCATCCCAGAGTATCCATGAGGAGTATACAGATATGAAACCTTCAATGCAAACATTCATGTCTCCTGGAGATACAAGAACTGTTCCAAGAAGGTTATACAAGGAAGATGTTAACCCTGACTCTGATTATAGGCAATGGGCTACCCTCAAGCATAGTTCAGTTGATAGATACACTTCTGACACTCAGCTACAATTGCACAATGTAGATGCAGATGGTGTTACATGTGAGCCACAACAAGAACAAACACAAACAATAGAAACTACAGAAGAAGATGACAAAGAAATTATTGTTCAGTCATCAAGAGAGATAGAAAACTTAGAGAACACAGAGAACTTTGAGCAAGTTTCTCCACCACACACTCCTACATCCGTACATTCCATACACACGTAAACACATACATATTTAGTTATTTCTTACATTACTTTTTAACACTTTTTACTGATATTTCTTCAAAAAATATATATATGACATTTTTAATGATGAAAAATTAACTTAATGTTTAAGAGATTAAATTGTAAAGAATAGAATCAAGACTATAATAAATGAGATAAAGGAAAATTGTAGATGAAAAGTAACAGATAGAAATTTCAAACCAGAAACTTTCACAGGCACAGTAAAATCTTTTTTGAACTGAGACCAAAATGCTGAAATGTTTCTTTTCTTAAATGCAAACAATAATTTTAAGCTTGAATTTGAAACATAAAAAAATGTTTTATTGAATATATTAAAAAGAGAAATGGGAAAATTCATTTTTATTTTTCTATCCCAGGCCAAGTTAAAAAGTTATTAGCTTTTTGTTCTTTTAGAATGCAGATAAACATTAAATGAAATTATATACATAGTAGATAAAAATTTACCTAGGTTGACACTTGAAAAAAATATAAACTTTTTTTCATATAAAAATTAAGAAAGAAATGTTTCAAAACCAAATTTTTGACAAATAAATAATCATAAGTGTGAGGCATTTTAAAAACTAAATTTTCTCAAACTGTTTCCTTAAATAATCAATTGGAAATATTCAAGTTTATATTCTATACTTGAAAAATGACATATTGCATAAAAGGATGTGAATTATTTCACACATTAAAGTTTGTATTTTTTAAAGATTATCACCACTGTAATTTGTTTCTAGTGCAATAAAGAGTATAAATAGATAATATCTTTACATTATTTATTTACACATTTAATATTTAACAGTAATAAATAATGGTGAGCAAAATGTTAATTGTTTTTATCAAATTAGATATAAAGATATTTCCTAAAAGATGATGATAAGCAAGACAAAGAAGAAAATAAATCTGCTTGATTAAAGTAACAACTGCAGTGTTATTGTATTAAATATCTAATATCTGTATAATAAAACTCAGTCACAGTTTGCAATTATATAAATTATTTTACAAGAAAATATAATTGAAAAATTAAAAGCTGAAGAAAAAAAATACTATTGGGGTGGTAATAGAGAGAAAATACTTGCCTTTCTATTCCTAATAATTATTTATGCTTTGTTAGAGTCTATGGCTTTAGTCGCCATGATGCAAATGGCAGACTTGATAGGACTGTGGCTTTCTTTCTTTATCTTCCACCTATGCATACTCTCCCACATCCACATCCACACTATTTGTAACACCAACATGTACACACGTGTATGTGTGTGTGTGTGTGTGCACACCAAGAGAGGGCTAACATTGTATTCATACAATATCAGCAGCAGTAGCAGCAGAGCTGTACACCAGGACACACACATATTGTTTCATCATACATCTGTGTTTCATCGATACAACATTTGCAGGTTAGCTGGCATTGAAATCTTTCTAAATTCTCTTTTTTTCATTTTATTCTTTCATCTAAATATCCATTTGTTTTGAATTGTGACAGATTAACAAAGAAAAATACACTTAATTTTATTACAAATTCAATCAGCTTTATCATTCCTACAAAATTTATAATTCTTACATTTTGATAATATTTTCACAATCAACGTATTTGCATTGAAAATATCTGACTCATGCAAATGGTATGATCATCTGAAATTTCATATTCAGGTATTATTAAGTATTTTTATAATATTTGTCTTGATATTTCAGACAATTTGTTCAAAACAAGACATTAAATTTTAACTTGTAATAGTTTGAATTATAATTGTATGATTTCATTGATTTGAAAAGCTCATTTAAAGGCTTTCCTTATAGATGTTCATTCATAATAGTATCGGCTATTAAAATCCGTCAATTGCAACAACGATTAGGATTATTTGATATATGCATTTTCCTTCATTTATTAGAATTTCTTTGACATTAAATACATCACAATGTATACTAAGTTTAGTGTCATTATATCAATATTTAAAATTTTTTCCAATTAATTTGGGGTGGATAAAAAAATATATTGTTAGAGACAACTGGGCTTGATAAAAATTAGATGGTCTTGATTGATAAAAAAAATATTTTTATTCATTGAAGAAAACATTTCTTTAATATCCAGGATTCTTATGATGGGGTATAAATTTATGGTATCATTCTTGCTCAATAGAAACTTAAATGACAAGGGAAAGAACTCTGAAAAAGCTCAAATTTATTTTTTTGTTTTGTTTTTTTGGACAGAAGGACGCAAACAATTTTTTAAACACGGAAATTAATTTTTCATAAAATTTGAAATTTGTATAACTTAAATTTATACATTTAGTCAATGTCACTTGATTTAAAATATTTCTAATTCACTTTCAGGAAAAATATAAAACATAACAGACATAAAAATTAGAAAATATATCAACATGTTGATAAGAATTTACATCTTCATCTCTGCCATATGTTTGGTTCAATGTGTGGACTTGACATATAATGTAGATGAAGGTAAGAGTCCAGGTACCTACCTGGGGGATATTGCTGCTGATTCCCATATCATGGATGATGTTTCTTTGGAAAACAGACGTCTAATAACATTCAACCAATTGCGACAAGGAAGGGCTGGCACTTCCCAATTGTTCCATGTTTCCCAGAAGAAAGGAAAACTCTTCACTGCTCAAACACTGGATGCTGAGTCCCTTTGTACCTATAATACAGAATGTTTCCAAATGGTTGATGTGGCAGTGCGCCAAGGAAAGACATTCATGAAGATCATAAAAATTAAAATAATTATAAATGATGTCAATGACAATGCGCCAGAATTTCCAGAGAAAGAAATACATCTTGTATTTTTGGAAGGAAATAGTAAAGGATTTAAAAAATCTATTTCAAATGCCAAAGATAAAGATGTTGGAGTTGTTAATTCTCAGATAACATATCAACTTAGAAAAACTAATAATGAGCCATTCTCTCTTACAGTTCATAAAACCCCTTTAGGTACCGCAAAGTTAAGTATAGTAGGCGAAGAAAAACTAGATAGAGAAGAGAAAGCCTCTTATGTGATACAAGTGATTGCAAAAGATGGGGGATCTCCACCAAAAGAAAGTATTTTAAACATTCATATTTCTGTGACAGACTTTAATGATAATCCGCCAGTGTTCAGCAAAGATTTCTACAATGTTTCAATCAATAACCAGGAATATGGAGAGAAACCTATTGTGATTGTATCTGCAACAGATTTGGATGAAGGAGAAAATGGTAAAGTTTCATATTACATCACCACAGAAACATCAGAAAATGTAAAAAATTATTTCACAATAAACAGTTTATCAGGAGAAGTATTTTTAAAGGACAAACTGCCTGCAACTCCCAAAACAATTTATAAATTATTCATTGGTGCAAGAGATGGGGGGCAACCACCACTAAATGGTTTGGCAGGTATCTTAGTTAATGTAATCAACACTCAAAACAGACCTCCTAATATATTTGTAACTTTTATGTCTGAGTCAACAGATAACACAGCCACCATTTCTGAAGATGTAGAAGTGGGCAGTTTTATTGCTTATGTCAAAGTGACAGACCCTGATGCTGGACAAAATGGAGAGGTCAACTGTGAGTTGCACCATGATAAATTCCGCTTACAAAAACTCAGATCAAAAGAATACAAAGTGACATTGAAACACAAAGTTGACAGAGAAATGCAAGACCACCATGATGTTACAATCAGCTGTAAAGATCAAGGATCTCCTCCACAACACACAGTGATAGCAAGTTCTCGATCAAAGTGAAAGATGTTAATGATGTACAGCCACAATTTGCAAAAGACACATTTAAATTCTCAGTGTTTGAGAATGAAAGTCCAAAGACACCGGTTGGTTCTATCAATGCCACTGATCCTGATCTTGGAGCTGGTGGCCGACTCACATATTCTTTGCTCACCAAAAATGAAGACTTCCTACCTTTCAAGATAACCAGCAATGGTTTGATTTCTACAATCATGTCTCTTGACCATGAGTTCAAAGATATTTATAAATTCAAGGTTTTAGTGAAAGATAATGGAAGCCCTTCACTTGATAATACGGTCAATGTAATTGTACAGATTGAAGATAAAAATGATAATGCTCCGTATTTTACCTTTCCCAGTGTTAACCCTTTTAATCTAGATGTGAAATATCATCCCCATCATACAAAGAACATCACCCTTCTAAAGGCTGCCGACAGTGACAGTCAAGAGAATGCATTTCTCAAATATGAAATAACTGCAGGCAATGATAAACAGTTGTTTGCCATCAATCATTATAGTGGATTGTTGTCTTTCAATCGCTTACTTAGCCAACAAGATGCTGGCTCGTATCACCTGCAGTTTATGGTCAAGGACAGTGGTAGTCCAGTTTTATCTGCCAAGACGTCAATGTTTTTGACGTTGACAGTCAGTAACAATACAGAAGACATGTTAAATGCTGCCTATTCACACAGTGATATCAAGATCCACCAGTATTTACTGATTGTCATTGTGTTGGTTGCAGTGACAGTTGCTATACCAATTACTGCTGCAATTTCCATCTGCATCCTTCGCTGCATTGATACCAGAAGTGTTGCACATGCACATCCATTGGCTGGCACTTCCAGCAAATATTACCCTGAACAGGCACATCCAATGCATCCATCTTACCAGACTACTTATTGGTCTGGTGTGTCTGTTGCTGTGCGAGCAGAACAAGATGTGCTTTGTAGAACTCTACCGGGCAGAGGCAGAAGGCCCCAACATTGTGCAGATGTTATGGATGATGGACGTAGAAGTTCAGCCCTTGGAATAAAAGTACAAACAGCTACTGAAGTCATCTATGAGGTAGGAAATCATTTTTTTAATATTTTTACTTTTATACTATTTCCTTGATATACATATGTTCAAAACATTTAAAAACTGGCTTCACAATTTTCTTTCAGATATTTAATTGTTGAAATGAAGTTTATTCATAAACTTGTTTCACTTTTACAGCCTCATCAAATACTATGACATTTAAAAAACAAATGATAATGAAACTTATTGGTGTAAATATTCATTGAAACAGATCCTGAATGTATGTTCATTAGAATGTCCTTTGCAATAAGTAACAATTTAATTGATGATTATTATTAAAGAAGAAAAATACAGTAATCACTCATTCTTTAATCAAATTTCAGTTGATTTATCTTATTATTTTTTACTCATTAAGTTTATTGTTAGCTATTGTGAAATTAGACCAGTTTCTACTTTTCTAGGAGAAATTTACCATTTTTCCCCCCTTAATTTACAAAACCATTAGTTATCATCCATCTTTAATATCATGCAGTGTTAATATACTTTCTTTTTAAGAGATTTTTTTATATTTCTACAATGTATCCATCATAGCCAATTTTGCAATATATTTCATCTTCATTTGCTTTGGATGTAGTTTCAATATTTCTTTTTTTGTATCATTCATTTGGATATCTTGTAGGCGAAAAGAACAAATCAAATCTAAGCAGCAATGTTTAGTCCATTCTAATTTAATTATATCAAGAAATGAAATAACAATGTAGAATCTATATTTCTGTTTAATGGTACCATCTAATTGTTAAATAGTTATGTTTGAAAAATAGAGTATTAAATGAGAATAACTGAAACCATATTGCTGTGCACAAATTATTTGTATTAAATAGGAATACTTGATACCATATAACTGTGAGTAAACACAGGATTTTTATAGTAAAAAAAATTGCAATTAGAAAAAAAGAAAAAAAAAAAAGAAGAAAATGCGATGGAACATTGAAAATAGAAATGGTTATGCTTATTGTTATAAAGTGAATCAGTCTTGGGAACATAAGTTGTCTTCAGGCAATTGAAGTAGCCGACTGGCTTACTAATGAGGCAGACTGCTTTTATAGCCGTACCTCATTTGCATAACTGTAACCTGGCAAAAATGGTACATCATAGTGAGATTATCATTAAAGTAATAAAATCAAAATCTGCTCAGTCAGTCAAAATTTGAAACTGAATGATAATTTTGTGGGTCTGTATTTTTTCTGAATGACATTTTTAATAATCTAAAAACTTGATATAATAAAGGATATCATAACAATAAAATACTAATTCTTCCACTTCATCCTAAATAGTAACATCTCCATGGACCACTGTTATAATGAGACCAATCAGATTAACAGCACATCTCACCATCATAATTTACTGCATTCTGCCACTGTAGTAGTTTGGAACATCTTACAGCAGAATTCAGTCCTTTTTTATTTGATACCACACTGTCCTTACATTTTCAAGAGTCCTAAGCTCCCTCAGTCACTTGCAAGATCTTAGCCATCACCCCCACCAGTCCTGTGCTTTGGAGTCCACTCGCAGCTTACCAAGCAAATGTGTGCAATGTTGGCTCTTTCATGCCCATAGTTGTTTGACCCTATAATTGCAAATTCCATCTAGCATTTATTAATGGTCACAGATTAATTTCATTACTCTTCATATATGTTTTTCTATGTTGAAAGGAAATCAGAGGTGCAGCTGGTGGTAAGAGACATGAAGAGAGAAACTGTATGGGACCTGACTATCATCCTGATATGGGACCCTCTACTCATCCTGATGATGAAGATCCTTATGCTGAAAGATATGCAAATCACTGTCAAAATGTACCTGGTAAGTTCTAACAGGTTACTTATTTTTCTATCATAAACATAAAAAACAAGAATGTAGTTTAACATTTATTGTAAAAAGGAAATGGTAAATTGTTTTTTCTCCAACTTGTTTTCTTTTGTTCATTACAGCGTCAGACACATCTGATTATTATGAACCCCATTCATCCCAGAGTATCCATGAAGAGTATACAGATATGAAGCCTTCAATGCAAACATTCATGTCTCCTGGAGATACAAGAACTGTTCCAAGAAGGTTATACAAGGAAGATGTTAACCCTGACTCTGATTATAGGCAATGGGCTACCCTCAAGCATAGTTCAGTTGATAGATACACTTCTGACACTCAGCTACAATTGCACAATGTAGATGCAGATGGTGTTACATGTGAGCCACAACAAGAACAAACACAAACAATAGAAACTACAGAAGATGACAAAGAAATTATTGTTCAGTCATCAAGAGAGATAGAAAACTTAGAGAACACAGAGAACTTTCAGCAAGTTTCTCCACCACACACTCCTACATCAATACATTCCATACACACGTAAACACATACATACTTAGTTATTTCTTACATTACTTTTTTAACACTTTTTACTGATATTCCTTAAGAAAAACCTTTTTTAATTAGAAAATGTTATTCTATGCCTGATATGCAAATAATGAATTAGTTTAAATAACAATAGTAAACTTTGTTTTAAAGAAAGCCATTAGTAATATTGCATAGATTATTTGAAATATAGACAGATTAAGAATTTTCTTAAGTTACATTTTCTTTATTCAACACATTTGAATCATAGAAATAGGATCCTTCCTCTGTCAGAATAAAATAATTGATGTGTATTCAAATATTTATGTACTTAATATGCAATTGTTACTAAATATTCTCTTAAAATTTTTATAATTTCTAACTTTTCTCTCAACTGGTTTCATAAAGTAATTTACGAAGAAAGACTGGTAAATTGTAGCATATACACTAAACTTTTTTGGTCAGTCCACTTTGTACTTTTGTTCCTTCTACACCAGATATTAACATTTTGTAGGATATGGTTTTTGTAATTAATCTTGTTTTCTTTGCAATAAAGAAAAATAGGAATAATATCCATTTACATTATTTTCTTTACATATTAACATTTAACAGTAATAAACTAAGTCAGCCAGTATTAAATTTAATTTTTTTTTATCCAATTGATAAAATAAGATATTCCTAAAGATGATAGAGAGTGAGACAAAGTTCAAAAAAAATCTGGCTTGTTTTTTTTTTAATTAATATTTATTATACATAATAGACTCGAGTCACATTTATTTTTATAATTTTATAGACAGAGAGTAATAAAAGTGATTAAAAAAAATTACTGTTGTTATGGTAGTAAAAAAAGAGGAAAATCTGCTTCTTTACTTGATAATTATTATGCTTTGTTAGAGTCGTATGCATAGCCGCCATGATGCAAACAGTAGGGCAGATTGATAGGACTGTGGCTTTCTTTCTCTTCTACAATATGCATACTCTCCCATCCCACATAAACTACACACTGTTGTATAACAACTCATCTACACATGTATGTGTGTGCACACCAAGAGAGGGCTAACATTGTATTCATACAATATCAGCAGCAGTAAGCAGAGAGCGTACACCAGGACAACACATATTGTTTCATCATACATTGTGCTTCATCGATACAACATTTGCAGGTTAGTGGGCATTGAAATCTTCTAAATTCTCTTTTTTTCATTTTTTTCTTTCATTTAAATATCCATTTTGTTTGAATTGTGAATTACAAAGAAAATACTTAAAAAAATCAATCAGCTTTAATTTCCTACAAAATTATAATTCTTACATTTTATAATATTTTCACAATCAACGTATTTGCTCATTAAATATCTGACTCATGCAAATGGTATGATTCTGAAATTTCATATTCAGGTATTATATTATAGTATTTGTTTATAAAGATTTAATTTAAACTAATATGTTCATTGATATTTCAGACAAATTAATGTCTTCACAAAGATATACACTCAAATCATATTTTTACATTCTATGATAACTAAGCAGATTTTTAACGCAATAATAATTGTATGATTTCTGATTAGAAAATATTTAAAGCTTTCTCTTATAGATGTTCATTCATTAAAGTATGAGTATTACATTAATCCTAATTGCAACAATCGATTAGATGTATTTGATATAATGCATTTATTCCTTATTTATTAGGACATTCTTTCAAACTTAAATACATCAAATGTCATACAAGTTTGTGCCAGTTACTATGAATATTAGATATAGTTATTTCAAGACATTATTTCACATTATACACATTGTATAATTAAATGGTTAAAAAAAGAATTTAATATATGTAAAGACTAATAAAAACTTAATAATACTTATCAAATTTTTCATTAAAATTTTTTCAAATTTTGGGTGAATAAAAAAATATTGTTAGGAAACTAGGCTTAAAAATTTAGCTGTCTGATATAGAAAAAAATATTTTTATTCAATTTGAGAAAACATTTCTTAATAAAGGATTCTCAATGAATGGATAAATTTATTGGTTGCCATTCTTGCTTCAATAGAACTTAATGATCAAGGGAAAGAATCTGAAAAGAATTTTATTTACAGATAAATTTTTTAAACTGAATAATTTATAAATTTGAATTTTTATGATTAGATGTATACATTTAGTCAATGCATTAGATTAAATATCTTATTCCACTTTCAGAAAAATATAATACATACAAGACTAGAAAATAGAAAATATATCAACATGTTGTAAAATTTACATCTTCATCTCTGCAATATGTTTGGTTCAATGTGTGACTTGAGCATAAATGTAGATGAAGGTAAAGAGTCCAGGTACCTACCTGGGGATATTGCTGGATTCCCATATCATGGATGATGTTTTTTTAAAAAGACGTCTAATAACATTCAACCAATTGCGACAAGGGAGGCTGGAACTTCCCAATTGTTCCATGTTCTCCAAAGAAAGGAAAACTCGTTCACTGCCCAAAAACTGGATGCTGAGTCCCTTTGTATACTATAATACAGAATGTTTCCAAATGGTTGATGTGGCTGTACGCAAAGGAAAGACATTTATGAAGAATTATAAATTAAAAAATTTAAATGATGTCAATGATAATGCGCCAGAATTTCCAGAGAAAGAATTCCTTGGATTTTGGAAGGATACAAGGATTTAAAAAATCTATTTCAAATGCCAAAGATAAGATGTTGGGTTATTAATTCTCAGATTACATATCAATCAGAAAAATAATAATGAGCCATTCTCTCTTCAGTTCATAAAACCCCTTTTGGTACTGCCAAAGTACATATAGTAGGTGAAGAAAACTTGATGAGAAGAGAAAGCCTCATATGTGATTCAAGTGATTGCCAAAGATGGTGGATCTCCACCAAAGAAAGTTTTTAGACATTCATATTTCGTTACGAGACTTTAAATGATAATCGCGCAGTGTTCAGCAAAGATTTACAATGTCCATCAATAACCAAGATATGGAGAGAAACCATGTGATTGTGTCTGCACAGATTTGGATGAAGGAGAAAATGGTAAAGTTTTTATTTACATACCAACAGAAACACTCAGTAAAATGTCAGATAATTTTCACAATAAAAGTTTATCAGGAGAAGTATTTTTAAAAGAGACAAACTTGCCTGCAACTCCCAAACAATTTATAAATTATTTATTGGTCGCAAAGATGGTGGTCAACCCCACTAATGGTTGGCAGGATCTTAGTAAATGTAATCAACACTTCAAACCAGACCTCCCAAATATTTGGACTTTTATGTCTGAATCAACAGATAACACAGCCACATTTCTGAAGTGTAGAAGTGGGCTAGTTTTATTGCCTATGTCAAAGTGAAGACCCTGATGCTGGACAAAATGGAGAGGTCAACTGTGAGTGCACCATTGATAAATTCCGCTTACAAAACTCAGATCAAAAGAATACAAGTGACATTGAAACACAAAGTTGACAGAGAAATGCAAGACACCATGATGTTACAATCAGCTGTAAAGATGAAGGATCTCCTCCAAACACAGTGATAGCAAATTCTCGATCAAAGTGAAAGATGTAATGATGTACAGCCACATTTGCAAAAGACACATTTATTCTCAGTGTTTGAGAATGAAATCAAGACACCGGTTGGTTCTATCAATGCCACTGATCCTGATCTTGGAGCTGGTGGCCGACTCACATTTCTTTGCTCACCAAAAATGAGACTTCTACCTTTCCAAGATAACCAGCAATGGCTTGATTTCTACAATCATGTTCTTGACCATGAGTTCAAATATTTTATAAATTCAAGGTTTAGTAGAAAGATAATGGAAGCCCTTCACTTGAAATACGGTCATGTGATTGTGCAGATTGAAGATAAAAATGATATGCTCCGTATTTTACCTTTCCCATGTTAACCTTCAATCTGGATGTGAAATATATCCCATCATACAAAGAACATTACTCTTCTCAAGGCTGCCGACAGTGAAGTCAAGAGAATGCATTTCTCAAATATGAAATAACTGCTAGGCAATGATAAACAGTTGTTTGCCATCAATCATTATAGTGGATTGTTGTCTTTCAATCGCTTACTTAGCCAACAAGATGCTGGCTCGTATCACCTGCAGTTTTGGTCAAGGACAGTGTAGTCCAGTTTTATCTGCAAGACGGTCAATGTTTTTGACGTGACAGTCAGTAACCATACAGAAGACATGTTAAAAGCTGCCTATCACACAGTGTATCAAGATCCACCAGTATTTACTGATTGTTCTTGTGTTGGTTGCAGTGACAGTTGCTATAACCAATTTACTGCTGCAATTTCCATTGCATCCTTCGCTGCATTGATACCAGAAGTGTTGCACATGCACATCATTGGCTGGCACTTCCAGCAAATATACCCTGAACAGGCACATCCAATGCATCCATCTTACCAGACTACTTATTGTCAGGTGTGTCTGTTGCGTGCGAGCAGCAAGATGTGCTTTGTGAACTCTACCGGGAGAGGCAGAAGCCAACAATTGTGCAGATGTTTTGGATGATGGACGTAGAAGTCAGCCTTGGAATAAAAGTACAAACAGCTACTGAAGTCATTATGAGGTAGGATCAGTTTTTTATATTTAACTTTTACTTTTTATATTCATCAATTTTCATAATATAAAAAAATTCATATGTATTTTGATTATCATCAGCATTTAAAATTTTCCTTGTCTTCTTGGTTTATCTTCATTATTTTAAAAGTCACTCATCAATTTTAATAAATGTTTTAAAGGAAATCAGGGTGCAGCTTGTGGTAAGGACATGAAGAGAGAACTGTATGGGACTGACTATATCCTGATAGGGACCTTCTACTCATCTGATGATGAAGATCCTATCAGAAAGATATGAAATATGTAACTGTGCCTGGTAGTTCTAACTGTCAATTATTTTTAATATATAGAAATATTTAAGAAATTAATGTTCTAAGATTTTCTTTGAAACATGAATGATGAATTGTTTTGCAATTTTTGCTCATTATTTTAATTCTCAGTACTTTTTATCAAAATATCTTTTTTATTTGTTTCTTTTGTTATTACAGCGTTGATACTCTGATTATTTATGTAAGCACAACCCATCCCAAGTATCCATGAAGAGTATACAGATTGATAGCTTCAATGCAAACATTTTATGTCCCTGAGATCAGGAGGACTGTTCCAATAGACGATGTATAAAGCAGATGTTAAACTGATCTGATTATAAGCAATGGACTACCCTAAAGCATAGTTAAGTTGAATAGATGCCGTTCTGACACCAGTTTACAATTACAACAAGTAGAACAGACATTTTACATGTGAGTCCAACAAGAAAAATACAACAATAATACTAGCACAATGAGGATGTGGGTGAAAGTGAGGAGATCAGGTTTCAATTTGGTACACCAAATCAAGAGAATCATTCCTGAATACAGGCAAAATTTGGAACATGATCATCTACCAGAATCACCAAGATTAATCACTCTTTAAACTTGAATAAAAGTCTGTAAATTTAAGACAAATTAGAACATTTACTTCATTTTATGATAATTTATATATGAATAAAATACATCAAACAGATAAAACAAATTTAATCAATATTTTTTAATTCAGTTTGAAACATTTTTTTCCACTTTTATGAAATTATATATTTTAATCAGAAAGTCCACCTACTTAAAAAAAAAAAAAAAAAAAAAAGGATTGCTTATTGGTTACTTTTAAAGTACTCATTATATTTGAATAAAATCAATCTGTAACCTTTAAAAATCGAGATATATTAATTCATAGAGAAGATTTTGTAGTCAGATTTTACTTATTTTAGCCACAGTGATACTTTAAATTAATTTCCTTGTTTACCCAGAAAATTCTCTCAGAGGAAAATTTGTGGATATTTTACGTTTATAAAATTTATTTTAATTATTTTTATTGTATGTGCAATGTTACATATGTCACTTTTCATATTTTGGAAGGAAATACAAAATAACATTAAAAGTGAAGCAAGTGGGGTATATACAAAAACAGCAGAATCATTAAGTTTATCAAAGTGCATATTTAATGTTGTGAATGATTACTTATCATAAATCCCAACTCTTTTGATAAACACACTATTTGAGTAAATTTTACAGGAAAAACATAAGAATTGAAACGTAAAATTCTTTCGCCAGTCAGAGAGAAAGAAAAACACTTGCTTCTTTTTTTGTAATAAATAATATATAGATATAGAAAATCAGTGACTCTAGCCGCCATGATGCTAAGGAGAGAAGACTGTGGCTTTCTTTCTCTTCCACAAATGCATACCTCCCACATCCAAATAAAATTGTAACCCTACTGTACACATTAATATGTGAGTGTGTGCCTAATAGGGCAAATAACTTGTGTTCAAAATAGCAGCAGATAGCAGCAGAGCTGTACACCAGGATACACACATATTGTTTTGTCATACATATGTGCTACATGAATAAGACATTGCAGGTTAGTTGACATAATAAAGTTTTTCAATTATCTTTTTCTTATTTCAATCACTTTCTTTTAGATTTTTAAGAATTTCTTACTAGAAAATTGGATCTCTTACATTATTCAATTTTGTAGCAACCAATTCACCATTTTAATAATCAACACTTATAGAATGCAGCTTAGAGTCAATTCAGATGGTAGTTATAAAACTAATTTTACTGTCCTCAAGTATGATAATTATGATTGGGCTAAAATAATATTTTAATTGTTTTATTTTAAATCTATTTGTCATTTCCTTAGTAGACTTAGTTTCTAATAACTAGATTTTCAAGTTATGATATTGAACTATAAAACTTATAATCTCTAGCTATATTCCATTTAATTGTAAACAATTTTTTAACAAATTTTAGATATTTTGAGGCTTATAATAATTTACAAACTACTTAACTAATATTATTTTATTTAGTAAATGAATGATAATGAATGTTAATATTTTTAATGTGATTTATTTTCTGTAGAATAAAACATACAGCATAAGAAATATCAGTTACCGAAGCTATTCAAACATATATTTCCCCATAAATTTGGAACATACTTTGTTTTAAATGTTTTATACGATATTTAAGCAAGAACTCATGTACCACTTATCATGCATAATATTTATTTTATACCTATCTAATTTTTTTCTTTAATTAATAAGTATTTAATATCAAGACCCTTTTATAAGAATGTATTTATGTTATAAAGTGAATTCTTTACTTTTGATTAAAGTTTTAAAATATGCAATATTTTAATAGAATGAAAACCAAAGTGACTGAATATTTTTATAGTCAACATCGCACTTCTCTATATCTCTAGCATCTATCTATAAAATATATACACTGAAAAACAGATTCATAACAGTATTCTCTTAGAATATGCACTATATATAATATAAACTTAGGTATTTTCTACTGTTAAACCTTAAAAAAAAAACATATTTAGTATTACATAGATTATATGCTCTTATATTACATTATTTTTGACTCTCTCTTCTTTTTGATAAATTAGTACATATTCTACTTTAAAATAAACACACAATATTGCAAATAATCTTTTCATAATATCCAACATTTAGTTTGAATCTTTAAAAAAAATATACTATCTCTCGCAGACTCGCAACAGCCGCTTAAATATTTGTTTCATCTAATCAGTTAAAAATAGTATTTTTTTCTCCACCAGGAGAAATTAAGAAATAATAATTAAGCAAGAACAATTAAACTATAAAATTTCATAATTTAAAAAATGTACTGAGGTTACAGATCTATTTCATTTCCTATTATAGTAATCACGTTATACAAATTGTCTAAGCGATTTAATAAAAGGAACTAAAAATCTGAGCATTTTAACAAGTTTTACCCACGAAAATATCTATACTTTTAATTGACTATCTTAACACATGTTAACCTTAGAGGGTGTGGTGGCTAGGTGTTTAATATATTTATACCAGAGTTCTATACACTTATGTTTGAGCCCAGATGAAAAGCGGATTTTGACATAATGATTTTCAAAGAAGGCAGAATGGCCCCGGACCTTTGGAAAATTGGTACAACATCTTCTTACTCTCTAGTATGCTTGTAATTGAGACTAAGCTAAGCATAGTAATAATTATAATTTTCTAGAGATTAGTGACTAATTGAAAAGAGAAACTAAAAGTAATATAGAATAGACAT
>CM042151.1:42918404-42974917 GCA_023376005.1 Doryteuthis pealeii
AGAGAGATTATTGCTTCAAAATATCTGACTCATGCAATGGTATGATCTTCTGAATTTCATATTCAGGTATTTTAAGTATCTTTATAATATTTGTCTGGAGATATTGAAGATTTTATTAATATTAAAAGATTACAACTAAGAAAAACAGTTTGCTTCAATTTAATTTCTGTGATTTTCTTTCTAATTTGAGAACCTATACAAATTAATCTCATCAAAATGGCATCATGTAAAAAAAACTGAAACATAAAGGCTTTTTGTCATCAACTATATTACATTGCTCTGTGTTATAAAATAATCTTTATGCGAATAAATTTTCCACAGTTTCCATGGAAAATACCATTTGCTAAGAGCAAGGCATTAAATTTTAACTTCCAATTATTTAAATCTTGATAGTATGAAATGACCGAAAAAAAAAAATTATTTAGAAGCTTTCCTTACAGAGTTCCATTCATAATTGTGTCATGAGTATTAAAGTATTTTAATTGCAACAATAATTATAATCACTTAGTAAGAGCATTAATTTATAGTAATTAAGAATTCATGTATACATAGAAAAAAGATTTTAAATACATCAAAATGCATATAATGTTTACTGGTATTACATCAATATTATATTATTGTTTCAAAATAACATTTTAAATTCATACAATAAAAAAATAGACTTAGAATATGTAAACACAAATGTAAATTATAATAAGATATTTTCTATGTAAAAATATTAAAGTTAGTTTTGACTGAATATTCTCAGGTACAATTGAATTTGAAAAAAATTTAGCTGGCTATGATTGATGAAGTAAAGACATATTATTTCATAAAACATTCTGGAGACATTTAATTGTTTTGTTGTTCCATTTAGACTTCCAAGAAAGATAAATATAACAAGGGAGAGAACTGAAAAAAACTTCAATTTCTTACAGATTAACTTTATTTTTTTCGGTTCTGAAATAATTTATTTTCATAAAATTTGAAATTTGTATAAAGTTAGATGTATATATGTTTAACTGCTATGTTATGATACTTGATCTTATGTGTTTCTAATTCATTTTCAGGAAAAATAAACATACAAGACTTCAAAATTAGAAAATATATCAACATGTTGATGACCATTTACATCTTCATCTCTGCCATATGTTTGGGTCAATGTGTGGACTTGACGTATAATGTAGATGAAGGTAAGAGTCCAGGTACCTACCTGGGGGATATTGCTGCTGATTCCCATATCATGGATGATGTTTCTTTGGAAAATAGACGTCTAATAACATTCAACCAATTGCGACAAGGAAGGGCTGGCACTTCCCAATTGTTCCATGTCTCCCAGAAGAAAGGAAAACTGTTCACTGCCCAAACACTGGATGCTGAGTCCCTTTGTACCTATAATACAGAATGTTTCCAAATGGTTGATGTGGCTGTACGACAAGGAAAGACATTTATGAAGATTATAAAAATTAAAATAATTATAAATGATGTCAATGATAATGCGCCAGAATTTCCAGAGAAAGAAATACATCTTGAATTTTTGGAAGGGGTTAGCAAAGGATTTAAAAAATCTATCTCAAATGCCAAAGATAAAGATGTTGGAGTTATTAATTCTCAGATTACATATCAACTTAGAAAAACTAATAATGAGCCATTCTCTCTTACAGTTCATAAAACCCCTTTTGGTACTCCAAAACTAAGTATAGTAGGTGAAGAAAAACTTGATAGAGAAGAGAAAGCCTCTTATGTGATTCAGGTGATTGCAAAAGATGGTGGATCTCCACCAAAAGAAAGTGTTTTAGACATTCATATTTCTGTGACAGACTTTAATGATAATCCGCCAGTATTCAGCAAAGACATTTACAATGTTTCCATTAATAACCAAGAATATGGAGAGAAACCAATTGCAGTTGTTTCTGCAACAGATTTGGATGAAGGAGAAAATGGTAAAGTTTCTTATTACATCACCACAGAAACTTCAGAAAATGTCAGAAATCATTTCACAATAAACAGTTTATCAGGAGAAGTATTTTTAGAGGATAAATTGCCTTCAAACCCCAAAACAATTTATAAATTATTCATCGGTGCAAGAGATGGGGGTCAACCTCCCCTAAATGGTATGGCAGGTATCTTAGTAAATGTAATCAACACTCAAAACAGACCTCCAAATATATTTGTGACTTTTATGTCTGAATCAACAGATAACACAGCCACCATTTCTGAAGATGTAGAAGTGGGTAGTTTTATTGCTTATGTCAAAGTGACGGACCCTGATGCTGGACAAAATGGAGAGGTCAACTGTGAGTTGCACCATGATAAATTCCGCTTACAAAAACTCAGATCAAAAGAATACAAAGTGACATTGAAACACAAAGTTGACAGAGAAATGCAAGACCACCATGATGTTACAATCAGCTGTAAAGATGAAGGATCTCCTCCACAACACAGTGATAGCAAATTCTCGATCAAAGTGAAAGATGTTAATGATGTACAGCCACAGTTTGCAAAAGACACATTTAAATTCTCAGTGTTTGAGAATGAAAGTCCAAAGACACCGGTTGTTCTATCAATGCCACTGATCCTGATCTTGGAGCTGGTGGCCGACTCACATATTCTTTGCTCACCAAAAATGAAGACTTCCTACCTTTCAAGATAACCAGCAATGGCTTGATTTCTACAATCATGTCTCTTGACCATGAGTTTCAAAGATATTTATAAATTCAAGTTTTAGTGAAAGATAATGGAAGCCCCTCACTTGATAATACGGTCAATGTGATTGTGCAGATTGAAGATAAAAATGAAATGCTCCATATTTTACCTTTCCCAGTGTTAACCCTTTTAATCTGGATGTGAAATATCATCCCCATCATACAAAGAACATTACCCTTCTAAAGGCTGCTGACAGTGACAGTCAAGAGAATGCATTTCTCAAATATGAAATAACTGCAGGCAATGATAAACAGTGTTTTGCCATCAATCATTATAGTGGATTGTTGTCTTTTAATCGCTTACTTAGCCAACAAGATGCTGGCTCGTATCACCTGCAGTTTATGGTCAAGGACAGTGGTAGTCCAGTTTTATCTGCCAAGACGTCAATGTTTTTGACGTTGACAGTCAGTAACAATACAGAAGACATGTTAAATGCTGCCTATTCACACAGTGATATCAAGATCCACCAGTATTTACTGATTGTCATTGTGTTGTTGCAGTGACAGTTGCTATACCAATTACTGCTGCAATTTCCATCTGCATCCTTCGCTGCATTGATACCAGAAGTGTTGCACATGCACATCCATTGGCTGGCACTTCCAGCAAATATTACCCTGAACAGGCACATCCAATGCATCCATCTTACCAGACTACTTATTGGTCAGGTGTGTCTGTTGCTGTGCGAGCAGAACAAGATGTGCTTTGTAGAACTCTACCGGGCAGAGGCAGAAGGCCCAACATTGTGCAGATGTTTTGGATGATGGACGTAAGAAGTTCAGCCCTTGGAATAAAAGTACAAACAGCTACTGAAGTCATCTATGAGGTAGGAATCATTTGTTTATTTTTATTTTTACTTTATACAATTTCCTTGATATACATATGTTTAAACATTTCAAAACTGGCTTCACAAATTTTCTTTCAGATATTTAATTGTTGAAATTAAGTTTATTCATAAACATGTTTCACTTTTACAGCCTTATCAAATACTATGACATTAAAAAAACAAATGATAATGAAACTTATTGGTGTAAATCTTCATTGAAACAGATCCTGAATGTATGTTCATTAGAATGTCCTTTGTAATAAGTATCAATTAATTGATGATTATTATTAAAGAAGAAAAATACTGTAATCCCTCATTCTTTAATCAAATTTCAGTTGATTTATTTATTATTTCTTTTTTTTTTTACTCATTTAATTTATTTGTTAGCTATTGTGAAATTAGACCAGTTTCTACTTTCTAGGAGAAATTTACCATTTTCCCCCTGTGATTTACAAAACCATTAGTTATCATCCATCTTTAATATCATGCAGTGTTAATATACTTTCTTTTTAAGAGATTTTGATATTTCTCCAATGTATCTATCGTAGCGAATTTTGCAATATATTTCATCTCCATTTGCTTTGGATGTAGTTTCAGTATTTCTTTTTTGTATCATTCATTTGGATATCTTGTAGGTGAAAAGAACAAATCAAATCAAAGCATCAATGTTTAGTCCATTTAAATTTAATAATACCAAGAAATGAAATGACAATGTAGAATCTATATTTCTGTTTAATGGTGCCATCTATGTGTTAAATAGTTCTGTTTGAAAAATAAGGAGTAATAAATAGGAATAACTGAAACCATATCACTGTGCACAAATTATTTGTATTAAATAGGAATACTTGATACCATATAACTGTGAGTAAATATAGGATTTTTATAGTAAAAAATTCGAATTAGAAAAAAGAAAGAAAAGAAAATGCGATGGAACATTGAAAATAGAAATGGTTATGCTTATTGTTATAAAGTGAATCAGTCTTGGGAACATAAGTTGTCTTCAGGCAATTGAAGTAGCCGACTGGCTTACTACTGAGGCAGATTGCTTTTATAGCCGTACCTCATTTGCATAACTGTAACCTGGAAAAAATGGTACATCATAGTGAGATTATCATTACAGTAATAAACTCAAAATCTGCTCAGTCAGTCAAAATTTGAAACTGAATGATAATTTTGTGGGTCTGTATTTTTGCTGAATGGCATTTTTAATAATCTAAATACTTGATATTATAAAGGATATCATAGCAATGAAATACTAATTAGAATCTTTCACTTCATCCTACATAGAAACATCTCCATGGACCATTGTTATAATGAGACCCATCAGATTAACAGCACATCATAATTTACTGCATTCTGCCACTGTAGCAGTTTGGAACATCCTACAGCAGAATTCAGTCCTTTTTTATTTGATACCACTCTGTCCTTTCCTTTGCAAGGGTCCTTAGCTCCCTCAGTTGCTTGCCAGATCTTAGGCTTCCCAGCCCTGCATTTTGCAGGTCCACCTGCAGCTTACCAAGCAAGTTTGTGCAGTGGCAACTCCTTCATGCCTGGTAGTTGTTTGAATCTATTACACCAAATTCCATCTAGCATTTAATTATGGTCACTAATTAATTTCATTACTCTTCATATATGTTTTTCTATGTTGAAAGGAAATAAGAGGTGCAGCTGGTGTTAAGAGACATGAAGAAAGAAATTGTATGGGTCCTGACTATCATCCTGATATGGGACCCTCTACTCATCCTGATGATGAAGATCCTTATGCTGAAAGATATGCAAATCACTGCCAAAATGTACCTGGTAAGTTCTAACTTATTTTTCTATCATAAACATAAAAAAACAAGAATGTTGCTTAAAATTTATTGTAAAAAACAAATGGTAAATTGTTTTTTTTTAAAACTTGTTTTCTTTCGTTCATTACAGCATCTGACACATCTGATTATTATGAACCCCATTCATCCCAGAGTATCCATGAAGAGTATACAGATATGAAGCCTTCAATGCAAACATTCATGTCCCCTGGAGATACAAGGACTGTTCCAAGAAGGTTATACAAGGAAGATGTTAACCCTGACTCTGATTATAGGCAATGGGCTACCCTCAAGCATAGTTCAGTTGATAGATACACTTCTGACACTCAGCTACAATTGCACAATGTAGATGCAGATGGTGTTACATGTGAGCCACAACAAGAACAAACACAAACAATAGAAACTACAGAAGAAGATGACAAAGAAATTATTGTTCAGTCCTCAAGAGAGATAGAGAACTTAGAGAACACAGAGAACTTTCAGCAAGTTTCTCCACCACACACTCCTACATCAATACATTCTATACACACGTAAAGACATACATACTTAGTTATTTCTTACATTACTTTTTCACACTTTTTACTGATATTCCTTAAGAAAAATCTTTTTTATTAGAAAATGTCATCGTTGTCTGATAATGCAAATAATGAATAGTTTACATAACTATTAAATTTCATTTAATGAAAAGCCATTAGTAATCCTGCATAGATTATTTGAAAGATAAACAGATAAAATATTTCTTCAGTTACTTTTTTTTCATTTATGCTTCATTATACATTGCATCATAGAAATAGAATCCCTCCTTCCTCAGAATAAAATAATTCATGTGATCAATATTCTATGTACTTATATGTACTGGAATTACCATAATTGTTTGCACAGGTGAAAACATTGATAACATTTTAGTTATTTCTTCTTGATATTAAAGAAAGATCTTACAAGTTTAACAAACCTATAACACTCAAAATTTTGATAGTGTTCATTAACATATACATAAATAAAATCCAAAATTAATGTGACTTTCTTAATGATGAAAAATTAACTTTAGGCTTTAGAGTTTAAATTGTAACGAATAGAATCAAGATTATAATAAATGAGATAAGGGAAATTGTAGATGAAAAATGAAAGGTATAAATTTCAAACCAGAAACTTTCACAGGCACAATAAAATCTTTTTTGAACTGAGAATGAAATAGTGGCATATTTCTTCTCTTACATGCAAACAATAATTTCAAGCTTGAATTTGAAACATTAAAAATGTTTTATTGAATACATTAAAAAGAGAAAAGGGAAAATTCATATTTATTTTTCTATCTTAGGTTGAGCTAAAATATTATTTGCCTTTTGTTATTTTGAAATTCAGATAGACCTTAAATGAAAATATATACACAGTATAGAAAAATCCATATGGGTTGAGT
Source organism: Doryteuthis pealeii (assembly GCA_023376005.1). Taxonomy (NCBI): domain Eukaryota; kingdom Metazoa; phylum Mollusca; class Cephalopoda; order Myopsida; family Loliginidae; genus Doryteuthis; species Doryteuthis pealeii. The sequence goes on from CM042151.1 coordinate 42,925,141, forward strand.
TTTGAAAAGATATATTCTTTTTTTACTTAAAAGCAAGAAAGAAAAGTTTCAAAACCAAATTTTTGACAAATAATCATAAGTGTGAGTCATTTTAAAACCTACATTTTTTCAAACTGTTCACTTAAATAATCAATTAGAAAGTTTTAGGCTTATATTTTAGACTTGAAAAATGACTGATACTGCATAAGAGGTTGTGAATTATCTAAAAAATCAAAATTTTCATTTTTTAAGATTATCGCTACTGTAATTGGTTTTTAGTGTAATAAAGACCATAAATAGATAATATCATTACATTATTTATTTATACATTTAATATTTAACAGTAATAAACAATGGTCAGCCAGTATAAATTTAATGTTTTTTTATCCAATTGGATATAAAGATATTTTCTGAAAGATGATAAGCGAGACAAAGAAGAAACTCAATCTACTCAATTAAAGTAAGGGCTGCAGTATTTTTGTATTAAATATTCATTATTTCCATAAAATAACTCGGTCAGTTTTTTGTTATATAAATTATTTTACAAGAAAAGATAGTAAAATTACAAGTGAAGAAAAAACAATTACTGTTGATGTGGTAAAAGAGAGAAAATACTTGCTGTTCTCTTCTTGATAATTATTTATGCTTTGTTAGAGTCTATGGCAATAGCCGCCATGATGCAAACAGTAGACTTGATAGGACTGACTTTCTTTCTCTTCCACAAATTCATACTCTCCCATATCCACACATAAACATACACACTGTTTATAACAATAACATGTACACATGTATGTGTGTGTGCACACCAAGAGAGGGCTAACACTGTATTCATACAATATCAGCAGCAGTAGCAGCAGAGCCGTACACCAGGGCACACACATATTGTTTCATCATACATTTGTGCTTCATCGATACAACATTTGCAGGTTAGTTGGCATTGAAATTCTTCTAAATTCTCTTTTTTTCATTTTATTCTTTCATCTAAATGTCCATTTGTTTTGAATTGTATCAAATTAACAAAGAAATTCAATCAGCTTTATTTTCCCTACAAAATTATAATTCTTACATTTTTATAATATTTTCAATCAATGTATTTGCATTCAAAATATCTGACTCATGCAAATGGTATGAGCTTCTGAAATTTCATATTCAGGTATTATTAAGTATTTTTATAATATTTGTCTTGATTATTGAAGATTTTAAAAATGTTAAACTTATCATAACTATTGAATTGCATGATTATCCTTTTTGTTTAAGAATCCATAGTAATTAGCAAATTCAATAGAGCACAATGTACAAAAACTAATAATATAGAGGCTTGTTGTCATAGACTATATCCATTAGTTATATTTACACTGAGCCACAAATCCTTATTTAAGGATATTTTCCACTATTTCTATGAAAAGATAACATCTGCTCAAAGCAAGAAATTAAATTTTAACTTGCAATGGTTTCAACTTTTATTGTATGATTTGTCTGATTAGAAAATCTTATTTAAAGGCTTTCTTTATAGATGTTCATTCATAACAGTAATGAGTATTACATTTTTTAAATTGCAACAATGATTAAGATCATTTGATATAAACATTTATTTTTATTTATTAGGACTGCTTCAAACTTAAATACATCACAAGTCATACCAAGTTTTGTGGCAGTACATGAATATTAGATTGTTATTTCAAGACATTATTTCACATTTATACACATTGTATTATTAAATACAGTTATAAAAGAATTTTGATAATATGTAAAGACAAATATTAAAACTTATCACATACTTTAATTTTTTTCCATGTAAAACTTTTCTAAATTATTTTGGGTGAATAAAAAAATATTGTTAGGGACAACTAGGCTAGATAAAAATTTAGCTGGTCATAAAGAAATGAAAATATTTTTTATTCAATGAGAAAGACATTTTTTACATAAAGGATTCTCAAGACAGTGTATAGATTTATTGTGCCATTCTTGCTCAATAGAAACTTAATTGATAAGGGAAAGAATTCTGAAAAGATTTTAACTTTCTTTTACAGATAAAATATTTCAAATCCTGAAATTAATCTTTTTTCATGAATTTGAAATTTGTATAATGTTAGATGCATACACTTATGTAATTGATCTAATATATCTCTAATTCCCTTTCAGAAAAATAGATATATTACATACAAGACTTAGAAAATAGAAAATATATCAACATGTTGATAACCATTTACATCTTCATCTCTTCAATATGTTTGGGTCAATGTGTAGACTTGACATACAGTGTAGATGAAGGTAAGAGTCCAGGTACCTACCTGGGGGATATTGCTGCTGATTCCCATATCATGGATGATGTTTCTTTGGAAAATAGACGTCTAATAACATTCAACCAATTGCGACAAGGAAGGGCTGGCACTTCCCAATTATTCCATGTATCTCAAAAGAAAGGAAAACTCTTCACTGCCCAAACACTGGATGCTGAGTCCCTTTGTACCTATAATACAGAATGTTTCCAAATGGTTGATGTGGCTGTACGACAAGGAAAGACATTTATGAAGATTATAAAAATTAAAATAATTATAAATGATGTCAATGATAATGCGCCAGAATTTCCAGAGAAAGAAATACATCTTGAATTTTTGGAAGGGGTTAGCAAAGGATTTAAAAAATCTATCTCAAATGCCAAAGATAAAGATGTTGGAGTTATTAATTCTCAGATTACATATCAACTTAGAAAAACTAATAATGAGCCATTCTCTCTTACAGTTCATAAAACCCCTTTGGGTACTGCAAAGTTAAATATAGTAGGTGAAGAAAAACTGGATAGAGAAGAGAAAGCCTCATATGTGATACAAGTGATTGCCAAAGATGGTGGATCTCCACCAAAGGAAAGTGTTTTAGACATTCATATTACTGTGACGGACTTTAATGATAATCCGCCAGTGTTCAGCAAAGATTTCTACAATGTTTCCATCAATAACCAAGAATATGGAGAGAAACCAATTGTGATTGTGTCTGCTACTGATTTGGATGAAGGAGAAAATGGTAAAGTTTCATATTACATCACCACAGAAACTTCAGTAAATGTCAAAAATTATTTCACAATAAACAGTTTATCAGGAGAAGTATTTTTAAAGGACAAACTGCCTGCAACTCCCAAAACAATTTATAAATTATTTATTGGTGCAAGAGATGGTGGTCAACCTCCACTAAATGGTTTGGCAGGTATCTTAGTAAATGTAATCAACACTCAAAACAGACCTCCAAATATATTTGTGACTTTTATGTCTGAATCAACAGATAACACAGCCACCATTTCTGAAGATGTAGAAGTGGGCAGTTTTATTGCCTATGTCAAAGTGACAGACCCTGATGCTGGACAAAATGGAGAGGTCAACTGTGAGTTGCACCATGATAAATTCCGCTTACAAAAACTCAGATCAAAAGAATACAAAGTGACATTGAAACACAAAGTTGACAGAGAAATGCAAGACCACCATGATGTTACAATCAGCTGTAAAGATGAAGGATCTCCTCCACAACACAGTGATAGCAAATTCTCGATCAAAGTGAAAGATGTTAATGATGTACAGCCACAATTTGCAAAAGACACATTTAAATTCTCAGTGTTTGAGAATGAAAGTCCAAAGACACCGGTTGGTTCTATCAATGCCACTGATCCTGATCTTGGAGCTGGTGGCCGACTCACATATTCTTTGCTCACCAAAAATGAAGACTTCCTACCTTTCAAGATAACCAGCAATGGCTTGATTTCTACAATCATGTCTCTTGACCATGAGTTCAAAGATATTTATAAATTCAAGGTTTTAGTAAAAGATAATGGAAGCCCTTCACTTGATAATACGGTCAATGTGATTGTGCAGATTGAAGATAAAAATGATAATGCTCCATATTTTACCTTTCCCAGTGTTAACCCTTTCAATCTGGATGTGAAATATCATCCCCATCATACAAAGAACATTACTCTTCTCAAGGCTGCCGACAGTGACAGTCAAGAGAATGCATTTCTCAAATATGAAATAACTGCAGGCAATGATAAACAGTTGTTTGCCATCAATCATTATAGTGGATTGTTGTCTTTCAATCGCTTACTTAGCCAACAAGATGCTGGCTCGTATCACCTGCAGTTTATGGTCAAGGACAGTGGTAGTCCAGTTTTATCTGCCAAGACGTCAATGTTTTTGACGTTGACAGTCAGTAACAATACAGAAGACATGTTAAATGCTGCCTATTCACACAGTGATATCAAGATCCACCAGTATTTACTGATTGTCATTGTGTTGGTTGCAGTGACAGTTGCTATACCAATTACTGCTGCAATTTCCATTTGCATCCTTCGCTGCATTGATACCAGAAGTGTTGCACATGCACATCCATTGGCTGGCACTTCCAGCAAATATTACCCTGAACAGGCACATCCAATGCATCCATCTTACCAGACTACTTATTGGTCAGGTGTGTCTGTTGCTGTGCGAGCAGAACAAGATGTGCTTTGTAGAACTCTACCGGGCAGAGGCAGAAGGCCCCAACATTGTGCAGATGTTTTGGATGATGGACGTAGAAGTTCAGCCCTTGGAATAAAAGTACAAACAGCTACTGAAGTCATCTATGAGGTAGGAAATCATTTGTTTATTTTCATTTTTTTTTTATACCTCTACACAATTTCTTTAATATATATATGTTGAAGACATTTCAAAACTGGCTTTATGATTTTCTTTTAGATATGTAATAGTTGAAATGAAGTTTATTCATAAGCATTTTTTACCAACATTGCCTCATTCAATACTATGAAACTGTTTTAAAATGATAATGGGAATTCTTGGTGTGAACCCTCATTGTAAAACAATTTAAAGCACCAATGTTTATAATCTGATCTAATTTCATAATGCGAAGAAATAAAATGACAACCTTGAACCGTGGAAGCAAAAATACAATAGAGAAAATTTGAGGGAGATTCCTCCAAAAAGTATAAGATAAGCAAAAAAATAAAAAGCACTAAATCATTAACAGAAGATAGTCACAGAATTATTTTCATATATAATATGTGAAATTGATAATGCTTTAATGTCAAGGTTTTTTTTTTGTCAAACTTTCAATTTTGGAAAAATTAACTTATCAGCTTGTATCTAATACAATATAATAGGTATTTAAAAAGGTATTTTTTTAAGTTCAAAGTGATGTTATTTATTTACATTAATAGTATATAGTACATTAATACTATACAGGCAGTATTAAAATGAAAATGTTGAATAATCTTGTGGTAAACTAAAAAAAACAAAAAACAAAAAAAAAAAAACACAATCCCCAAAAACACTGATATCCATTCTCTAAATAATGGATTACAGCATAGAAATACATACAATTTGAGTGCAGAATCAGAAAGAACATAAAACTTTTCAATCTTATGTAAAATTGTATCAAAATTGCTCCAAAAATAAAGAAATGGTGTAGAAATTACTGAATTTCTTGTTTTGAATTGGTCCATGATTTGACATTTTTTTTAAGCAAAATCATGTCCATTTTTGTACCCCCACTTTCAGAGCTTTAAATTCCCATAACTTTTTAACCAGTGGGGATATTTGCATAATTCAAACTCAGTTTTGAGTCCCATTTACAGAGCTCTATATAACTAATGTGATTAAATAACAATAACCTAAAAAAAAAAAAAGAAGAAAAATCAACTGGAATGCTACACACACCCACAAAACTTTAACCCATCAATAATGGTATATCATAGTGAGATTACAGTTAAAGCAACAAACTCAAAATCCTCTAACTCAGTCAGTCAAAATTTGAACAAGAATGATAATTTTGTTGATCTGAATTTCTGCTGAATGATATTTCTAATATCTTTGATATTATAATGGAGATAACAAAAAATTGCTAATTTGGATATTTCACTTCATCCTAAATAAAAACATAAATATCATCATGGACCACTGTTATAATGGGATTCCACAGATTAACAGCTCATCAAGCAATAATGGTCACTGATTAATTTCATCACTATTCATATATGTTTTTCTATGTTGAAAGGAAATCAGAGGTGCAGCTGGTGGTAAGAGACATGAAGAGAGAAACTGTATGGGACCTGACTATCATCCTGATATGGGACCCTCTACCCATCCTGATGATGAAGATCCTTATGCAGAAAGATATGCAAATCACTGCCAAAATGTACCTGGTAAGTTCTACCAGGTTACTTATTTTTCTATCATAAACATTAAAAAACAAGAATGTTGCTTAACATTTATTGTAAAAAAACAAATGGTAAATTATATTTTTTAATTTGTTTTCTTTTGTTCATTACAGCATCTGACACATCTGATTATTATGAACCCCACTCATCACAGAGTATCCATGAAGAGTATACAGATATGAAGCCTTCAATGCAAACATTCATGTCCCCTGGAGATACAAGGACTGTTCCAAGAAGGTTATACAAGGAAGATGTTAACCCTGACTCTGATTATAGGCAATGGGCTACACTAAAGCATAGTTCAGTTGATAGATACACTTCTGACACTCAGCTACAATTGCACAATGTAGATGCAGATGGTGTTACATGTGAGCCACAACAAGAACAAACACAAACAATAGAAACTACAGAAGAAGATGACAAAGAAATTATTGTTCAGTCATCAAGAGAGATAGAAAACTTAGAGAACACAGAGAACTTTCAGCAAGTTTCTCCACCACACACTCCTACATCTGTACATTCCATACACACGTAAAGACATACAAGTTATTTCTTACATTACTTTTTCACACTTTTTACTGATATTTCTTTAAAAAAAAATATTTTATTAGAAAAAGTCATCCTTGTCAGGTAATGCAAATAATGAATTAGTTTAAATAACAATTATTGAATTTCATTTAATGAAAAGCCATTAGTAATCCTGCATAGATTATTTGAAAGATAAACAGATAAAATATTTCTAGTTACTTTTCTTCTTACATGCCTCATTGTATATTGCATCATATATATATATATATGATTCTTCCTTCCTTAGAATAAAATTATTCCTGCGATAAATATTCTATGTGCTTGTATACCCTGGTATTACCATAACAAATTGTTTGAAAAATATTAGTTATTACTTCTTGATATTAAAGAAAGATCTTAGAAATTTAACAAACTGGAACAGTTAAATGTTTGATAGTGTTTAGTATCATACACATAAATGAAATCAAAAATTCATGTGACTTTCCTAATGATGAAAAATTAACTTTAGACTTTAGAAATTAAATTGTAAAGAATAGAATCAAGACTATAATAAATGAGATAAAAGAAAATTGTAGATGAAAAGTAACAGATAGAAATTTCAAACCAGAAACATTTACAGGCACAGTAAAATCTTTTTTGAACTGAGACCAAAATGCTGGAATGTTTCTTTTCTTAAATGCAAACAATAATTTTAAGCTTGGATTTGAAACATAAAAAAAAAAGTATTATTGAATATATTAAAAAGAGAAAGGGGAAAATTCATTTTTATTTTTCTATCCCAGGCCAAGTTAAAAAGTTATTTGGTTTTTGTTCTTTTAGAATGCAGATAAGCATTAAATGAAATTATATACATAGTAAATAAAAATTCACCTAGGTTGACACTTGAAAAAAATATAAACTTTTTTTCATATAAAAATTAAGAAAGAAATGGTTCGAAACCAAATTTTTGACAAATAAATAATCATAAATGTGAGGCATTTTAAAAACTAAATTTTCTCAAACTATTTCCTTAAATAATCAATTGGAAATATTCAAGTTTATATTCTATAATTGAAAAATGACATACTGCATAAAAGGATGTGAATTATTTCACACACTGAAGTTTGTATTTTTTAAGATTATCATCACTATAATTTGTTTCTAGTGCAATAAAGAGTATAAATAGATAATATCTTTACATTATTTATTTACACATTTAATATTTAACAGTAATAAATAATGGTTATCCAAAGTTAATTGTTTTTATCAAATTGGATATAAAGATATTTCCTAAAAGATGATGATAAGCAAGACAAAGAAGAAAATAAATCTACTTGATTAAAGAACAACTGCAGTGTTATTGTATTAAATATCTAATATCTGTATAATAAAAACTCAGTCACAGTTTGCAATTATATTACATAAATTATTTTATAAGAAAATATAAACAAAAAAATACTCTTGGGGTGGTAATAGAGAGAAAATACTTGCCTTTTTGTTCCTAATAATTATTTATGCTTTGTTAGAGTCTATGGCTTTAGTCGCCATGATGCAAATGGCAGACTTGATAGGACTGTGGCTTTCTTTCTTTACCTTCCACCTAAACATACTCTCCCACATCCACATTATGTGTAACACCAACATGTACACACATGTATGCATGTGTGTGCACACTAAAAGAGGGCTAACATTGTATTCACACAATATCAGCAGCAGTAGCAGCAGAGCTGTACACCAGGACACACACATATTGTTTCATCATACATTTGTGCTTCATCGATACAACATTTGCAGGTTAGTTGGTATGGAAATCTTTCTAAGTTCTCTTTTTTTAATTTTATTCTTTCATCTAAATATCCATTTGTTTTGAATTGTGAAAGATTAACAAAGAAAAATACACTAAATTTTATTACAAATTCAATCAGCTTTATCATTCCTACAAAATTTATAATTCTTACATTTTGATAATATTTTCACAATCAACGTATTTGCATTGAAAATATCTGACTCATGCAAATGGTATGATCTTCTGAAATTTTATATTCAGGTATTATTAAGTATTTTTATAATATTTGTCTTGATATTTCAGACAATTTGTTCAAAACAAGACATTAAATTTTAACTTGTAATAGTTTGAATTATAATTGTATGATTTCATTGATTTGAAAAGCTCATTTAAAGGCTTTCCTTATAGAATTTCATTCATAATAGTATCGGCTATTAAAATCCGTCAATTGTAACAACGATTAGGATTATTTGATATATGCATTTACTTTCATTTATTAGAATTTCTTTGACATTAAATACATCACAATGTATACTAAGTTTAGTGTCATTACATCAATATTAAATAGTTATTTCAAGACATTATTTCACATTTATGCATATTGTATAATTAAAAAGGGTTAAAAAAAAGAATTTTAATAGTATGTAAAAACTTAAAAAGAATTAAAACTTATCCAATATTTAAAATTGTTTCCAATTAATTTTGGGTGTATAAAAAAATATATTGTTAGAGACAACTGGGCTTGATAAAAATTAGCTGGTTTTGATTGATAAAGAAAATATTTTTATTCAATGAAGAAAACATTTTTTTTACATAAAAGATTCTCAAGCTGGAGTATAAATTTATGGTGTCATTTTTCCTCAATAGAAACTTAAATGACAAGGGAAAGAACTCTGAAAAGGCCAAAATTTATTATTATTTTTTTGTTTTTTGGACAGATGGACGCATACAATTTTTTAAATCCTGGAATTAATTTTTGTAAAATTTGAAATTTGTATTAAGTTAGATTTATACATTTAGTCAATGTCACTTGATTTAAAATATTTCTAATTCACTTTCAGGAAAAATATAAAACATAACAGACATAAAAATTAGAAAATATATTAACATGTTGATGACAATTTACATCTTCATCTCTGCCATATGTTTGGTTCAATGTGTGGACTTGACATATAATGTAGATGAAGGTAAGAGTCCAGGTACCTACCTGGGGGATATTGCTGCTGATTCTAATATCATGGATGATGTTTCTTTGGAAAACAGACGTCTAATAACATTCAACCAATTGCGACAAGGAAGGGCTGGCACTTCCCAATTGTTCCATGTTTCCCAGAAGAAAGGAAAACTGTTCACTGCCCAAACACTGGATGCTGAGTCCCTTTGTACCTATAATACAGAATGTTTCCAAATGGTTGATGTGGCTGTACGACAAGGAAAGACATTCATGAAGATTATAAAAATTAAAATAATTATAAATGATGTCAATGATAATTCACCAGAATTTCCAGAGAAAGAAATACATCTTGTATTTTTGGAAGGAAATAGCAAAGGATTTAAAAAATCTATCTCAAATGCCAAAGATAAAGATGTTGGAGTTATTAATTCTCAAATTACATATCAACTTAGAAAAACTAATAATGAGCCATTTTCTCTCACAGTTCATAAAACCCCTTTTGGTACTCCAAAACTAAGTATAGTAGGTGAAGAAAAACTAGACAGAGAAGAGAAAGCTTCTTATGTGATACAAGTGATTGCCAAAGATGGGGGAACACCACCAAAAGAAAGTGTTTTAGACATTCATATTACTGTAACAGACTTTAATGATAATCCACCAGTGTTCAGTAAAGACATTTACAATGTTTCCATCAATAACCAAGAATATGGAGAGAAACCCATAGCGATTGTTCTGCAACAGATTTGGATGAAGGAGAAAATAGTAAAGTTTCATATTACATCACCACAGAAACATCAGAAAATATCAAAAATTATTTCACAATAAACAGTTTATCAGGAGAAGTATTTTTAAAGGATAAATTGCCTTCAAACCCAAAAACAATTTATAAATTATTTATTGGTGCAAGAGATGGGGTGAACCTCCACTAAATGGTTTGGCAGGTATCTTAGTAAATGTAATCAACACTCAAAACAGACCTCCCAATGTATTTGTGACTTTTATGTCTGAGTCAACAGATAACACAGCCACCATTTCTGAAGATGTAGAGGTGGGTAGTTTTATTGCCTATGTCAAAGTGACAGACCCTGATGCTGGACAAAATGGAGAGGTCAACTGTGAGTTGCACCATGATAAATTCCGCTTACAAAAACTCAGATCAAAAGAATACAAAGTGACATTGAAACACAAAGTTGACAGAGAAATGCAAGACCACCATGATGTTACAATCAGCTGTAAAGATGAAGGATCTCCTCCACAGCACAGTGATAGCAAATTCTCGATCAAAGTGAAAGATGTTAATGATGTACAGCCACAATTTGCAAAGGACACATTTAAATTCTCAGTGTTTGAGAATGAAAGTCCAAAGACACCGGTTGGTTCTATCAATGCCACTGATCCTGATCTTGGAGCTGGTGGCCGACTCACATATTCTTTGCTCACCAAAAATGAAGACTTCCTACCTTTCAAGATAACCAGCAATGGCTTGATTTCTACAATCATGTCTCTTGACCATGAGTTCAAAGATATTTATAAATTCAAGGTTTTAGTGAAAGATAATGGAAGCCCTTCACTTGATAATACGGTCAATGTGATTGTGCAGATTGAAGATAAAAATGATAATGCTCCGTATTTTACCTTTCCCAGCGTTAACCCTTTCAATCTGGATGTGAAATATCATCCCCATCATACAAAGAACATCACCCTTCTCAAGGCTGCCGACAGTGACAGTCAAGAGAATGCATTTCTCAAATATGAAATAACTGCAGGCAATGATAAACAGTTGTTTGCCATCAATCATTATAGTGGATTGTTGTCTTTCAATCGCTTACTTAGCCAACAAGATGCTGGCTCGTATCACCTGCAGTTTATGGTCAAGGACAGTGGTAGTCCAGTTTTATCTGCCAAGACGTCAATGTTTTTGACGTTGACAGTCAGTAACAATACAGAAGACATATTAAATGCTGCCTATTCACACAGTGATATCAAGATCCACCAGTATTTACTGATTGTCATTGTGTTGGTTGCAGTGACAGTTGCTATACCAATTACTGCTGCAATTTCCATCTGCATCCTTCGCTGCATTGATACCAGAAGTGTTGCACATGCACATCCATTGGCTGGCACTTCCAGCAAATATTACCCTGAACAGGCACATCCAATGCATCCATCTTACCAGACTACTTATTGGTCAGGTGTGTCTGTTGCTGTGCGAGCAGAACAAGATGTGCTTTGTAGAACTCTACCGGGCAGAGGCAGAAGGCCCCAACATTGTGCAGATGTTATGGATGATGGACGTAGAAGTTCAGCCCTTGGAATAAAAGTACAAACAGCTACTGAAGTCATCTATGAGGTAGGAAATCATTTGTTTATTTTTATTTTTACTTTTATACAATTTCCTTGATACACATATGTTCAAAACATTTCAAAACTGGCTTCACAATTTTCTTTCAGATATTTAATTGTTGAAATTAAGTTTATTCATAAACATGTTTCACTTTTACAGCCTCATCAAATACTATGACATTTAAAAAACAAATGATAATGAAACTTATTGGTGTAAATATTCATTGAAACAGATCCTGAATGTATGTTCATTAGAATGTCCTTTGTAATAAGTATCAATTTAATTGATGATTATTATTAAAGAAGAAAAATATTGTAATCCCTCATTCTTTAATCAAATTTCAGTTGATTTATTTTATTATTTCTTTTTTTTTTTACTCATTTAATTTATTGTTAGCTATTGTGAAATTAGACCAGTTTCTACTTTTCTAGGAGAAATTTACCATTTTTCCCCCTGTGATTTACAAAACCATTAGTTATCATCCATCTTTAATATCATGCAGTGTTAATATACTTTCTTTTTAAGAGATTTTGATATTTCTCCAATGTATCATCGTAGCGAATTTTGCAATATATTTCATCTCCATTTGCTTTGGATGTAGTTTCAGTATTTCTTTTTTTGTATCATTCATTTGGATATCTTGTAGGTGAAAAGAACAAATCAAATCAAAGCATCAATGTTTAGTCCATTTAAATTTAATAATACCAAGAAATGAAATGACAATGTAGAATCTATATTTCTGTTTAATGGTGCCATCTATGTGTTAAATAGTTCTGTTTGAAAAATAAGGAGTAATAAATAGGAATAACTGAAACCATATCACTGTGCACAAATTATTTGTATTAAATAGGAATACTTGATACCATATAACTGTGAGTAAATATAGGATTTTTATAGTAAAAAATTCGAATTAGAAAAAAGAAAGAAAAGAAAATGCGATGGAACATTGAAAATAGAAATGGTTATGCTTATTGTTATAAAGTGAATCAGTCTTGGGAACATAAGTTGTCTTCAGGCAATTGAAGTAGCCGACTGGCTTACTACTGAGGCAGATTGCTTTTATAGCATTACCTCATTTGCATAACTGTAACCTGGAAAAATGGTACATCATAGTGAGATTATCATTACAGTAATAAACTCAAAATCTGCTAACTCAGTCAGTCAAAATTTGAAACGGAATGATAATTTTGTGGGTCTGTATTTTTGCTGAATGGCATTTTTAATAATCTAAATACTTGATATTATAAAGGATATCATAGCAATGAAATACTAATTAGAATCTTTCACTTCATCCTACATAGAAACATCTCCATGGACCATTGTTATAATGAGACCCATCAGATTAACAGCACATCATAATTTACTGTATTCTGCCACTGTAGTAGTTTGGAACATCCTATAGCAGAATTCAGTCCTTTTTTATTTGATACCACTCTGTCCTTTCCTTTGCATGGGTCCTTAGCTTCCTCAGTCACTTGCCAGATCTTAGCCATTACCCCCACCAGTCCTGTGCTTTGGAGGTCCACTCGCAGTTTACCAAGCAAATGTGTGCAATGTTGGCTCTTTCGTGCCCATAGTTGTTTGACCCTATAACAGCAAATTCCATCTAGCATTTATTAATGGTCACAGATTAATTTAATTATTTTTCATATGCTTTTCTATGTTGAAAGGAAATCAGAGGTGCAGCTGGCGGTAAGAGACATGAAGAGAGAAACTGTATGGGACCTGATTATCATCCTGATATGGGACCCTCTACTCATCCTGATGATGAAGATCCTTATGCAGAAAGATATGCAAATCACTGTCAAAATGTACCTGGTAAGTTCTGGTTGATTACTTTTCTATCATTAAAAAACAAGAATGTTGTTTAACATTTATTGTAAAAAACAAATGGTAAATTGTTTTCCAAACTTATTTTCTTTCATTCATTACAGCATCAGACACATCTGATTATTATGAACCCCATTCATCCCAGAGTATCCATGAAGAGTATACAGATATGAAGCCTTCAATGCAAACATTCATGTCCCTGGAGATACAAGGACTGTTCCAAGAAGGTTATACAAGGAAGATGTTAACCCTGACTCTGATTATAGGCAATGGGCTACCCTCAAGCATAGTTCAGTTGATAGATACACTTCTGACACTCAGCTACAATTGCACAATGTAGATGCAGATGGTGTTACATGTGAGCCACAACAAGAACAAACACAAACAATAGAAACTACAGAAGAAGATGACAAAGAAATTATTGTTCAGTCATCAAGAGAGATAGAAAATTTAGAGAACACAGAGAACTTTCAGCAAGTTTCTCCACCACACACTCCTACATCAATACATTCCATACACACGTAAAAACATACATACTTAGTTATTTCTTACATTACTTTTTAACACTTTTTACTGATATTCCTTAAGAAAAATTTTTATTAGAAAATGTTATTCTATGCCTGATAATGCAAATAATGAATTAGTTTAAATAACAATTAGTAAACTTTGTTTAAAGAAAAGCCATTAGTAATATTGCATAGATTATTTGAAATATAGACAGATAAGAATTTTCTTAAGTTACATTTCTTTATTCCCACATTTGAATCATAGAAATAGGATCCTTCCTCTGTCAGAATAAAATAATTGATGTGATCAATATTTTATGTACTTATATGCAAATTGTTAGCTAAATATTCTCTTAAAATTTTTATAATTCTAAACTTTTCTCAACTGTTTCATAAAGTAATTTAGAAGAAAATGGTAAATTTGTAGCATATACACTAAACTTTTTTGTCAGTCACTTTGTTCCTTTCTACACCAGATATTAACATTTTTGTGGATTATGGTTGTTGTAATTATCTTTGTTTTCTACTGCAATAAAGAACATAAATATATAATTTCTTTACATTATTTCTTTACCTATTTAACATTTAACAGTAATAAATAAGTCAGCCAGTTTAAATTTAACTAATTTTATCAAACAGAAAATAAAGATATTGCCTAAAAGATGATAGGTGAGACAAAGTACTAAAAAAAATCTGCTTGATTTTTATTAAGTATTTATTAATCACATAATAGAACTCAGACACAATTTTCAATTATTTTCCATAAATTTATGAGAGCAGAGAGTAAAATTAAAACTGAATTAAAAAAAATACTGTTGTTATAGTTAGAAAAAAAAAAGAGGAAAATACTTGCCTTTCTTTACTTGATAAATTTATGCTTTGTTAGAGTCAGTACTTCTAGACGCCATGATACATAGGGCAATCTGATAGGACTGTGCTTTCTTTCTCTTCTACATATGCATACTCTCCCACATCCACATATAAACATACACACTGCTTGTAACACCTTCACCTACACATGTATGTGTGTGTGCACACCAAGAGAGGGCTAACATTGTATTCATACAATATCAGCAGCAGTAGCAGCAGAGCTGTACACCAGGACACACACATATTGTTTCATCATACATCTGTGCTTCATCGATACAACATTTGCAGGTTAGTTGGCATTGAAATCTTTCTAATTCTCTTTTTTTCATTTTATTCTTTCATCTAAATATCCATTTGTTTTGAATTGTGAAAGATTAACAAAGAAAAATACACTAAATTTTATTACAAATTCAATCAGCTTTATCATTCCTACAAAATTTATAATTCTTACATTTTGATAATATTTTCACAATCAACGTATTTGCATTGAAAATATCTGACTCATGCAAATGGTATGATCTTCTGAAATTTTATATTCAGGTATTATTAAGTATTTTTATAATATTTGTCTTGATATTTCAGACAATTTGTTCAAAACAAGACATTAAATTTTAACTTGTAATAGTTTGAATTATAATTGTATGATTTCATTGATTTGAAAAGCTCATTTAAAGGTTTTCCTTATAGAATTTCATTCATAATAGTATCGGCTATTAAAATCCGTCAATTGTAACAACGATTAGGATTATTTGATATATGCATTTACTTTCATTTATTAGAATTTCTTTGACATTAAATACATCACAATGTATACTAAGTTTAGTGTCATTATATCAATATTAAATAGTTATTTCAAGACATTATTTCACATTTATACATATTGTATTATTAAATAGGGTTAAAAAAAAGAATTTTAATAGTATGTAAAGACTTAAAAAGAATTAAAACTTATCAAATATTTAAAATTTTTTCCAATTTTTGGGGTGAATAAAAAAATATATTATTAGAGACAACTGGGCTTGATAAAAATTAGCTGGTCTTGACTGATAAAAAAAATATTTTTATTCATGAAGAAAACATTTCTTTAATATCCAGGATTCTCATGATGGGGTATAAATTTATGGTATCATTCTTGCTCAATAGAAACTTAAATGACAAGGGAAAGAACTCTGAAAAGGCTCAAATTTATTATTTTTTTTGTTTTTTGGACGGAAGGGCGCAAACAATTTTTTAAACCCTGGAATTATTTTTCATAAAATTTGAAATTTGTATGACTTAGATTTATACATTTAGTCAATGTCACTTGATTTAAAATATTTCTAATTCACTTTCAGGAAAAATATAAAACATAACAGACATAAAAATTAGAAAATATATTAACATGTTGATGACAATTTACATCTTCATCTCTGCCATATGTTTGGTTCAATGTGTGGACTTGACATATAATGTAGATGAAGGTAAGAGTCCAGGTACTTACCTGGGGGATATTGCTGCTGATTCCCATATCATGGATGATGTTTCTTTGGAAAACAGACGTCTAATAACATTCAACCAATTGCGACAGGGAAGAGCTGGTACTTCCCAGTTGTTCCATGTTTCGCAGAAGAAAGGAAAACTCTTCACTGCCCAAACACTGGATGCTGAGTCCCTTTGTACCTATAATACAGAATGTTTCCAAATGGTTGATGTGGCTGTACGACAAGGAAAGACATTTATGAAGATTATAAAAATTAAAATAATTATAAATGATGTCAATGATAATGCACCAGAGTTTTCAGAGAAAGAAATTCACTTGGAGTTTGTGGAAGGAAATACCAAAGGATTTAAAAAATCTATTTCAAATGCCAAAGATAAAGATGTTGGGGTTATTAATTCTCAAATTACATATGAACTGAGAAAAAATAATAATGAGCCATTCTCTCTCACAGTTCATAAAACCCCTTTTGGTACACCAAAGCTAAGTATAGTAGGTGAAGAAAAACTTGATAGAGAAGAGAAAGCCTCTTATGTGATACAAGTGATTGCCAAAGACGGGGGTTCTCCACCAAAAGAAAGTATTTTAGACATTCATATTTCTGTGACAGACTTTAATGATAATCCACCAGTGTTCAGCAAAGATATTTACAATGTTTCCATCAATAACCAGGAATATGGAGAGAAACCCATAGCGATTGTCTCTGCTACAGATTTGGATGAAGGAGAAAATGGTAAAGTTTCTTATTACATCACAACAGAAACATCAGAAAATGTCAGAAGTCATTTCACAATAAACAGTTTATCAGGAGAAGTATTTTTAAAGGACAAATTGCCTTCAAACCCAAAACAATTTATAAATTATTTATTGGCGCAAAAGATGGTGGTCACCCACCACTGAATGGCTTGGCAGGTATCTTAGTAAATGTAATCAACACTCAAAACAGACCACCCAACATATTTGTGACTTTTATGTCTGAATCAACAGATAACACAGCCACCATTTCTGAAGATGTAGAAGTAGGTAGTTTTATTGCTTATGTCAAAGTGACAGACCCTGATGCTGGACAAAATGGAGAGGTCAACTGTGAGTTGCACCATGATAAATTCCGCTTACAAAAACTCAGATCAAAAGAATACAAAGTGACATTGAAACACAAAGTTGACAGAGAAATGCAAGACCACCATGATGTTACAATCAGCTGTAAAGATGAAGGATCTCCTCCACAACACAGTGATAGCAAGTTCTCGATCAAAGTGAAAGATGTTAATGATGTACAGCCACAATTTGCAAAAGACACATTTAAATTCTCAGTGTTTGAGAATGAAAGTCCAAAGACACCGGTTGGTTCTATCAATGCCACTGATCCTGATCTTGGAGCTGGTGGCCGACTCACATATTCTTTGCTCACCAAAAATGAAGACTTCCTACCTTTCAAGATAACCAGCAATGGCTTGATTTCTACAATCATGTCTCTTGACCATGAGTTCAAAGATATTTATAAATTCAAGGTTTTAGTGAAAGATAATGGAAGCCCTTCACTTGATAATACGGTCAATGTGATTGTGCAGATTGAAGATAAAAATGATAATGCTCCGTATTTTACCTTTCCCAGTGTTAACCCTTTCAATCTGGATGTGAAATATCATCCCCATCATACAAAGAACATTACCCTTCTCAAGGCTGCCGACAGTGACAGTCAAGAGAATGCATTTCTCAAATATGAAATAACTTCAGGCAATGATAAACAGTTGTTTGCCATCAATCATTATAGTGGATTGTTGTCTTTCAATCGCTTACTTAGCCAACAAGATGCTGGCTCGTATCACCTGCAGTTTATGGTCAAGGACAGTGGTAGTCCAGTTTTATCTGCCAAGACGTCAATGTTTTTGATGTTGACAGTCAGTAACAATACAGAAGACATGTTAAATGCTGCCTATTCACACAGTGATATCAAGATCCACCAGTATTTACTGATTGTCATTGTGTTGGTTGCAGTGACAGTTGCTATACCAATTACTGCTGCAATTTCCATCTGCATCCTTCGCTGCATTGATACCAGAAGTGTTGCACATGCACATCCATTGGCTAGCACTTCCAGCAAATATTACCCTGAACAGGCACATCCAATGCATCCATCTTACCAGACTACTTATTGGTCAGGTGTGTCTGTTGCTGTGCGAGCAGAACAAGATGTGCTTTGTAGAACTCTACCGGGCAGAGGCAGAAGGCCCCAACATTGTGCAGATGTTTTGGATGATGGACGTAGAAGTTCAGCCCTTGGAATAAAAGTACAAACTGCTACTGAAGTCATCTATGAGGTAGGAAATCATTTTACTTTACATCCAATTTTCATTCTATAAAATTAATTGAACATTTACCAATAATTAAACATTTTACTCATATTCATTATTCATTGAAAGTTTCTCATCAATTAATTTAATTTTTCTTTATGCATTTTTATGTGGAAAGGAAATCAGGGGTGCAGCTGGTGGTAAGAGACATGAAGAGAGAAACTGTATGGGACCTGACTATCATCCTGATATGGGACCCTCTACTCACCCTGATGATGAAGATCCTTATGCTGAAAGATATGCAAATCACTGCCAAAATGTACAAAATGGTGAGTTTTATCTAGTGAATTACTTTCATATAAAACAAAAAACATTAGAAAAAAAAAAAACTGTTGTATAATATCGACTTTAAAAGTTCCAAATTAAATTGTTTTTCTCAACCTTTTCAGTTTCTGACACATCTGATTATTATGAGCCACATTCATCCCAAGTATCCATGAAGAGTATACAGATATGAAGCCTTCAATGCAAACATTCATGTCCCCTGGAGATACAAGGACTGTTCCAAGGAGGTTATATAAAGCAGATGTTAACCCTGACTCTGATTATAGGCAATGGGCTACCTAAAGCATAGTTCAGTTGATAGATGCAATTCTGACACTCAGTTACAATTACACAATGTAGAAACAGACAATTTTACATGTGAGTCCCAACAAGAACAAATACAATCAATAGATCCTAGCCAGAAAGAGGATGTGGGTGAAAGTGAGGAGAATCAGGTCTCAGATTTGGTACTACCAATTCAAGAGACTATCAATTCTGAATACAGGCAAAATTCTGAACATGATCATCTACCAGAATCACCAAGATCTAATCACTCTTTACACACTTGAATAAAAGTCCTGTAAATTCTAAGACAAATTAAGAACATTTACTTCCATTTTAGATAATTTATATATGAAAAAATACATCAAACAGACTAAAACAACATTTCTAATCATAGTTTTTAATTCAGTTTGAAACATTTTTTTACACTTTATGAAATTATATATTTTAATCAGAAAAGTCCTCCTAACTTAAAAAAAAAAAAAAAAAAAAGGATTGATTATTGCTTACTTTTTACAAGTATCATTAATATTTGAATAAAATCATCTGTACCTTTAAAAATCGAGATATATTATTCACTAGAGAAAATTTTGTAGTCAGAATTTCAACTTATTCTTAGCCACAGTGATACTTTAAATTAATTTCCTTGATTTTACCCAGGAAAATATCTCTCAGAGGAAAATTTGTGGATAATTTTTACAGTTTTATAAAATTATATTTTAATTATTTTTATTGTATGTGCAATGTTACATCATGTCACTTTTCATATTTTGAAGTGAAATACAAAATAACATTAAAAGTGAAGACAAGTGGGGTATAATACAAAAGAATCTTACTTTATCAAGTGCATATTTTATGTGGTGAATGATTACTATCATGACATCCTCTTTGATAACACATATTTTGAGTAAATTTTCACAGGACAAAAAATAAGATTAGAAGTAAATTACTTCTGCAGTTCAGAGAGAAGAAAACACTTGCCTTCTTTTTGTAATAATTTTTATGCTTTGTCAGAATCAGTGACTCTAGCCGCCATGATGCATAAGGCAGACTTGATAGGACTGTGGCTTTCTTTCTCTTCCACAAATGCATACTCTCCCACATCCACACATAAACATACACACTATTTGTAACACCTACATGTACACATGTATATGTGAGTGTGTGCCAAAAGAGGGCTAACATTGTGTTCAAACAATAGCAGCAGCAGTAGCAGCAGAGCTGTACACCAGGATACACACATATTGTTTTGTCATACATCTGTGCTACATCGATACGACATTGCAGGTTAGTTGACATTAAAGTCTTTTCAATTATCTTTTTCTTTATTTCAATCAACTTTCTTTTAGATTTTTAAGAATTTCTTACCTAGAAAATTGCATCTCTTACATATTCAATTTGTACAACAAATTCACCATTTTATAATCAACACTTATAGACATGCAAATTATGAGTCATTCAGATGGTATGTTCATCTAATTTTACTGTCCTCAAGTAATATGATAAAATTATGATTGCTAATTAATTTCTTAATTGTTTTATTTTAAAATCTATTTGTCATTTCCTTAAGTAGATTGTTTTCTAATACTAGATTTCAAGTTAAATGATATTGACTATAAATTATATGCTCTAGCTATATTCCATTTAATTGTAAATACAATCTTTTTAACAAATTCTTAAGATATTTTGCAGGCTTATAATAATTTACAAATCTACTTAACTAATATCTATTTTATTTAGTAAATGAATGAAATGAATGTTAATATTTTTAATGTGCATTATTTTCTGTAGAATAAAACATACAAGCATAGAAATATCAGTTAAGAGCTATTCAAAATATATTTTCCCATAAATTGTGGACATACTTGATTTATAAATGTTTTATAGTTTTAAGCCAAGAAACTAATGTACCAACTTTATCATGCATATATTTTATTTTATACATATCTAATATTTTTTTTATTAATAAGTATTTACTAATATCAAGACCCACTTTTATAAGAATTTATTATATGTATAAAGTGAATTTCTATTATTTTTTGATTAAAGTTTTAAAATATGCAATATTTTATTGATGAAAACCAAAGTGAACTGAATATTTTTATAGTTCATATGACTTTTTTATTTTTAAGATTTTCTTTAAAAAAAATGGTTATAACTGAAAAACAGATTCAATATCAGTATTCTCTTAGAAATATGCACATATTTTATAATATACCTTTAGGTATTTTTCTACTGTTAAACCTTTAAAAAAAAAAAAAACTTTTAGTAAATCTTCTGTCTGATATGCTCTTATATTACAATTTAATTTTGACTCTCCCTTCTTTTTAGAATAAATTAGTACATATTCTACTTTAAAATAAACACACATATATTGCAAATATCCTTTTCATAATATCCCAACATTTAGTTGAATCTTTAAAAAAAATATATTTGCAGATGAAAGAAAGTTTAAATATTTGTTTAATCTAATCAGTTAAAATATATTTTTCCTCCACTGAGAATTAAGAATAATAAACATAAGCAAAGACAATTAAAAATATAAAATTTCATAATTTCAAAAATGTACTGAGGTTACAGATCTATTTCCTTTTCCTATTTTAGTATCAAGTTTACAAATTAGTTCTAGGATTTCAAATAAAAATTATTTTAAAAGGAAATAAAATCTGACATTTTAAGTTTTACCGAGAATAAGCTTAGATATTTTAATTGACTATCTTAAACACATGTTAAGCCTTAGAGGGTGGGTATGCTGTGGTGGCTAAAGTAGTTATATATTTCATACCAGAGTTCATACACTTAATGTTTGAGCCCAGATGAAAGCCAGGATTTTGAATAATGATTTTCAAAGTAGGCAGAATGGACCCCACCACTTGGAAAATTGGTACAGCAATCTTCTTACTCTCTAGTTCACCTTGTATCAGACTAAGCTAAGCATAGTAAATATCTATAATTTCTAGAGGATTAGTGACTAAATTGAAAAGAGAACTAAAAGTCAAATTAATGAAAAAGAAATCAGAACTATTCAAAATACACAATTTTCAGACATCACTTATCAGCAACTTTTCTAAGAAACAATTTTTATTCTTGAGAAAGGAATTTTATTTTTGACTACTTATGATTTCAAACTGATTATTAAAGGGAAGTAATTCTTTACATCATTATAATGAATATGAAAAGAAAAAAAAAAAAAAAAAAGAAAAAAAAAAGAAAACGGGATACTTTCATTGTCTCCAAATAACAAAATATATAAGTAGAAAAAATTCCAAAGCTTATTTTAGTTTCACACTGCAATATTTATATAATTCAAGTTCCAAATTTTATTGTTGCAAATGTATTGTATCTCAATCGCAAATTTAAAAATGCATATATACATATACACACACACACACACATATACACATATACATATATATAATAAAGACAAAACCTGAAGTGTTCCACTCACTTAAAACAGAAAAAAAAAGTAATGAATAAAGTAAAAATAAATATAAATCCTCAAAGGATTTTCTTTGTCAATTTAGGTAAACTAGATTCCTTAAGAATATTTGCTGTGATGTTTAATATCGCAAAATTAAAAAAAAAATTCTTTATTAGGCAAATTGCTCAGTGGTTGTAATATTCGAAATAATAAAAAAAAAAATAAAATGACAGAATTTTTACTTTTTATTTAATATGTAAGCTAATAAAGTAGTTATCGACATATTACTAAGGTGAAAAAAAAAAAAAAAAAAAAAAAAAAAAAAATTTAAATTTTTCAATTAAAATAAAGGAGAATTCAAGCGAAAAAAAAAAAAAAAAAAAAAAAAATGAACTTGTTCCCTAAAAAATATCTTGAGTGGGTTATAGCTGCAGTTATAAGGTTATACTACAACCTGTTCTTTCTTTCTTCTAACTGCCTTTAATGGGAAGGTATTGTGGGAGATGAAGTCAGCAATCTCCCTTTCTCTGAATTTTTTATCCATGTCCAGTCTGCAAAACCTCTTGTAGCTGATTTGAATTTGAAGTTTTTTCTCCAAGATCCTGTCAAGAATATACAGGCTAGTCTGATCTACTATTTACCTATAGTTGGACTTAGAAGAGATGGATTCATACTTTTCCCAAAGGCATTAACATGAAGTGAAATGTAAACAGCTTTGTCCAGAATTTGAACTTTTTATGATGATAACCAATATATCACCTGTGCCTATGATACTACAACTGTTAGGTATATTTTCACTTTTTGAGCTTTCAGACACCCCTCTCCCAATGAACAGACATGAAAATTATCAAAAATCAAATGGTGAATTTTCTAATTTTTTTCCCCAGTTTTATTCTGAATTATCAGTTAACACAAGAAAAATATTTTCTTCTAGAAATTTGCACTTTTATATTAAATGTTAATATAGTTTTTGTTCTTTATTTTAACTTCTGTTTGTAAATGTCAGTTTCTCTGTTAAATATTCTGGTATAAGCACATGAGTTATATGCCACTTTTCTTTCTTTGTTACATACTCTGAAATATAAAAACGTATAATGTATGCTAAATCAACTACCTATAATCATTTTGAGTCAAAAATGTTTTTATTGCTAAATTACTTTATACTGTAAAAATTTTAACATTTTACAAAATACTTCTAGATTCTTTTTAAAGAACATTCTCCTGATATCAATTAAACTATTGTTTGAATTAGACAATTTGATTGATTTGCAAATATTTTAAATACCAAAATGAACTGATTGATATTGAAAACTTCCCCAAGTAAACATACAACTATTTTTCACAGTACTTTTTCTGGTAATTAGATTTCAAATTATAAAAAAATCTCATCTATATGGAAGGTTATAGTGATAAAAAAAATGCCTAGGCTACTTGATGTTTGTTAATGATAATTGATGGTCAGATTTCAAAAGAAAAAAGTTAATCTGATCCTTAAAAACTCTGGTGTTTTATCACAGTTATGAGTGAATCAATTAACTTCAAAAATGTTATTGGAAACACCAACATCTTTATTCAGTATAAAACTCAGTAGTTTTCTTAGAATATCCATTAATCAAAAACGTTTTAAAACCCGATGAAAAAAATTATTAGTCAAACAAAAATAAATTTAACCCCAAAATTAATTAAGTTGTTGATAAAAAAAATTGGTTTGTTAATTCCTTACTGAGAAAACGTAAAATTTACTAAGGTCAGCACATTCTTAGATTTAGTGTAATCTGTTTGGTTTGGGGTTAATTTTATGGCCAATTTGTAAGTCCATACACAGATAAACAAAACAGTGCCTTAATTATACATAATGCTTTCAAATTGGAGGAATCATGTTAATAAGAAAGTATCTTTTATTTGAGTTAGAGTAAGGTAAATATATTTAAAAAGTAAAGAGTAAATAATATAATAAAGATATGATTATCAGATGTAGTTAAAAATCTAAATAAATATGTATAAATATCTTTTCAGAAATCAAAGTTGGATAATGTCAATACCTGTATATATATTCCTGTCAGTCTTGAAACTGTGCCTGAGTGCTGACCTTACATACAGTGTAGATGAGGGTAAGAGTCCAGGAACCTACTTAGGGGACATTGCTGCTGACTCCAATATCATGGATGATGTTCTTTGGAAAACAGACGTTTGATTACATTCAACCAGTTGCGACAAGGAAGGCTGGCACTTCCCAATTGTTTCATGTCTCCCAAAGAAAGGAAAACTCTTCACTGCCAGACACTGGATGCAGAATCAATGTGTAAATGGAATACAGAATGTTTCCAAATGGTTGATGTAGCTGTACGACAAGGAAAGACATTCATGAAGATTATAAAAATTAAAATAATTATAAATGATGTCAATGATAATGCACCAGAATTTCCTGAGAAGCAAATTAACATGCATATCTCAGAAGGGGTAAGAGAAGGATTTCAAAGCTGTACCAAATGCAAAAGACAAAGATGTTGGTGCAGTTAATTCTCAGATCACTTATGAGTTGAAAAAGAACAGCAAAGAACCATTCTCATTGTCAATAGATAAAACTCCTTTTGGTCCAACAAAGTTAAGTATATTTGTTGATGGAAAACTTGACAGAGAAACAAAAATTCATACATTACAAATAATTGCAAAAGATGGAGGTTCTCCTTCCAAACAAACTATTCTAAATATCCATATTACTATAACAGATATGAATGATAATCCTCCCATATTTACAAAAGAGATTTATAATGTATCAGTCAAAAATGAAGAATATGGAGAGAAGCCAATTGTTGTTGTGTCAGCAACAGATTTGGATGAAGGAGAAAATAGTAAAGTATTTTATCATTTCAGTCCACAAACATCAAATGATGATAAAAACTATTTTGCATTAAATAAAATAACAGGAGAAATATTTTTAAAACAGAAATTAACTTTAGAGGAAAACAGTTTTTATAAATTATATGTATGGCAATAGACAGTGGAGCTTCACCACTGAGTGGATTTGCTGGTGTTTTAGTAAACATTATTAATACCCAAAACAGACCACCCAACATATTTGTGACTTTCATGTCTGAATCAACAGATAACACAGCCTCCATTTCTGAAGATGTAGAAGTGGGTAGTTTTATTGCTTATGTGAAAGTGACAGATCCTGATGCTGGACAAAATGGAGAGGTCAACTGTGAGTTGCACCATGATAAATTCCGCTTACAAAAACTCAGATCAAAAGAATACAAAGTGACATTGAAACACAAAGTTGACAGAGAAATGCAAGACCACCATGATGTTACAATCAGCTGTAAAGATGAAGGATCTCCTCCACAACACAGTGATAGCAAGTTCTCGATCAAAGTGAAAGATGTTAATGATGTACAGCCACAATTTGCAAAAGACACATTTAAATTCTCAGTGTTTGAGAATGAAAGTCCAAAGACACCGGTTGGTTCTATCAATGCCACTGATCCTGATCTTGGAGCTGGTGGCCGACTCACATATTCTTTGCTCACCAAAAATGAAGACTTCCTACCTTTCAAGATAACCAGCAATGGCTTGATTTCTACAATCATGTCTCTTGACCATGAGTTCAAAGATATTTATAAATTCAAGGTTTTAGTGAAAGATAATGGAAGCCCTTCACTTGATAATACGGTCAATGTGATTGTGCAGATTGAAGATAAAAATGATAATGCTCCGTATTTTACCTTTCCCAGTGTTAACCCTTTCAATCTGGATGTGAAATATCATCCCCATCATACAAAGAACATCACCCTTCTAAAGGCTGCCGACAGTGACAGTCAAGAGAATGCATTTCTCAAATATGAAATAACTGCAGGCAATGATAAACAGTTGTTTGCCATCAATCATTATAGTGGATTGTTGTCTTTCAATCGCTTACTTAGCCAACAAGATGCTGGCTCGTATCACCTGCAGTTTATGGTCAAGGACAGTGGTAGTCCAGTTTTATCTGCCAAGACGTCAATGTTTTTGACGTTGACAGTCAGTAACAATACAGAAGACATGTTAAATGCTGCCTATTCACACAGTGATATCAAGATCCACCAGTATTTACTGATTGTTATTGTGTTGGTTGCAGTGACAGTTGCTATACCAATTACTGCTGCAATTTCTATCTGCATCCTTCGCTGCATTGATACCAGAAGTGTTGCACATGCACATCCATTGGCTGGCACTTCCAGCAAATATTACCCTGAACAGGCACATCCAATGCATCCATCTTACCAGACTACTTATTGGTCAGGTGTGTCTGTTGCTGTGCGAGCAGAACAAGATGTGCTTTGTAGAACTCTACCGGGCAGAGGCAGAAGGCCCCAACATTGTGCAGATGTTTTGGATGATGGACGTAGAAGTTCAGCCCTTGGAATTAAAGTACAAACTGCTACTGAAGTTATCTATGAGGTAGGGACCTTTTTTTAATTTTTACTATACAAAAATTTTCATAATATAAAAATTCATATGTATTTTGATTATCATCAGCATTTAAAATTTTTCCTTGTCTTCTTGTTTATCTTCATTATTTTTTAAAAGTCACTCATCAATTTTATAAATGTTTTTAAAGGAAATCAGAGGTGCAGCTGGTGGTAAGAGACATGAAGAGAGAAACTGTATGGGACCTGACTATCATCCTGATATGGGACCTTCTACTCATCCTGATGATGAAGATCCCTATGCAGAAAGATATGCAAATCACTGTCAAAATGTGCCTGGTAAGTTCTAACTTGTCAATTATTTTTATCATATAAGAAATAAATGTTCCTTAAGATTTTTTTTATTTTAATTCTCGTCACTTTTTATCAAAATATATTTTTTAATTTGTTTTCTTTTGTTCATTACAGCGTCTGATACATCTGATTATTATGAGCCCCACTCATCCCAAAGTATCCATGAAGAGTATACAGATATGAAGCCTTCAATGCAAACATTCATGTCTCCTGGAGATACAAGACTGTTCCAAGACGGATGTATAAAGCAGATGTTAACCCTGACTCTGATTATAGGCAATGGACTACCCTCAAGCATAGTTCAGTTGATAGATGCAATTCTGACACCCAGCTACAGCTACACAATGTGGAATCAGATGGTATTACATATGAGCCCCAACAAGAAGAAACAGAGACTGTAGTAGCAGAAGAACTTACACAAGAAGAAGAAAAAGAACAAAGCCTTGTTTTGGTAGTGCCAGAACAAGAAACACAAAATTTACACACTTCTGTTGATGTTCAGCAAAATTCTTCTCTAGAAACTCCTCCATCAATACATTCAATTCACACTTGAAAAAAAAATTTATTATTCTTCTCAATTAATTTAGATTTTACTGTAAATTAATAATCTAAGACATTTCTTTCACTAAGAGAGAATTTATAAACAATATTTTATAAATCAAGAATTTTTTAATTACGTAACAATGTTGTTGTTGGGCATGAATTGCTCAAAAACTAAAATTCAAATTAATTAGGAAATAAGCAGAAAACTGTCAAGTTGTTTTCTTTATAAGTATCAACCACATTTTCTTATTATATTTATAAATAGAAACAATAGCAGAATTAAGTTAGAAGACATTTGCAAATAAATAAAAACTATAATGATTAAAAAATTTCATGTGAATAATGATTATTCTGTGTATATACACTTCAGATTTCTCTAATTGTTTATACATAAATTTACAAGAGAATAAAATAGAATAAGATTAAAAGCAAATTACCATTATAACTGTAGAGACAGAGGGAAGAAAATACTTGCCTTTCTCTTCTTGTTAAATATTATGCTTTGTTAGTCAGTGGCTCTAGCCGCCATGATACATAGAGCAGATTTGATAGGACTGTGGCTTTCTTTCTCTTTCACATATGCATACTCTCCCACATCCACACATAAACATACACACTGTTTGTAACACCCACATGTACACATGTATGTGTGTGTGTGCACACCAAGAGAGGGCTAACATTGTATTCATACAGCAGCAGTAGCAGCAGAGCTGTACACCAGGACACACGGATCTTTTCTTGTCATACATCTGTGCTTCATTGATACAACATCACAGGTTAGTTTTCAATTCAATTTTCCATTTTTGTCAACTTTCTATGTTTTCTCATGAGCAGCTGTTTTGTTTTATAATAGATTAACAAAGGAAAATTCACAAAACTTAATTTCAAATTCACTTGGCTTTCTTGCTTAGAAAATTGCAAATCTCACAATCTATCAATAGAGCCAATATAACATTTCACAATTAATACACACTGAGAATATCTGAGTCATGAATTTGGTATGTATATCTGCCTTTTTATAGCTTAAATATTACTCTTAATAATTTGTATTGAATTCTTATTTTCAAATGTTCAATATTTGTGTATTTGTAGAAATTTATTGTTTTATTTATCTTTTTATTGGCAAATTTAATGGAATTGAAAATGATATAACAATTTCATATTTACACACTGTATACATTATTTCTAGGCATCATATCAAATCAAAAAAATATGTAAGATTATGAAGTTTTTAATTGTTTATGAAAATACATAAAATCCAGTATACAATATTTTCACATATGATTTTGCATATTTATATTTTTGTATTATATCTAATTATCATAACTATTACTCTTTTGACTATTATGATATGTTCTTATTAAAAAAATTCTTGCTTATCAGTTGTACATTATCCCATTTTTGCCTAAGACATCTATAATCTTCCCAGTAGGCCGATCTATGGGGATTGTGAAATAGGTAAAAATTAGGGTTCATTTTTAAAATCAATAAACAAAAATCTTTTATGATATTTTTTAAATTTTTTTGTAATTTAATCAACTTTGAATATATTTAATAATAACAGTAATATATTTTATGGTCTATACTGTTTCATATACTAGCACATTTGTTTTATTGTGTAATAACACTATTTTTCTAATAGGATATTGGGAAATTAACATTTTTAAAGATATTTTTCTTATCCATTTTTGTCGATGTTAAAATAAAATTTCAAATATTTTTCAAAAAATCTGATAAATCAGTTAATAAAGACATTTCCGAAAAAAAAAAAAAAAAAAAAAAGTTACCTAATTTTAAGATTTGATATTAAAAAGGAGAAAAAGATTTTGCATTTTGAAAGTTGTCTTTCTTGGTGAAATTTTGAGATAATTGTATTATATCTTCACTTTAAAATGGAATGCTTTATAAGCAATGAAGATAGATCATAGTAGATTTATAGTAATTTAGTATATTGTAAATATCACTACTTAAATAGGCATGATTGTTAATTCTTAAAAATATAAACCAAAATGTATACTTTTTCATCTTATTCCTAAAACAATCTACCTACATTTTCAGGAATTTTAAAAATATCAAAAACAAGAAAATAAATGATGCTGATAACTGTATACCTGTGGCTTTCTGTTCAACAACTGTGCCTTAGTGCTGACATAACATACAGTGTAGATGAAGGTAAGAGTCCAGGTACTACCTGGGGGACATTGCTGCTGATTCTAACATCATGGATGATGTTCCCTTAGAAAGAAGACGTTTGATCACATTCAATCAATTGCGACAAGGAAAGGCTGGCACTTCCCAACTGTTCCATGTCTCACAGAAGAAAGGAAAACTCTTTACTGCTCAGACACTGGATGCTGAATTGTTGTGTAAACGTGACATTGAATGTTTCCAGATGGTTGATGTAGCTGTGAGACAAGGAAAGAACTTCATGAAGATTATAAAAATCAAAATAATAATAAATGACATCAATGATAATGCACCAGAATTTCCTGAAAACAAATTAACATGCATATCTCAGAAGGAGTTAGTAAAGGATTTCAAAAATCCATACCAAATGCTATAGACAAAGATGTTGGAGCAGTTAACTCCCAAATTCATATACACTTAAGAAGAATAACAATGAACCTTTCCTAATGTCAATAGATAAAAATCCTTTTGGTACACCCAAGCTGAGTATAACAGTTCAAGAAAAACTTGACAGAGAAACAAAAGATTCATATAAGATCAAAGTAATAGCAAAAGATGGAGGTTCTCCTTCCAAACAAACTATTTTGAATATCTTTATATCTGTAACTGATCTAAATGATAATAGCCCAGTTTTTACAAAAAACATTTACAATATTTCAATAAAAAACCAGGACTATAGAGACAAACCAATTGTGGTTGTGTCGGCTACAGATTTGGATGAAGGAGAAAATGGCAAAGTATTTTATCATTTTAGTCCACAGACATCAAATGAAGACAAAAAAATTTTTGAATTAAATAAATTAACTGGAGAAATATTCTTACCAGAGAGATTAGCTTCTGATGAAAATGATATTCATAAATTATTTGTGACAGCAGTGGATGGAGGAAATTCACCATTGAGTGGATTTGCTGGAGTTCTGGTGAATGTTGTTAATACACAAAACAGACCACCTAACATATTTGTGACTTTTATGTCTGAATCAACAGATAACACAGCCACCATTTCTGAAGATGTAGAGGTGGGCAGTTTTATTGCTTATATTAAAGTGACAGACCCTGATGCTGGACAAAATGGAGAGGTCAACTGTGAGTTGCACCATGATAAATTCCGCTTACAAAAACTCAGATCAAAAGAATACAAAGTGACATTGAAACACAAAGTTGACAGAGAAATGCAAGACCACCATGATGTTACAATCAGCTGTAAAGATGAAGGATCTCCTCCACAACACAGTGATAGCAAGTTCTCGATCAAAGTGAAAGATGTTAATGATGTACAGCCACAATTTGCAAAAGACACATTTAAATTCTCAGTGTTTGAGAATGAAAGTCCAAAGACACCGGTTGGTTCTATCAATGCCACTGATCCTGATCTTGGAGCTGGTGGCCGACTCACATATTCTTTGCTCACCAAAAATGAAGACTTCCTACCTTTCAAGATAACCAGCAATGGCTTGATTTCTACAATCATGTCTCTTGACCATGAGTTCAAAGATATTTATAAATTCAAGGTTTTAGTGAAAGATAATGGAAGCCCTTCACTTGATAATACGGTCAATGTGATTGTGCAGATTGAAGATAAAAATGATAATGCTCCGTATTTTACCTTTCCCAGTGTTAACCCTTTCAATCTGGATGTGAAATATCATCCCCATCATACAAAGAACATCACCCTTCTAAAGGCTGCCGACAGTGACAGTCAAGAGAATGCATTTCTCAAATATGAAATAACTTCAGGCAATGATAAACAGTTGTTTGCCATCAATCATTATAGTGGATTGTTGTCTTTCAATCGCTTACTTAGCCAACAAGATGCTGGCTCATATCACCTGCAGTTTATGGTCAAGGACAGTGGTAGTCCAGTTTTATCTGCCAAGACGTCAATGTTTTTGACGTTGACAGTCAGTAACAATACAGAAGACATGTTAAATGCTGCCTATTCACACAGTGATATCAAGATCCACCAGTATTTACTGATTGTCATTGTGTTGGTTGCAGTGACAGTTGCTATACCAATTACTGCTGCAATTTCCATCTGCATCCTTCGCTGCATTGATACCAGAAGTGTTGCACATGCACATCCATTGGCTGGCACTTCCAGCAAATATTACCCTGAACAGGCACATCCAATGCATCCATCTTACCAGACTACTTATTGGTCAGGTGTGTCTGTTGCTGTGCGAGCAGAACAAGATGTGCTTTGTAGAACTCTACCGGGCAGAGGCAGAAGGCCCCAACATTGTGCAGATGTTTTGGATGATGGACGTAGAAGTTCAGCCCTTGGAATTAAAGTACAAACGGCTACTGAGGTCATCTATGAGGTAGGAAATTAACTTTTTTTTATTTTTCATCAATTTTCAAAATATTCTAAGTAATTTATGATTTATCAGAAATTAAACATTTTCCTCATATTCATTATTTATTGAAAGCCACTCATCAGTTAATTTTATTATTATTTCTTTATGTATTTTTATGCTGAAAGGAAATTAGAGGTGCAGCTGGTGGTAAGAGACATGAAGAGAGAAACTGTATGGGACCTGACTATCATCCTGATATGGGACCCTCAACTCATCCTGATGATGAAGATCCTTATGCAGAAAGATATGCAAATCACTGTCAAAATGTGCCTGGTAAGTTGAACTGATATGTATGTCAATTTGTACGGAAAATTCATTGTACACATTTCCTTTATAATACTATCAACATTAGAAAAGGATATTATTTATTTTATAAGATAAATTTTTTGTAAAGTACACCTCAGTCAAGATTAAATGTTTCAATGAAGCATACCTTATTAATTAGTTTGTCTTTTCTTAAACTGACATTAATGCATGATAATCGTTAAATGGGAGGTAATCATAATACTACAGTTAATCGAATTAAATGGTGTCATTTAAATTTTTTTAATTTACTGAGTTAGAGCATCATTTAGATACTAAAGTTATCCACTTTTAACTTTCTGTTTCTTTTATTCATTACAGCATCAGATACATCTGATTATTATGAACCACACTCATCCCAGAGTATTCATGAGAGTATACAGATATGAAACCTTCAATGCAAACATTTATGTCCCCTGGAGATACAAGAACTGTTCCAAGACGGATGTATAAAGCAGATGTTAACCCTGACTCTGATTATAGGCAATGGGCTACCCTCAAGCATAGTTCAGTTGATAGATGCTCATCTGACACTCAGCTACAGATACACAATGTAGATGCAGACAGTGTTACATGTGAACCTCAACAAGAACAAACACAAACAACACCAGCAGAACTTACACCGGAAGAGGGAAGAGAAAACTCAGATTTAGTTCAGCCATTATCAGATATACAAAACAATACATATCAACAAAATGTGGAGCAAGATTTTTCACCACAAAGTGAACACTCATTAAATACTTGAATAAAAGCATGTATCACCACCATTTATTATGAAATCATTTTAAGTACTATTGCTGAGTTTTAACTGAAATTGTTATCAGTTTACTCTTATTTATTATGCAAAGTAGAAAAATAATTTCATAATAATTATCATCAATTTAGAAAAAAAGTATTTAATTATCCTCTTCATGGACAGAAGTCAATATATCTGAAAATATTTTTAAAAATGTCTCCTAAGATTGCTATTAATTTAAATTTAAAAAATATGGAATAAAATGTAGTTTAGAAAAAATCATTATAAAATTACTTAAATTAAAATTTAACACAGTAAAGAATTTTGCTACGTAATCTTTGATGAAAGTTAAAATCTACCTCCGATAACTCATATTAAAAAACAATCTTGCCAATACAATTAAGAACATAAATTATATAGCATTTCAGACTTAACATATATAGATCAATAAGTAACTATGATAGGCTAATTAGTTAAATTAAATAAATATATTTAAAAAAAAAAATTGAAGTCTCATTAGAAAAAAGGAGAAAATAACATGAAACAAAAGAAGAAAAATCCTTACTATATGGCAGCTGTTTGTTCCTTTTATTTTGTCAAATTTTTAGTTATTCTCACTAAATACTCATTAACTTGGATTTTTTCTTCAATCAGTTTGCATTTATTAATACAAAAATATACTAAGATTAAGAATAAAGACAAAGTCACTGCTATTTTAATGAAAGAGGAACATACTTGCCTTTTTATTCATAGTAATTGTTATGCTTTGTCAGAGTCAGTGGTTCTAGCTTGCCGCCATGATACATAGGGCAGACTTGATAGGACTGTAGCTTTCTTTCTTTTTCTTCCACATATGCATACTCTCCCACATCCACACATAAGCATACACACCATTTGTAAAACCCACATAACAAGCACACACGTGTGTGAAAAGAGAGTATGAACATTGTGTTCATACAATAGCAGCAGTAGCAGTAGAGGTGTACATAGGACATACATTGCGTTTCATCACACATTTGTGCTTCATCAATATAACATTGCAGGTTAGTTTTCAATTCTTTTTTCCCTTTGATTTCAATCTACTTTTTTCAAGTTAATTCCTGACCATTTTAGTTTGCTTTATGACAGATTAACAAAGAAAAACACACAAAGCTTTGTTGTAAATACAATCTACTTTTTTTGCTTAGAAAATTGTAATTTTCACATGTATAGAATATCTGAGTCATGCAATTGATATGTTCTTACAATTTTTGTAAAAATTTTTTTATTATTTTAAAAACATTTTGTTAATTTTTTCAAATTGTCATTTCATGTAGAATACTTTTTGATAATTTCTTTATTCTTCCATTAAAAAAAAAAAAGATTTTGAATTGGAAATTTAAAAAAAAAGATTTAAAAAAAGATTTTATTATTTAAAACTTGAAATTCACAGGATTACAATTACATTTATCAATTTATACTAGCCTTTTGCTAGTATGAATTGATTAATGTATTTTTATTCCTGAAACAGTTTTCAATTTATTTTAATGTCCACTAATATTGTATATATCACCCTGAAAATATACAGCTTTTAATGAAATCAAGAATATTGTCAAACATAGTTAATTGCTCTTTCTCTCAGATTTTACTTGATTACTTCAGTTGATTGTTTTATTAGTATAAAATAATAAGGAATTATAGTTTATTATACACTAATTAACTGCAGGTTAACACAACTCCTCATCTATTTGCTTATTATTTTGTTCAGTTATTTATTTTGACATCCTTATAATACACATATTTTCTGTAAACATATAGTCAAATGTGAATAGTATGTAAATAAATAAGAAATTTATAAAGATTAGAATGCTAAATTATAATGTATACCTAATTTTCTATTTTTTTAATAATGATATATACCTAAAAAAATAAAAACATATTTTTATCAAGTAAATCCTCCTTATTACACATTAAAATTAAAAATTAAACCAAATTCTTATTAATAGTAAATGTACATGCATTTTATGAAAAATGTTATCCTATCAGTGGGATATATATCAGCTGAAAAATGATATCTCATTTTTTAATTTCAAATATTAATTATATAACATAAATTTCTACATTTCATTTCTATTCTATGCTTAACAATATATATAAAGGGAAAATATATTGATAACATGAAACAGTTTTGTACTGAAACAAAGAAAAAAAAAAAAAAAAAAAAAAAAAAAAGAAAAAAAAAGAAGAAAAGCGATGAAATGAATACAAGTAATTAGTTCTGCAGATGGGACATAACTCTTGACATAAGATTTTATATTACCTTTCAAAATTTAATATTAATAACTAAGATACATTAAAAATATTCAGAATGATTTTTGTTTTCTGTAATTATTAACTAATATTGAAACATTATTATTTATAACTTGATTTTACAATTTTTTGAAATGGAATACCTTTAAATAATTAGTATGAACATTTCCTAAAAGCATACATGGAAATAATTTTTTTTAGTCAAGATCCATAAAATAAAACATTGTTTCTTGATATTTAAAAGAAAAAAATCTTTCTTTTCAGGCATAAGAAACGGTTCATAAGAACCTAAACCATCCTGATCTTGAATAAATAAATAAATGCTATGCACCTGTCAGCATTAATATTGTTAGGCCTCTTCCACCTGTGTGTTAGTGCTGACTTGACATACAGTGTGGATGAGGGTAAGAGTCCGGGTACCTACCTGGGGGATATTGCTGCTGACTCCAACATCATGGATGATGTTCCCTTAGAAAGAAGACGTTTGATCACATTCAATCAACTGCGACAAGGAAGGGCTGGCACTTCCCAACTGTTCCATGTCTCCCAAAAGAAAGGAAAACTTTTCACTGCCCAGACACTGGATGCTGAATTGTTGTGTAAACATGATATTGAATGTTTCCAGATGGTTGATGTGGCTGTGAGACAAGGAAAAACCTTCATGAAGATTATAAAGATTAAAGTCATAATAAATGATGTCAATGATAATCAACCAGAATTTCCAGAGAAAAAAATTGATATACACTTCTCTGAGGGAGTAAGTAAAGGGTTCAAGAAACCCATTCCCAATGCCATTGACAAAGATGTTAGTGCTATTAATTCTGAAATTTCTTATGAACTAAAAAAGAACAAAAATGAACCATTTTCTCTGACTGTTCAAAAGATATCATTTGGACCACCAAAACTTAGTATATCAGTTGAAGAAAAGCTTGACAGAGAAAGAAAAGATTCATACTTGATACAAGTTATTAGCAAAGATGGAGGATCACCACCAAAACAAAGTGTTTTAAATGTGCATATTATTGTTGAAGACATGAATGATAATACACCAGTATTTACAAAAGAAATTTATAATAT
Organism: Doryteuthis pealeii; assembly: GCA_023376005.1. Taxonomy (NCBI): domain Eukaryota; kingdom Metazoa; phylum Mollusca; class Cephalopoda; order Myopsida; family Loliginidae; genus Doryteuthis; species Doryteuthis pealeii. Next base: position 42,962,386 of record CM042151.1, read on the forward strand.
ATCAATAAAGAATAAAGATTATGGAAATGTACCAATTGTAGAAGTATCAGCACATGATTTAGACGATGGAAAAAATGGGGAAATTTCTTATTATTTTAGGTCCCAAACATCTGAAGAAATCAGGCAATATTTCCAGTTGGATAAGGAAACAGGCAAAATATATCTAAAACAAAGATTACCTCAAAATTCAGAGACTATGTATAAACTATTTGTGAGTGCAGTGGATGGTGGAGAATCACCACTAAGTGGATACGCTGGAGTCTTAGTGAATATCATTAATACACAAAACAGACCTCCTAATATATTTGTGACTTTTATGTCTGAATCAACAGATAACACAGCCACCATTTCTGAAGATGTAGAAGTGGGTAGTTTTATTGCTTATGTCAAAGTGACAGACCCTGATGCTGGACAAAATGGAGAGGTCAACTGTGAGTTGCACCATGATAAATTCCGCTTACAAAAACTCAGATCAAAAGAATACAAAGTGACATTGAAACACAAAATTGACAGAGAAATGCAAGACCACCATGATGTTACAATCAGCTGTAAAGATGAAGGATCTCCTCCACAACACAGTGATAGCAAGTTCTCGATCAAAGTGAAAGATGTTAATGATGTACAGCCACAATTTGCAAAAGACACATTTAAATTCTCAGTGTTTGAGAATGAAAGTCCAAAGACACCGGTTGGTTCTATCAATGCCACTGATCCTGATCTTGGAGCTGGTGGCCGACTCACATATTCTTTGCTCACCAAAAATGAAGACTTCCTACCTTTCAAGATAACCAGCAATGGCTTGATTTCTACAATCATGTCTCTTGACCATGAGTTCAAAGATATTTATAAATTCAAGGTTTTAGTGAAAGATAATGGAAGCCCTTCACTTGATAATACGGTCAATGTGATTGTGCAGATTGAAGATAAAAATGATAATGCTCCGTATTTTACCTTTCCCAGTGTTAACCCTTTCAATCTGGATGTGAAATATCATCCCCATCATACAAAGAACATTACCCTTCTTAAGGCTGCCGACAGTGACAGTCAGAGAAATGCATTTCTCAAATATGAAATAACTTCAGGCAATGATAAACAGTTGTTTGCCATCAATCATTATAGTGGATTGTTGTCTTTCAATCGCTTACTTAGCCAACAAGATGCTGGCTCGTATCACCTGCAGTTTATGGTCAAGGACAGTGGTAGTCCAGTTTTATCTGCCAAGACGTCAATGTTTTTGACGTTGACAGTCAGTAACAATACAGAAGACATGTTAAATGCTGCCTATTCACACAGTGATATCAAGATCCACCAGTATTTACTGATTGTCATTGTGTTGGTTGCAGTGACAGTTGCTATACCAATTACTGCTGCAATTTCCATCTGCATCCTTCGCTGCATTGATACCAGAAGTGTTGCACATGCACATCCATTGGCTGGCACTTCCAGCAAATATTACCCTGAACAGGCACATCCAATGCATCCATCTTACCAGACTACTTATTGGTCAGGTGTGTCTGTTGCTGTGCGAGCAGAACAAGATGTGCTTTGTAGAACTCTACCGGGCAGAGGCAGAAGGCCCCAACATTGTGCAGATGTTTTGGATAATGGACGTAGAAGTTCAGCCCTTGGAATTAAAGTACAAACTGCTACTGAAGTCATCTATGAGGTAGGAAATCATTTTACTTTACATCCAATTGTTATTCTATAGAAATTAATTGAACATTTATCAATAATTAACTATTTCACTCATATTCATTATTTATTGAAAGTCACTCATCATTAATTTTCTTTTTTCTTTATGTATTTTTATGTTGAAAGGAAATCAGAGGTGCAGCTGGTGGTAAGAGGCATGAAGAGAGAAACTGTATGGGACCTGACTATCATCCTGATATGGGACCCTCTACTCATCCTGACAATGAAGATCCTTATGCAGAAAGATATGCTAATCACTGTCAAAATGTTCCTAGTAAGTTCAAATTTCCTAGAGCCCACATTTGGTTTACAATTTATTTTATTTATTAGTAACTTAAAAGCAGCTCTATTGGCCGTCAATTAAGCTAACTTCGACAGAGTGATCTTGATTGGGCCTTTGGTCCTACAATGACACTTTATGCATTGTACAAAAGAAATTGTTGGAAAACATCAAGTAAAAAGGAATTAGCTTGATTCCAAAATGGTATGATATATTGGGCTAGGAGTGAAGTTGAAAAATGTGACATACTGATATTCGGATTTATTATTAGAGATAATTAATTTCATCATATGGTTGACATTAGAACAACTAAAAACAAAACCCACTGCTTAATATATATATATATATATATATTATATATATATATATATACAGTTTTTGCTAATTTGATTTCTTTTATTCATCACAGCATCAGACACATCTGATTATTATGAACCCCATTCATCCCAGAGTATCCATGAGGAGTATACAGATATGAAGCCTTCAATGCAAACATTCATGTCCCCTGGAGATACAAGGACTGTTCCAAGAAGGTTATACAAGGAAGATGTTAACCCTGACTCTGATTATAGGCAATGGGCTACCCTAAAGCATAATGTTGAGAGGCGTAGTTCTGACACCCAGCTACAATTATATAATGCTGATGCAGATGATGTTACATGTGAATCTCAACAAGAACAAACACAAACTGCAGTAACAGAAGAACATTCACAGGAAGTGAAAAATGAAGAACAAGATTCAGATATGATCCAGCCAATACAGGAGACAAATAATTCATCATATAAACAAAATAGTGAAGAAGAGAATCCCCCTGACCATTTACACCTACACACTCAATAAATATATGAATCAAAATTACCAGAACATTTTATTATAGAAAATTGAAGATGTGAGTAATTATCTATATTATATGGACTAATAAATCCCTTTTTAAAAAAAATAAATATATTACATAAATTATTATATAATCTTGTGGCATAGGTAACATTACATTAAAAAAGAGATAGCCTTTTACTTTTTATCTGATTCAGTATTACTGTTATTTCAAATGATAATCAAGAAAAGGTTATTTTTCAAATAAGTATCTCATAAATGATTTAAAAACTGTATCAAGAGAAAAAAAAAATCTTTGTTTTTTTTTCAAGATAATGAAAATACTATGTGAGATTAGTCATCTTAAAATTTTGAATTTTATATTTTTTATTCATTCCTAATATAAATTTCAAATTTCATGGTTTTTGTAGTGAATGAAAAATCCATGTCATTGATGACAACAGAATTTCAAAAAATAAAATACAAAAGAAACATATCTTTTAAGGTAAAAATGACTTTTCTCCCAAATAACAATAAAAATAATTTCTTTTTTTACATCTTCACACCACAAATTAAAGTAAGTTGAAATTGATAGGATGAGAGAAAAACATACTTGCCTTTCTTTTCTTGTTAAATATTATGCTTTGTTAGTCAGTGGCTCTAGTCGCCATGATACATAGAGCAGACTTGATAGGACTGTGGCTTTCTTTCTCTTCTATATATGCATACTCTCCCACATCCACATATAAACATACACACTGTAACAGCCACATGTACACATGTATGTGTATGTGTGTGCTCAGAGAGGACTAACATTGTATTCATACAATAGCAGCAGCAGTAGCAGCAGAGCTGTACACCAGGATACACACATCTTGTCATACATCTGTGCTTCATCGATACAACATCACAGGTTAGTAGGCATTAAAATCTTTCCAGTTTTCTGTTTTTTTCCTTAATTTCAATCTATTTTTTTAAATATCTTTTTATGACCATTTGTTTTGAATTTTGTGAAACAAAGCCTCAACAAAAATAATTAATTTTCTTGCTGAGAAAACTGCACATCCCAAAATCTATCATAATCATTTACATACTCTACATGCATGCAATATTTGAGTCACACAGTTGCTATGTTCTTTTGATATTGTCCATTTTAAACATGAATACCTCTTTTCAACTTCTATGATCATCTACTTTGTTACCTAATCATTTATTTTTTATAATTTCTTCTAAAAATTTCATTTTAGAATATCTAATCATTATTTCCTACTTTTAATAACTTTATTCTATAATTACATACAAATTACACAATGCCATATAAAGCACTTATAATGATGTTTTCTCTTAGTAAAGTCTTAAGTTTATTAATACAGCATCAAAATACATTTCAGAATTTGCATATTTTATTACTGTGTGTTTTTTTAACTTATAGGGAAGAAAATTTTATTCTTTGAACATTTTTTGGTGACTGACAAAATATTTTACTGATCTCATAAGTGACTTCATTTTAACAGATTTTTTAAAATGTTTCTACTGGTTAAATGCAATCTAAGCCTAACATTTCAAGTTTAAATGAATATTATATAATAGTAATTGTGATTTAAACTATTTTGAATTTAACTATCAAATATTGATAGCAAAAATACTACTCATGATTTAATCATATTAGTTCTAAATGTCAAGAAAAATAATTTTCTAATCATCTAAACAATTTTTTATGCTACCTTCATTTGAAAAGTAACAATATTTTTTTTATATCTATAATTTTATTAATAAATGAGATAAAATATTTAGACTACTTATATTTTAATGTTCCCTTCAGGATTAAATTTTGCTATCCATTTATCTCTAAAATGGTAATCATTAAATTCTATGTTGAGAATAAAAATCAATTCTGTAATTGTGGCAGAAGTATTCATCAGAATACAATCCAAGGTTTATATTGCCATCATATTGAACTGCTTGAATAAGAGATAAAATCTAAAGCAAACTCAGAAACAATATTTGATATTGATAGTCACCATTTGATATTCAAATTCATTTCTTTAATAACATCCTGAAATTATTCTAAACAACATTTAACTAAATAAATTACAAAGTGAAATGGTTTCCCATCAAAGGATAATTTCATTTACTCAAGTTATACTTTTAAGGGAAGTAATTTCGTTTAGTTTGTTTATGGCTTCTGAATGAATGATGGTTTGCAGGTTTGTCTCAGTAGACCATTTACTATTGGAGTGAGTTCAATCCTTATGGAATGACCCATTTTTATGTGATTATATTTTTCTAATATAAGAACTTAGAGGACTATAAAAACAATATAAATTTCCTTGTGATTTTTTTAGAGTCTAAATTCTTAAAATGCACTCTTTAAATAACTAAAAATATTAATACAAATTGTGAATTCTTCATTAAACTGATACTGATTTTTGCTTTCAAGAGTTTTGTCATAGAAATTCAGTAATAATTCTTTAAAAAATAAAGAAATAAAATTATTTTCTCATTACATGTATTACAAAATTACAGAATCGTTAGTATAAAACACATTCCCTGAATTGATAGCAAACAGCAAACATTACTTAGTCTTTTTCTATGCCTCGACAACACATCAGGATAATGAACATTATTTGACTGTACCCTAAATCAACACTGAACCAAGAATATAGTTGCATAAAATAATACACAATATTTAAAATTTATTCTTTTAAACTTTTTTTACTAATAGAATTACATAATATTGTTATAAGAATATGGGAAATTGTTGACTAAAAAGTTTTAATGAATGAGAAATGAGGTGATCTGTAAGTAAGAAGGTTTTAAAAAAAATCTGTATTTAAACTTGAAAGATGTTTAAAAATATCCATACCCAAGACTTTACCATTGAAGCGTTCTTGGTTGTCTGTATCTGCTCAATGCTCAAATTTCATTATTACCTAATCTAATACATTGACCTAAAAAATTAATAACAGATTTAACATGTTACTAAGACCAAAATCTATTTTATTTTATTAATATAATTTTATTTAATTAATTTCTGATACATATTCAGTACATTATTAATTTAGGCCATTTGGATTCTATTTAATTTAAAAGAATAGTTTTTTTTAAATGTTTATCAATTGACTTGTCAGTCTTTAGAACTGTTTTGTTTAAATTTCAGGAGTGCTGAAGATTTGGAAGGATAAATTTATGCTTGGTAGATTAAGAATTTTCAACCATAGTTCACTGAAAAAAATGTTGATACCTTTGTTGGTTCTTTTTGCTCTTATGCAAACATATCAATGTGTGGATCTGACATATAATGTAGATGAAGGGAAAAGTCCAAGTACCTACCTGGGAGACATTGCTGCAGACTCACACATCATGGATGATGTTCCTCTGGAAAAAAGACGATTAGTCACATTTAATCAGCTACAACAAGGTATATCTAGTAATTCTCAATTGTTTCATGTCTCACAAAAGAAAGGAAAACTCTTTACTGCCCAAACACTGGATGCTGAATTGTTGTGTAAACGTGACAAGGAGTGTTTCCAGATGGTTGATGTGGCTGTGAGACAAGGAAAAACCTTCATGAAGATTATAAAGATTAAAGTCATAATAAATGATGTCAATGATAATCAACCAGAATTTCCAGAGAAACAGATCAATATACAAATCCCTGAAGGAGTAAGTAAAGGATTCAAACAATCTATTCCTAATGCCATAGATAAAGATATCAGTGCATTAAATTCAAGGATCTCATATAAATTAGAGAAAAAAAATAAAGTTCCGTTTTCCCTTCTTATTCATACATTACCATTCAGTACACCTAAATTAAGTATTTCAGTAGAAGAAAAACTGGACAGAGAAACAAAAGACTCTTACATGATACAAGTGACTGCTAAAGATGGTGGATCACCTCCCAAACAAAGTGTTTTAAATGTTCATATATCTGTTACTGATATCAATGATAACCCACCAGTATTTAGCAAAGATATTTACAATGTTTCTATTAAACATGATATGGCTATAAACATTCCAATAACAAAAGTTATAGCAAATGATCTTGATAAAGGAGAAAATGGCAAAGTTTCATATCAAATAAGTGCAGAAACATCAGAGGATGTAAAAAATATTGTTGAATTAAATAAAATGTCGGGAGAGATTTTTCTACGTCAAAAACTACCTCCAAGTGAAAATAGAGTATTCAAATTATTAGTAACTGCTACAGATCAAGGACAACCACCATTACGAGGATTTGCTGTGGTCTTGCTAAATATGATCAATACACACAATAGACCACCAAATATATTTATTACTTTTATGTCTGAATCTACAGACAACAAAGTTTCAATATCTGAAGACATTGAGGTGGGCAGTTTTATTGCCTATGTCAAAGTGACAGACCCTGATGCTGGACAAAATGGAGAGGTCAACTGTGAGTTGCACCATGATAAATTCCGCTTACAAAAACTCAGATCAAAAGAATACAAAGTGACATTGAAACACAAAGTTGACAGAGAAATGCAAGACCACCATGATGTTACAATCAGCTGTAAAGATCAAGGATCTCCTCCACAACACAGTGATAGCAAGTTCTCGATCAAAGTGAAAGATGTTAATGATGTACAGCCACAATTTGCAAAAGACACATTTAAATTCTCAGTGTTTGAGAATGAAAGTCCAAAGACACCGGTTGGTTCTATCAATGCCACTGATCCTGATCTTGGAGCTGGTGGCCGACTCACATATTCTTTGCTCACCAAAAATGAAGACTTCCTACCTTTCAAGATAACCAGCAATGGCTTGATTTCTACAATCATGTCTCTTGACCATGAGTTCAAAGATATTTATAAATTCAAGGTTTTAGTGAAAGATAATGGAAGCCCTTCACTTGATAATACGGTCAACGTGATTGTGCAGATTGAAGATAAAAATGATAATGCTCCGTATTTTACCTTTCCCAGTGTTAACCCTTTCAATCTGGATGTGAAATATCATCCCCATCATACAAAGAACATTACCCTTCTTAAGGCTGCCGACAGTGACAGTCAAGAGAATGCATTTCTCAAATATGAAATAACTTCAGGCAATGATAAACAGTTGTTTGCCATCAATCATTATAGTGGATTGTTGTCTTTCAATCGCTTACTTAGCCAACAAGATGCTGGCTCGTATCACCTGCAGTTTATGGTCAAGGACAGTGGTAGTCCAGTTTTATCTGCCAAGACGTCAATGTTTTTGACGTTGACAGTCAGTAACAATACAGAAGACATGTTAAATGCTGCCTATTCACACAGTGATATCAAGATCCACCAGTATTTACTGATTGTCATTGTGTTGGTTGCAGTGACAGTTGCTATACCAATTACTGCTGCAATTTCCATCTGCATCCTTCGCTGCATTGATACCAGAAGTGTTGCACATGCACATCCATTGGCTGGCACTTCCAGCAAATATTACCCTGAACAGGCACATCCAATGCATCCATCTTACCAGACTACTTATTGGTCAGGTGTGTCTGTTGCTGTGCGAGCAGAACAAGATGTGCTTTGTAGAACTCTACCGGGCAGAGGCAGAAGGCCCCAACATTGTGCAGATGTTATGGATGATGGACGTAGAAGTTCAGCCCTTGGAATTAAAGTACAAACGGCTACTGAAGTCATCTATGAGGTAGGACCAGTTTTTTTTTCATTTTTTAAATCTTTTGCTGTGCATCAATTGTCATAATATAAAAATTTATACATTTTGATTATCATCAGCAATTAAAATTTTTCCTCATCTTCTTGTTTCTCTTTATCATTTTTTAAAAGTCACTCATCAATTTCATTTATATATTTATGTATTTTTATGTTGAAAGGAAATAAGAGGTGCAGCTGGTGGTAAGAGACATGAAGAAAGAAACTGTATGGGACCTGACTATCATCCTGATATGGGACCCTCTACTCATCCTGATGATGAAGATCCTTATGCTGAAAGATATGCAAACCACTGCCAAAATGTGCCTGGTAAGTAGTGAATTATATCAATGTCCCATAGCACTAATAGTTGTCAGTAGAAATCAGTTTTTAATGTTAAATTATTTTTATAATCTTATTTTCTTTTGTTTATTTCAGCGTCTGACACATCTGATTATTATGAACCCCATTCATCCCAGAGTATTCATGAGGAGTATACAGATATGAAGCCTTCAATGCAAACATTCATGTCCCTGGAGATACAAGGACTGTTCCAAGAAGGTTATATAAGGAAGATGTTAACCCTGACTCTGATTATAGGCAATGGGCTACCCTAAAGCATAGTTCAGTTGATAGATACACTTCTGACACTCAGCTACAATTACACAATGTAGATGCAGATGGTGTTACATGTGAGCCACAACAAGAACAAACACAAACAATAGAAACTACAGAAGAAGATGACAAAGAAATTATTGTTCAGTCCTCAAGAGAGATAGAGAACACAGAGAACTTTCAGCAAGTTTCTCCACCACACACTCCTACATCAATACATTCCATACACACGTAAAGACATACATACTTAGTTATTTCTTACATTACTTTTTAACACTTTTTACTGATATTCCTCAAGAAAAATCTTTTTTTATTAGAAAATGTCATTCTTGTCTAATAATGCAATTAATGAATTAGTTTAATTAACAATTCCCGAATTTTAGTTAATGAAAAGTTATCAGTAATCCTGCATAGATTATTTGAAAGATTAACAGATAAAATATTTCTTCATTTATGTTTCTTCTTTCATTCTTCCTAATATATTGCATCATATGAATAGGATCATTCCTTCCTTAGAATAAAATAATTTATATAATCAATATTTTATGTGCTTATATGCACTGGAATTACAATAATAATTTTTTTTGGACATGTAAAACTTTGATGAAACATTAACTATTTCAGCTTTCAAAGATTTTTCAAAACCAGAATCTTTAACAAATAAATAATTATGAGTGAAAATTATTTTAAAAACTATCTTTTTTCAAACTCTTTCATCATATAACGTATGATATAGCCTATCATCACTGTAATTAACTTTGTTTTCTAGTTAATAAAAAACATAAATAATGTCTTTACATAATTTCTTTACACATTCAATATTTAACATAAATAAATAATGATCAACCAGTTAAAATTTGACTGTTTTCATTAAACAGAAAATAAACCTATTTCAGGAAAGATGATAAGTGAGACAAAGCACAAAAGAATTCTGCTTATATTTTTATTAAGTTATTATTCACATAATAGAACAAACACATTTTTCAATAATAATTTATAAATTTATGAGAACAAAGAGTAAAATTAAAAGAGAATTAAAAAATTACTGTTGTCACGGTTAGAAAAAAAGAAGAAAATACTTGCCTTTCTTTACCTGATAAATTTTATGCTTTGTTAGAGTCACTACTTCTAGCCGCCATGATACATAGGGCAGATTTGATAGGACTGTGGCTTTCTTTCTCTTTCACATATGCATACTCTCTCCCACATCCACACATTAACATACACACTGCTTGTAACACCCACATGTACACACATGTATGTGAAAGAGGGCTAACATTGTATTCATACAATATCAGCAGCAGTAGCAGCAGAGCTGTACACCAGGACATACACATATTGTTTCATCATACAATCTGTGCTTCATCGATACAACATTTGCAGGTTAGTTGGCATTGAAATCTTTCTAATTATCTTTTTTCATTTTATTCTTTCATCTAAATGTCCATTTGACTTGAATTGTGACAGATTAACAAAGAAAAATACACAAAGTTTTATTACAAATTCAATCAGCTTTATCTTCCCTACAAAATTATAATTCTTACATTTTGATAATATTTTCACAATCAACATATTTGCATTGAAAATATTTGACTCATGCAAATGGCATGATCTTCTGAAATTTCATATTCAGGTATTATTAAGTATTTTTATAATATTTGTCTTGAGGTTTTGTCTGGAGATTATTGAAGATTTTACTAATATTAAAAGATTACAACTAAGAAAAACAGTTTGCTTCAATTTAATTTCTGTGATTTTCTTTCTGATTTGAGAACCTATACAAATAGGCACCATGTAAAAAAACTGAAACATAAAGGCTTTTTGTCATCAAAAATATTACATTGCTCTGTGTTATAAAATAATCTTTTAGGAATAGATTTTCCAGAATTTCTATTAAAAATCCCATTTGCTCAGAGCAAGACATTAAATTTTAACTTCCAATAGTTTAATGTTTTAATAGCATGATATGATTGTATAATTAGACAAGCTTATTTAAAGTCTTTCTTTGCATATTTCATTCATAATTGTGATGGGTATTAAAGTCTATCAAGTGCAAAATTGATTATAATGGTGGCAAATTTATAGTATTGAGAATTCACTTTGTTCTTACAAAGCATGAATCCAAATGAGTTGAAAATAGTATTGCAATTATCTTCTAAGTGTGTGTATGTGTTTAGGGATAGGGTAGGCATTTACTTAGGCCTGAATCCCTGGCACAAAACTTTCTTTTATTGTAAGGAGATTTTGGACATTAAACATTTCATGTGAACATGTTTGTAAATTTATGAGTTTCCTAATTTACCTCTGTTTATATCTGTTCTTGTTGAAATTATTAGTTAAAAAATAAAAAATATATTCATTTCAATTATAAACAAATATAAAGGAAAATGGACTGGAGTATATTCTACATTTTTGTAAGATAATTTTACTTTCAAGCATTTTTGTAAATACTTGTTCATTTATTGTAATATTTAGATTTTATTTTGGTAGTTTTCCCCCATTATTCAATTTTTAGATTATGCTTTTTTAACTGGTACAGTTAAAAGCATAATCTAATGGGGGAAAACAAATAAATAGCAAATTTTGTAAGCAAATGCTCCTCATTTAGAAAAAAAAAAGGAATTTCTAAATATAATTTTTTGATGGAATAATATCAAATTTTCCTGTAAAATAAAAAATAGTACTTTTAATGAATTTGCTTTAGGAAATTAAAGTTATTTTTTAGGTGTTACTTTAAAGGGATTTCCATGAAATATTTCCAAAGAGCTTTTTGTTTATTATTATTTAGTGTCTAAGTGTTTAAGTACGAAAATATGACAGAGGCAGACACTAGACTTGACCACAAATGAAACTGAAACTGATTAAATGAACAAAATATAATTGCGTTTCACATTACATGTAAATTGAGGTAAACCTTTCATCAAGAAATTGAAACATATATTGAAAAGAAATATTAAAATATAAAATACTTGAAAGATAATCAACTTAAAATTTGTTTACTTTCAGGAAGACACAGCATTTTCTTAAATCAGGATATATAACTTTGGTAGAGAGAGCATTACCATGTTAGTGGCCATGTACATTTTTATATCTGCTATACACTTGGGTCAGAGTGTTGACCTTACATACAGTGTAGATGAGGGTAAGAGTCCAGGTACTACCTGGGTGACATTGCTGCTGACTCCAATATAATGGATGATGTTTCTTTGGAAAACAGACGTCTAATAACATTCAACCAATTGCGACAAGGAAAGGCTGGTACTTCCCAGTTGTTCCATGTTTCCCAGAAGAAAGGAAAACTCTTCACTGCCCAGACACTGGATGCTGAGTCCTTTTGTACCTATAATACAGAATGTTTCCAAATGGTTGATGTGGCTGTGCGACAAGGAAAAACATTCATGAAAATTATAAAAATCAAAATAATCATAAATGATGTCAATGATAATTCACCAGAATTTCCTGAGAAAGAAATTCA
>CM042151.1:42975017-43001057 GCA_023376005.1 Doryteuthis pealeii
AAAAAAGCGAAAAAATGCTAATCAACTAAAATCCTTGTCTTGTAATTCTCAATAAAGCAGAAAAAAGTAAAGAAAGGATTAGCTAGAAGAAATAAAATTGAAAAAAATGAGAGAAAGAACAGGAGCTAATACAGACAGTGGAAAAAACTGAAGTAGAATTTTTATATTTGAGAACAAATCTTTTATGTACATATGAACATTCTCACTTCAGACTTTTTGAAGATTGAAAAGGTGAGACAGAGAGAAAGATCAAATTATTGTTGTCTGCTCATGAAAAATAAAAAAACCATGCAAGAGTGTATGACCTAATTAGGGATTGCATGGTAGAGAAGAGTCAAGGGAATATGTCGCTAGTCCAAGAAAACTGAAAAATCTTCTTTCTTAATATAAAATTCTACTTGTCAAAGGAAGTGATTTTTAGATGCACTTTTTTTTAGTTAACCCTAACCCTAACCCATAACCCCTAACCCTAATTCCTAACTGAAACCTAACCCCTAGCAAATCTTTTTTTTTTAATAAATTACTTTTTAATTTTAAACTACATATTGTATATTGTTGTTTTTGTTTTGTTTTGTTTTGTTTTTATTATAAACTTTAAACGAAAGACACGGTTTTTTTATATAAAAATATTTTATTCTAATCAGAAGAGAAATGCAGATATGTTTATCTTAAATAAAAAATTGTTTTTTACAAAGTATTATTTAGGTTTATTCAAATAAAAGGATGTTTGTTTCAGAAATGGTATTACACTATTTGATAAAATTTATTTCATGTGTCTCTACGTGGTTCCTATCTTGAAATATATTGTTAATGTCAATAAAACAATATTACGTAATGATGGTTGAAAATTATTTTTAACAGTAATACTAACCAATGACATCGAAATAAATCATTTTTTTTATTAACTATCCGTAGAGGCACTGGAAAATAACATAAAATGTCTGATTTTAAGTTTTATTTAAAAAAAATAACAAATAGTTTATCTTTAGTGCAAAATCACTTTTTTCACATATCTAAAACAACAACAACAACATGGAATAACTAATTTTTAAAAATTACAAATCAAAAAACTATTTTCAGTATAAAAATGTTACTGGTTTAATTGGTCGCGCTGATGATTTTTGTTTATTAACAACCGGTGAAAAGCAACAATTCAGTTCACTTCAAAACGGATCTGGGACTGGGGCTGGGCCTATTGGTGTATCTAGGCCGTTAAATTTGAACCATATAATTACTTGTGGCAGTGGGGGGGAGGGAGATACTGGACTCAGAATTGAATAATTCAACAAGTGTTGAGAAATCATAACCGACCACCCAAGACAACCAACAACCAACCAAACAACCAAATATATGTAGTGTGTTAATATGTGTGTGATGCATCTTTTTTTTTTATTTGTCTTTAAATACGTTTCCAATACAAATTCTCAGAAGATGTTATGCATCATCTGAAACACCTTATACATGCAATTATCTATAGCATTATTAATCTATTTAAATTTGTGTTTATTTTGGGTATGTTACGCAGGGATCCTCCAGTAACAACTATACAAACACACACACACACACACACACACACACACCTATTATGTAATATGTGCTGCTTATGTTTGTGTATTGTGTATATAGTATAATGTATTATGTGTAAAGTATATGTATTTTTGTATATATTATGTTTGTGCGTATATGTATATAACATATTCGTGTATATGTATATGATATATGTGTGCTTTATCTACAATCATCTTCATACATCAAAGCTCGCATGCTTGACAAGTGTATGCAACTAAAATGCTTCTTTTTTATGCATATGGGGAGAGAGGAAAGAGAGAGAGAAGAGAGAAGAGAGAGAGAGAAGGGGGAGAGAGGAGAGAAAGAGAGAGAGAGAAGAGGGAAGAGAGGGAGAGTGAGGGGAGAGAGAGAGAGAGAAAGATCTTTAATTAAAATTGTTTTCACGATACCTTAGATATGCCAACAGGGCATCACACTAGATGATCAGGCGTTATCATCAGAGTGATCAAAGATAACTTCATCTTCACTCCAATTTAATCTATATTTCAAAATTATTTCATATAATAACAATAATAACAATGATGATGATGATGATGATGATATTAATAACATTATAACTCATTCTATTCCAAGTATTTTTGTGTATATGTTTGGTTGTATGTGTGTGTGTGTGTTGGTGTGTGTGGTGCAGTGTTTTGTGTATGTGTATGTGTGTGTGTACAGGGGGACTATAATTGCCTGAGTTAAATACGATTTCCTCTTTTTTTTTCTCTTTTAAACATTTTAAAACTGCATTTATTCCCAAGTATATTTTTTTGCATCTTCTGATTTATGTATGTATGTGTATGTGTGTGTGTGCGTGTATGTCTGAGATGCGCTGTGGGGTGTGTCTACTTTATGTGTGTGTATGTGTCATGCTTGAGTATATGTTGCTATTGGTGTGTGGTGTGTGCATGTGTGTATGTCTGAGTGAATGGGTGTGTCTCATGTATGTGTGTGTGGTGTATGTCTGAGTATATGTCGTCTATGTTGTGTGTGTGTGTATTTTGAGTACATGTGCTGTGTGTGTGTGTGTGTCGTTTATGTTTTGAGTACGTATGTGTTTATGTGTTGTGTGATAATCGTTTGAGTATATGTATCTTGTGTGTGTGTGTGGTGTGTATGTTTTGAGTACATGTGTCTATGTGTGTGTGTATGTATGTGGGTTGGGGGATCATGTGCTATGTGGCATGGTGTGTGTGTATGTTGAGTATGGTGTGTGTGTCTGTAGTATGGTTGAAGGTCTGTGATGTGCATGTTGTATGTATGTTTGAGTACATGTGGTATGGTATTTGTGGTATGTGTACAGACTATATTGCCTTAGAGTTAAAATAATGTTTTCTCTTTTATCTAAAAAAGTTTTTTTTTCTCTTGATTGCAGTTTTTCATTTTTTATCTTTAAAGCCTTCGTTAGATAGTGAATTTCAGATAGCTTTATCTACCATATTGTTTATTTGAAAAATTGAACCAAGCGCAAATGAACATTTTTTTAACATTAAAAAAATACAAATATATATTGAAAAAACCCAAACTTTCCATGAAATTTATCAGCAAAAATAATTTCTGTCTTTGTTGCTAATAAACAGGCAAATGAATATAATTATTTTTCAACATCATTACTTTGTGATAATTGCTGAGAGCTTTTGGGTTCATGGCCTTTCGCACAGTATATTTGACACAAAATCTTATTCTTAACAATATGGGAAGAAAAATCACAGTTTGGAGAATCCAGATTTCTCTTTCTAGAGGTGTATGTCTAGGCATAATTGAGTTATCTACCCTTGATGAATTGGCTGTTGAGAAACTGAAATATTTTGTTGTTTTGTTTTGTTTTATGCATATCAAACCTCAGTGGTCATTTATGCCGATAAAGTTCTGAAATAAAAAATCAATCTATAATGGTAATTACAATTTTCTATACAATACATTTTTCTATTAACCCATAAATGGGACCCTAACAGGACTACCACTCCGGGTCAAGAGTGGACCAGAGCAATGGTGATGAAGGGGGCTCCACATTTCCCTAAAACCTCCAAACTGGAACGCTCAACCATCAGATAGAAGTTGCATTTCCCAGGACATGTAGACCCGCAGCCACGCCTTCTAGCACCCATATGATAAAAAGGGGTTGGGGCTTGCATAAGTGAATAGGGTTGGGAAAATCATATAGGTACTTAGGGCTTGACCATGACCAGCCGATTGATCGGAGGGGTGCCTCTCGACCGCCCGTCTAGCCAAGAAAGGGCCAACAGTGGAATTATTTGAGTCATGAACTTGCTCATCCACCTGGGCCTATCCTTAAGCACACAGAGTCGCCACCAAGCCAACAGGTGAGCTCCCATTGGGCGAGTCTGTACTCCTTTGCAGAGGATTCAGTCGGTGATTCTAACGCCCCAGCCGACAGGGCGGTGTGAAATATTTGGAATGGTGCACTAGTTGATAATATGCATTCAGCACAGACATTGGCCAATGAACGAGCCGCCTTTGAGGAAGCAGTTATAGAGCACATTGGCTATTTAAGCTCAGACTTTTAGGTGGACCACTGGAGTTAACACTTGTTATAGAAAATCTATGTTCAAAGGATAGTCATAGTATAGAGTTCGTTCATTGTCCTCATCGTCCGCGTCCTCATTCTCATCTTCATCCATCCATACATATATATTATTGGCACAAACATCTTGTCAGGCACACTGCCACTCCATCATTCATTGTTCTGTTTGTTTGAGCCTTGTTACATGAATTTTCAATCCTGCCAGCGACTTTGCATAACTTAGAACATAAGCTGGCACACATAACGATCAGTGTTGACGAGTCACAGGAATTGTATAGCATCACTGTGAACTTCTCATGTGAAGCTTGAGACCACAGCTGTTCAGCACACTTTTTTTGCAGCGAAGAACATAAAAAGCCATCATGCTGAGAATTCATGTTGGGAATTCAGAGTGCTGGCGATGGAGAGACAACAATTGCAGCTTGCGTTGCTCTCTCAGTTGATTTCAGGTGATTGACCAACCCTGCTTTTGACAACAGGGCCCAGGTCACACTTCCTCACAGATCCATAAAATCACCAGAATATATATTATATATTGTAAACACGGTTTGTTTTGAATAGGCTTTTTGCCGATATTTTTGGGAGAATAAGTCTTAATTGGAGTCGTACCTAATTTTGAAAATTAATAATTAATTAATGAATTAGGCGGGAATATATATATATGTGTGTGTGTGTGTTGTGTATATATATATATTTTGGTGATTTATGGATCTGTGAGAGTGTGACTGGGCCCTGTTGTCAAAGGCAGGGTTGGTCAACACCTGAAATCACGAGAGAGCACCCAACTGCAATTGTTGTCTCTCCCATGCCACACTCTGATCCCAACATGATTCTCAGCCTGATGGCTTTTTATGTTCTTGCTGCAAAAAAGTGTGCTGAACAGCTGGTGGTCTCAAGCTTCACATGAAGTCACAGTGATGCTTATACAATCCTGTTGACTCAGTCAACACTGATCGTTATGTGTGCCAGATATGTTCTAAGTTATGCAATCGCTGGCAGGAATTGAAAATTCATGAACAAGCTCACAAACAGACAATGAATGAAGGAGTGGCAGCTGCTGACAAGATGTTGTGACCAATAATATATATGTATGGATGGATGAAGATGCAGGATGAGGACGCGGACGATGAGGACAATGACGACTCTATACTATGACTATCCTTTGACATAGATTTTTCTATACAAGTGTTAACTCCGTGGTCACCTAAAGTCTGAGCTTAAATAGCCAATTCTCTATAACTGCTTTCCTCAAGGCGGCTGTTCATTGGCCAATGTCTGTAGCAATGCATATTATCAACTAGTGGCACCATTCCAAATAAATTTCACTGCCCTGTCGCGCTGGGGCGTTAGAATGCCACGACTGAACTCTGCAAAGGAAGTAAGACTCCCCCCAATGGGGCCACCTGTTGGCTATGGGTGGCGACCTGTGATGCTTAAGGATAGAGCCCAGGTGGATGAGCAGTTCATGACATGCAAAATCACTTTGGCCCTTTCTTGGGCTAGACGGGCGGTCGGAGAGGCCCCTCCGATCAATCGGCTGGTCATGGTCAAGCCCAAGTACCTATATGATTTTCCCAACCCTATTGCCCTTATGGCAAGCCCCAACCCCTTTTTATCATATGGGTGCTAGAAGGCGGTGGCTGCGGGTCTACATGTCCTCGGAATGACACAACTCTATCTGATGGTGAGGTTCCAGTTTTGGAGGTTTAGGGAATGTGGAGCACCCCTCATCACCATTGCTCCCTGGTCCACTCTGACCCGGAGTGGTAGTACCTTTAGTGGTCCCATTTATGGGTTAATAGAAAAATGTATTTATAAAAAAATTGTATTATCCATTAAGAATTGATTTATTTCAAAACTTTTATCGGCATTAAATGACCCACTGAGGTTGATATGCCATAAAACAAAACAAACCAAACAAAATATTCAGTTCTCCAAACAGCCAATTCATCAAGGGTAGATAACTCAATTATCCTAACATACACCTCTAGAAAGAGAAATCTGATTCTCCAAACTGTATTTTCTTTCCCATATTGTTAAGAAATAAAGATTTTGTGTCAAATATACTGTGCGAAAGGCATGAACCCAAAAGCTCTCAGCAATATTCACAAAGTAATGATGTTGAAAAATAATTATATCATTTAGCCCTGTTTATTAGCAACAAAGACAGAAATTAATTTCTGCTGATAAATATGGAAAAAAATGTTGGGTTTTTTTCATATATTTTTGTATTTTTAATGTTAAAAATGTTCATTTGCTTGGTTCAATTTTCAAATAAACAATA
Source organism: Doryteuthis pealeii (assembly GCA_023376005.1). Classification (NCBI taxonomy): domain Eukaryota; kingdom Metazoa; phylum Mollusca; class Cephalopoda; order Myopsida; family Loliginidae; genus Doryteuthis; species Doryteuthis pealeii. The sequence goes on from CM042151.1 coordinate 42,981,401, forward strand.
TGGTAGAAAAGCTACTGAAATTCCACTATCTAAAACGAAGGCTTTAAAGATAAAAAATGAAGAACTGCATCAAAGAGAAAAAAAAACTTTTTTAGATAAAAGAGAAAACATTATTTAACTCCAGGCAATATAGTCTGTACACATACACAAATACATACACACATGTACTCAAACATACATACAAACATGCACATACACAGACACACACACATATTCCAAACAATACATACAGACACACACACATACTCAAACATACCACACACACACATGCACACATAGACACATGTATTCAAACATACATACACACACACATAGACACATGTACTTCAAACATACACACACACACACACACACACACACATAGATACATATACTCAAACATACACACACATATACACACATACGTACTCAAACATAACACACACACACACACAGACACATGTACTCAAATATACACACACACACACATAGACACATATACTCAAAACATACACACACCACACACATACATAGATACACCATATGCACTCAGACATACACACTGCACCACACACAACATAGAAACATATACTCAAGCATCTACACATACACACACATAAATAGACACACCCACACGCACTCAGACATACACGCACACACACACATACACACATACATAAACAGAAGATGCAAAAAAATATACTTGGAATAAATGAGTTTAAAATGTTTAAAGAGAAAAAAAAAAGAGGAAATCGTTATTTAACTCAGGCAATATAGTCTGTACCACACACACATACACATACACAAACACATGCACACACACACACACACACACACACACACATAACAAGCCAACATATACACAAAATATACTTGGAATAGATGAGTCTATAATGTTATTTAATCATCATCATCATCATCATCATTGTTATTATTGTTATTATTATGAAAAATTTTGAAATATAATTAAATTAGTGAAGATGAAGTTATCTTTGATCACTCTGATGATAACGCCTGATCATCTAGTGTGAATGCCCTGTTGGCATATCTAAGGGTATCGTGGAAAACAATTTTAATTAAAGATCTTTCTCTCTCTCTCTCTCCCCTCACTCTCTCCCTCTTCCCTCTCTCTCTCTCTTCTTCTCTCTCTCTCCCTCCCCTCTCTCTCTCTCTCTCTCTTCTCTCTCTCTCTTTCTCTCTCCCCATATGAACAGAAGCATTTTAGTTGCATACACTTGTACAAGCATGCGAGCTTAATGTATGAAGAGATTGTAGATAAAGCACACATATACATATACATATACACGAATATGTATATACATATACAGCACAAATATATATACAAAATACATATACTTACACATATACACTTATACATATATACACATACACAAACATAAGCACACATATACATAATAGTTGTGTGTGTGTGTGTGTGGTGTGTGTGTTTGTATGAGTTGTACTGGAGGATCCTGTAACATACAAAAACACAAATTAAATAGATTTATAATGCTATAGATAATTGCATGTATAAGGTGTTTCAGAATGATGCAAACATCTTTCTGAGAATTTGTATTGAAACTATTTTAAAGACAAATAAAAAAAAAAAAGATGCATCACACACATATTAACACACACATAATTGGTTGGTTGGTTGGTTGGTTGGTTGGTTGGCTGGTTGGTCGGTTTTATGATTTCTCAACACTTGTTGAATTATTCAATTCTGAAGTCAGTATCTCCCTCCCCCCCACTGCCACAAGTAATTATATGGTTTCAATTAACGGGCCTAGACACCAATAGGCACCCCAGCCCAGATCCGTTTTGAAAGGAACTGAATTTTGCTTTTCACCAGTTGGTTAAATAACAAAATCATCAGCCACCATTAAAAACCAGTAACATTTTTATACTAAAATAGTTTTGATTTTAATTTTTAAAAATTAGTTATTCCATGTTGTTGTTGTTGTTAGCATATGTGAAAAAATTGATTTTGCACTAAAGATAAACAAATTGTTATTTTTTTTAAATAAAACTTAAAACAAAAGACATGTTTATTTATTTTCCATGTGCCTCTACGGATAGTTAATAAAAAAAATGATTTATTTCATGTCATTGTTAGTATATGTTAAAAAATAATTTTCAACCATCAATTAACTAATATTGTTATTGACATTAACAATATTATTTCAGATAGGAATCCAGTTAGAGACACATGAAAAATAAATTTTATAAATAGTGTAATACCATTTCTGAACAACATCCTTTTATTTGAATAAACCTAAAAATACTTATAAAAACAATTTTTATTTAAATAAACATATCTGCATTTCTCTTCTGATTAAATAAAAACTATTTTTATATAAAAACGTGTCTTTCGTTTAAAGTTTATAATAAAAACAAAAACAAAACAAAAACAAAAACAACAATAACAATATTAGTTTAAAATTAAAAAGATTTATTAAAAAAAAAGATTTTGCTAGGGGTTAGGGTTACAGTTAGGATTAGGGTTAGGGTTAGGGTTAGGGGTTAGGGTTAACTAAAAAAAAGTGCATCTAAAAATCACTATCCTTTGACAAGTAGAATTTTATATTAGAGAAGATTTTCAGTTTTCTTGACAGCACATATTCCCTTGACTCTCTCTCACCATCAATCCCTATTAGTCATCACTCTTGCATGGTTTTTATATTATTTCATGAGCAGACAACAATAATTGATCTTTCTCTCTGTCTCACCTTTTCATCTTTCAAAACTGAAGTAGAATTTCATATTACAAAAGATTTTCTCAATATAAAATCTCTACTTCAGTTTTTTTTCCACTGTCTGTATTACCTCCTGTTCTTCTCTCTTTTTTTCAATTTTATTTCTTTCTAGCTAATCCTTTCTTTACTTTTTCTTGCTTTATTGAAAATTACAGACAAGGATTTAGTGATTAGCATTTTATTCAGCTTTTCCATTGGTTAAACAAGATGTTACAACTGAGGTTGTAGGCAGTTCAAGAACTATCCAAAGTCTCTTAGTGTAGTCTAAGAAGGGATTGGAACCATCTTCAATCATTTTCAGGTGCTGATGTAACATAATTGAGGGGGCAAGAGGCAGCAATGTAATAGTGACATGTAAATTAACACAGAAAAGTTTTGAAGGAATATAAGAATTATATGTAGATTAGAATGGAAAAGTTATAGATGAATCATCATAAGACCTCATGGCCTTTTTTCTATTGGTCGAGAAGTGTCCCATAGCATGTGACATGAGAAAAAGAAGTGGTCTTGTGTTATACAAAAAAATTCTAAATGGCACATGTGTTACAATATAATTGGATCCCTAATACATTTTTAAGGTAGTGTAGAAATCATATGGCGATCAGTATAGCTGATGGCCTGAGAGTGAGTGACAGCATTTGACCTCACTCTGACCTTGCGTTCTGGGGATGACTGTGAGAACCGGAAGGCAATAGAAGGCCCTCTTCCAGTTTAAGGATACTAAGTAAGTAAGAGTCAGTTAGAACTTAGAAGCCGAGCTAGCAAATATGTAAGCCTCATCTGCGCAGATTATCTGGTGGGGATTTGGAATAAAGTAACATCAACATAAATCGAAGTCTTGTGTTATTACTAAAAAACTAACAATGACACAAGGCTTCTGATAAGGAATGATCCCCAACAGAAACCAGACCCGGAATCCTCAATAGAAGACCAGACGAGACCTTAGAAGATATACCAGACCAAGATAGATGATAGACGATCAAGAAGCAAAGCCGGCCAGAAAGAATAGACGACAGAGTAAGAAGTAAGAAAGGATATAACGTTATATGATTTGGTACTGTGAAAAGACCAGTATATAACATATACCTATTTAGTGCCGGTAAAGAAGGCACTATGCAACACATGGTAAGATGTCCCCAACAACCCAAGCTGGTTTTCAGACTTCAAACATTACAGAATTGCCAGTCAACTGAGCATCAGTCCAACAACCAAGATTCAAGACTCTGCAATGTAGTACAGTTCAGAGATAAATATACAATTAATTTTAGACTTCAAACATTACAGAATTGCCAGTTCAACTGAGCATCAGCCCAACAACCAAGATTCAAGACTCTGCAATGTAGTACCAGTTCAGAGATAAATATACAATTAATTTAACTTCAACATTACAGAATTGCCAGTCAACTGAGCATCAGCCCAACAACCAAGATTCAAGACTCTGCAATGTAGTACCAGTTCAGAGATAAAATTACAATTGATTTTAGACTTCAAACATTACAGAATTGCCAGTCAACTGAGCATCGGCCCAACGACCAAGATTCAAGCCTCTCTAATGTTAGTACCAGTTCAGAGATAAATATACAATTAATTTTAGTATCAAAATGCCATTCCTCCATTCGAAATGAGAGCCATAACATAACACTGTGTTATGAATTTGTTTCTTAGACTGCTCCATATTCCTATTTTTGGCTACCAAATTTCATTGCTGTAGATTTTGGTAATAAAAAATACCTAATAATAGCTGTATTCATTGAATAATGTTCCACTAGAAATGATAAAATACTGATTGGCAAAAAAAAGAAAGGTTTTTTAATAAATTATTTAAGTCTGACCGGTTTTAGTCTTAGGTGATCATCAGGGGATGTTATTTCTTGACTGTTTACATTTCAAGACTAAAAGGCTTAGGTATGCCAAAGGATTGACTTCACATGTGAATGTAATTTGAACTTTAGCTTAATGACTGTATCATCATAATTTTTTTCTCCTAAGTAGAAGATCAGTCTATAAAATATAATTGATTTTTAAGTAATGCATTTTTAACCTCTCAATAAGTATTCACAAGTTGCTGATCTCTCTGATAGGATGATGCAAAAATTCTTCAAATCTGTTACCATGTCAGTGCTACTGTATGGCTGCACCACTTAGACTCTAATGAAACACTTGGAGAAAAAGCTATAGACAGGGACTGTACAAGGATGTAGTGAGATGTCCTAAACAAATTCTAGAAACAGCACTCCACAAAAGCATCAATACGGACACTTGCCTCCTATCATAAAACCATCCAGGTAATATAAACATGCTGCACACTGCAAGGAGAAGCAAGGTAGCAGGACCAACAAAAAGCAGCTGTACAGCCACTTGCCTCCTATCACACAAACCATCCAAATAAGATGAACAAGATATGCTGGACTCTGCTGGAGAAGTAAGGGAAAGCTCATGTGATGTTCTCCTGTGGGCACCAACACATGGGCACACCAGTGTAGGCCAACCAGAAAAAACCTACATCAATCAGCTATGTGTGGATACCAATCAGCTATGTGTAGATATCCCATGTGGGGTACCTGCCAGGATCAATGAGCAATATGGATGGTGGTGAGAAAGAACAATGGAAATATATGCTGTTAGCACAACCTGATGATGATGATGAAAACTTGCAAGGAGTAAAATCTATATATTAATACACTATTACCTACCTATGTGTGTCATGCCCTGTCATCACCTCTGATGAATAGTGGACCATTCCACTTTGATTCATAAGATATGAATGCTTGTGTTTTAATGTTATGTCCTGTCATCACCTCAGATAAATAATGGACCATATCATGGTAATTATGAGGTTTAAAAAAAGGGGAAGAAAAAGACTGTGCTACATGTCAGAAAGGAAAAAAAGCAAACATAGAAAGAAAGAAAGAAAGAAAGAAAGAAAGAAAGAAAGAAAGAAAGGGGGGAGATAGGAAGTGATAGCACTTATTGTCTGTTTCAATGAAATAGAAAAAAAAGCAGAAAAAAAGAAAAAGAAAGAAATAAGGGGAAAGAAGAGAAAAAGAAAGAAAGAATTTCATCAGAAATTATTATACTTTTTACACATTGAACTATTAGCAATAGCTCTTAAGTGAACATATCAGAGATTGTAATAGTCAAATTATCATACCATGGAATATCTACAATTCCTACAATTTACAATCACTTACCTCCTATCACAAACCATCCAAGTAAGATTAACAAGATATGCTGGAGAACTCCTGAACACCATTGGAGAAGCAAGAATAAACTCATAAGTGACATTCTCCTGGGGCACTAACACATGAACACATGAGTGAAGGTCAATGTGCAAAAACCTACATCAATCAGCTCTGTGTAGACACTGTCAGGAACGATGATTGATAGGGATGAGTGGCAAAGAGAGTCATGGAAATCAATGCTGTCAACACAAACTGATGATGATGATGATGATGATGATGATGATGATGATGATGATGAAAACAGGTGTGAAAATCTCCCAAGGAGTAAAATGATAATTACAATTATTATAATTATTATAAAAAAAATTGCTTGATAGGGACGGGCGGCAAGAGAGAGTCATGGAAATCAATGCTGTCAACACAACCTGATGATGATGATGATGATGATGATGATGATGAAAACAGTGTGAAAATCTCCCAAGGAGTAAAATGATAATTAACAATTATATAATTATTATAAAAAAAATTGCTTGATAGGGACGGCGCAAGAGAGAGTCATGGAAATCAATGCTGTCAACACAACATGATGATGATGATGATGATGATGATGATGAAAACTGGTGTGAAAATCTCCCAAGGAGTAAAAATGATAATTAAATTATTATAATTATTATAAAAAAAAATTGCTTGATAGGGATGGGCGGCAAGAGAGAATCATGGAAATCAATGCTGTCAACACAACCTGATGATGATGATGATGATGATGAAAACAGGTGTGAAAATCTCCCAAGGAGTAAAATGATAATTACAATTATTATAATTTAAAAAAATTGTTTGATAGGGACGGGCGGCAAGAGAGAGTCATGAAAATCAATGCTGTCAACACAACCTTATGATGATGATGATGATATGATGATGATGATGATGATGAAAACAGTGTGAAAATCTCCCAAGAGTAAAATGATAATTACAATTATTATAATTAGAAAAAAAGAAAAAAAAAAGAATTGATTGCTGTTACTATTTATGGGCAATATTGTAAATTAAAACATAAAATTTTTAAGATTCAGAGAGATTATTTTCTTGTCAGATTATTATTGGATCAATTAAATGCTAATAAAGGTGTTCATATAAACTGCGTCACAAAATTTTCTTTCTTGTGTCGATAATACGCTATGTCTTTTTTTTTTTCTTTATTATTTTCAGAAAGCCTTTCAGCAACTCACCTTATCACTATTTATTGACTACTAGATGCCATTGACATTATCTTCTTTCAATTCTGCTTTGTATTTTCTTTACAGTAATTCTCTCTCGTTTCACCTTTATCTTTTTCCTGTTATTTCCTATTTTCTTTATTCTGTTCAATTCTTTTCATATACAATTCTAAATGAAACATTCCAAATGATCTTGTGTTGCTTAAATGCCCAATGTAAAATTAAAAGGGACTGAAAAAAAAAAAAGTTACATGTCTGTTTTATTTGTAATATTGAAATTGTGAATTACGGAATATATTTGGTAATTTCCAATACAATTAGATATTTTCCTAGTCGCGTTTTTGTCATTTTTTGTCAACAAATTAATGTAGATATTTTAAACACCTCCCCACAGACTTTTATTGGCATATCAATGTAAATATTTCACAAACAACCTTTTAAGAAAGAACGAGAGAGGGATTTAAATCAAGATTATTATGCTTTTTTCATATTGAACTATTTGCAAATAGCTCTTGAGTAAACATACCAAACATTAAATTATCATACTGTGATATATCCACAGGTTCTGCTAGTCTATATAATTGCTTGAAATACTTGAAACCATATAAATTAAAGTAAAGTCGTTGGGGTGGCCTAAAGTCGGTATCAGCCAGACAGTAAAGGAATCTATCCCCTTTTCACTAGCACTAGACCAAGGAGATTGCTTTTTAGTATCTGAGGCGGAATGTTGGTGAAGTGATAATCCTCTCTATTTTCTTGTCCTCGCTTTGGGCGCAAAGATGGGCTGGGTTGTTGAAATAAAGCTTTATCAGAAAAACAACAAGTCCTTTTGAGTTATTAAACAAGAAATGACCAAGAAAGAGGAAGGATCCAACAAGAAGTAAAAGCAACCCAAATGATCAGCATGAGAAATAAGACTGAAGAACATGGCAGCCGGACGAGTTAGAAACAGTAGAAGCATCAGTTAACAATTAAGAGCCCTCATCTCATCATCTCTACTACTCTATTTACTCTATCTGTCTGTCTCTCTCTCTCTCCCATTATATACCTGAGATGAGTGTGTTGGGATTGTCTTCTCTTGGATCTGGAAGAGTTATCTTCCCCCTGGGTTCCCAGTTTTGACCACCAGGGGTCTGTTGTATTTAAGCGCCTGATTCAAACTCTCTCACCCTCATTTCTCCTTCTTCTCGGACTGGAAACATGGGTTAGACATTTGTGTCTACATCCCACCAGTGGTGGCTGAGCAGTCTGTGATCTGGATACTTTGTGGTGCCATGACATGCAGCACTCCACTTTGGCCCTTTCTTAGCCTAGAACGAGTAGTCAGAGAGGCCTATTTGATCAATCGGCTGTTCATATCAAGCCCTAACACCTATATGATAGTCCCATTCTCTTATGTCAACACCCAACCTTTTTTATCGTTTGGGTGCTAAAAGGCAGTGACTGAAAGCGTTGATTACACAGTTTTATTAATTTTACCAAATTATAATTTACATGAGTTAATAAAAATTATTTCTACCAGTTAACAATTAAAACACAAAACTATTTGCTTAAAATCATCTAAAAACAAAAAACAAGATTTGTCATTAGATAGCTCAGAAGGGTATATTTACTAACCCCTCCACAATGAGCAGGATGCGATACAAGGCCAATTCTTAAGAGGTTTAACAGGTCTGAATTCAGAGTTTTCCTTCTCCTAGACTGGGTTAACCTGCCTGGTTAAAGAAGCCCACTCTGCCTGCTATTTAGCCATAGCTGGATTCATCTTTTCCCCAAGTGTATAGCGCCATGTGAAAGCAAACAGCTTCATCAAGATTGAACTTGGTCGATGAGTCATTTCCCACAACTCTAACCATTACACCACATGCCTCCATTCATGCCATTAAACATGCCATTAACATGCCATTAAACAAAATAACCAACCAATCAACAAGCAGAATGCAACACAAAGTTCAATTTCTAAGAAGTGAACAGCTAGTTGAATTCATATTTGCCTGGATGACCTAGACTGATTGCCCATAACATGTCTAAAGAGATCAGTCTGCCCTTCTATTTACCTATAGCTGATTCATGCTCTCCCAGGAGCATTTGTGTAGAGTGAAATGCAAACGGCTTAGTCCAGGATTTGAACTGAGGTTGCCAAGTCCATTTTCCAATGTCGATAACTGTTTGCCACATGAGATTATTTTTCAAGAGAAAAAATATAATCAGGGTAGGTATTTATCCGACTCGTTTGCCACAGTAGGTGTGACACAAGGTCACAAGTATGGGGCGTCCACAAGGATCAAATTCAACTATTCAGTGGTAACTGATCTGCAAGACTAGTTTGCTAACCGTTACACCATAAGGGGACATCATAAAATTGAGGTTTATAAAAGAGTTTTATAATTTGCTTTAAGCATTGTGTTTATATTTGGTTTGGTGGTTGTTTTAAAGGCTATAATAATGCAAGTGTAAAGAAAATGAAGTAACTATAATGCTGTTCGTTTACCTTTGATCTATTCTTAATATTTCGAGATAAAGATTCTTTTTCAGAAGATTTCTGAAAGCTAAGTTCTTGAGCTGTTACTTGTTGCTAATATTGTCCATTCTGTTGTATGCCTGGTGATATCTTCCCCAAATTATGTGTGTGTGTGTGCATGTATGTGTAAGTGTGTGTGTGTGTGTGTGTATGTGAGTGATTTCTAGACACATCTGTGGCAGTGATTGAGCTTTATGCACAAAACCATTTCTTTATTGCAAGGGTCATTAATAAAAATGCTGCAAATGCAGAAGCAATGGAATCAATCACCATACACGAATTCAAGGTTAAATATGATGATATTAAACATCACATGGATATCCTGAGTATGCTTCAACTACAAATAACATAAAAGTTTTAGACACCCAGAATAATAAAAAAAACATTAATTATATATAGGCAGTGCCAATTGAAAGTTTTGTGACCACCACCCAGACATGGCCATGTTATTGTGACAAATTCAAAAATAAGCCATAGACTTTTCAAAAGAATTAACAATTAGAAAAAAAAGGGTGTTTTTTTTATATTTGTTTAAATATATCTTTTTAAATAGATATATTAAAGTATTTTGGTGGTTCACTTAGAGAGTCAATGTATGATAATTTGATTAAATTCAGAGCAATATTCAGATGATTGATAGAGAAAGGCTTTTGATAGTTATAAATTTTATTCATGTAAATTTCTCATTTTTGATAATCTGAGCCTTTTTCAGACAGCCATACAAATGTACCCCCGCCGAGACACAAAGTAAAAGTTGTCGTCGTCAGATGACCTTAAGTCAGTATCAGCCAGACAACAAGGGAGTCTATCCACTTTTCACTAGCGCTACACCAAGGAGAGTTTTTTTTAGCATCTGAAACAGAGCACCACACCTACCATCAACTCCTAACTTTTGCTGCACAGATCCTGTGCTGCTCATACATTGTGCTAAACCAGCCCTCATTGTTATTGTGAACAAATTCAAAATAAGCCAATAAATGTGCATTCAAATTTGTAAAGTAGACTTTCCAAATAATGAACACAAACATAAAAAAAGAATGTATTTTGATTATTTATTTAAAAATGGGATTTATTTCACCTGAAATCTGAAAGAAATGCTAATCCTTTAGTTGATAGGTTGGAGTGACATCTAGCAAAAAAAAGTAAAGTCGTTCGGTGTGTCCTAAAGTCGATATCAGCCAGACAGTAAGGGAGTCTTTCCCCTTTTCACTAGTGCTAGACCAAGGAGATTGTTTTTGCATCTGAGGTGAAGCACCACTCCTACCATCAGCTCCTTACTTTACTGCACAGATTCTAGTGCTACTCATACGCTGAGTTTTGGCAGAAACCAATATCAACCAAGAACCTTGTGGTTCCTATGCGGACTCTCTACGACTGAGCTAAATCGGCCCTACTGCTAAATTCTGGTCTAGACACAATATTTCTATTGGATTGAGATCTGGTCTTTGACTTGGTCAATTCAAAAGTATGAATCCTCTTCTTTTTAAGCCATTCTTGATAGTTTTGCTGCTATACTTTGGGGGGATTGTTTTATTGCAGAACTCATTTCTGCAAAGCTTCAAATCACTGGCTGATGGTAGGACTTTCTGATTTCTATAGACATCGAAACGTTTCATAAAGAGCTACCAAATCTATATCAAAAACTGGAAAGACTTGTTTTTTTGTCTGTTCTGTATAGACAAACAACGTTTTTAAAGGTACCAAATCTATATTAATAAGTGGGAAAGTGTCTGTTTGGCTGTACTCAATAGACGTCCAATTGATATTAAGCTACCAAATCTATATCATAATTGGGAAGAGTTTGATTGACTGGTCCTCTGTAGTCAGCTTCATGATGATGATGATGATGATGATGATGATGGAGCTTTTAAAAATAACCTATAAACTAGGTAAGTACTTCTCTTTGAAGATAAAAAATAAAAAAACAGAAGAAAATGAATAAATAAAGTTAATTACTTAATTTATCGATACGACTGAGATTTCATTTTTACTTGGATAATATGGAATCGTCCAGATCCAGAAGCAGAAAAGCAGTCCAATCTTACCATTTCCCACCACAATGCTTCACTGTTGGAATATGGTTCTTTGCTTGCGATATAGTGTTGGCTTTTCTCCAAACATGGCAGTTTTGATTGTTACCAAACAATTCTATCTTTGATTCATCTGTCCAGGGAATGGACTTCCAGAAAGCCTCTAATTTGTCCAAGTGTTCTCTGAAGAAAGTTTAAACAGGCAGCTTTGTTTCTTGTTGAGAGTAGAGATTCCTTCTAGCAGCTCCCCAATGAATGCCATATCCATTCAATTTTTGTATGATTGTAGACGTACAATTATTCTAGATGCTGCACCTCTCACAAGGTGATGTACTGGTTTTACTTAATATTCATTTATTATTTTTCTAGTGCTTCTTGGTGATATAGTTTATAGGCACTGTTGGAGTTTTATAAGGTGTGCTGAGGTCCACCACTTAAACTAATAGACTCTTCAAGGGTATGTGGATTTAAGCCAGCCAATTAACAGCTCCAATACGTGGTTAGTTAACTATTTAATCACCGATCTTGAAAGCCGTTAAATTGCACATATTCGCCACTGACGAACGGATCTTCAACCAAGGACTCTGCTCAACCAAAGGATTTTACCCAACTCTAAGGGACACCTAGGAATAACCAAAGGATTCTACCCAACACTAAGGGACACCAAGGAACAACCAAAGGTTTCTTCACTAAGGATCAGCCTCTGCTTAACACAAGGGATCTCCACTGTAAAGTGCTCTCACTTGAAGCCTAAAAATGGCCACAAAAATCGTAACAGTGTCCACTTCAAGGAATAATTGCAGTTATTTTTTGATGCCCTTCATTTATAAATTATTTGTTTTACAGTGCATGAATGGATGGAGCTGCAATCTTTTTGAGATGATCTTACATATATTTACCAATACAAATAAGATGTGATAAATGATTAATTTCTTAAGCATAGTTTAACAAATCTGAATTCAGAGTTTTTCTTCTCCTAGAGTGGTTGGCTAACCAAGGTTAGAGCCCAGTCAGCCCTACTATTTACCCATAGCTGGGGGAGAATAGATGATTCATACCTTTCCCAAGGGTATTGTGCTCTGAGAAATCCAACAGACAAGATGTGACACATGTCGCAAATTCTTTTTTTTTAAATTGAAATAGATCACAAACTAGCCTGAGTCTATTCTAGTTGTGACCAGGTTTGAATTCCGAGTTTTCTTCTCCTAGACTGGTGCCTAACCAAGGTTAAAGAGCCCGTTTGCCCAATCATTTACCCATAGCTGGAGAAGAATAGTTGGATTCATACCTTTTCCAAGGGTATTAGCACTATGTGAACTGTGGCTTTGTCCAGAAATTGACTCAGGTTGACAGTCCATTTCCTGCAACTCTAACCAGTACACCACTGCACTTCCAAGTCCATTTGCTATGACAATAACCATTACACAAAACGCCTCCATATATATATATATAGCTTCCCAGACTGGTAAATCATTACTTCTTCCTGGTATCCTCAGATATCTCCTTTTCTCTGGCATTTTTATCTTGAGGCATTACAATAACTTTGCTGGTTTCTTCAAGATGAGGTTCAAATTGTCCCCAAAACATTCTGGTATCTTAATAACTCTCCACAACAATATCAATATAAATATATTTAAATAGTTTTATTTCGCAAAGTATAAAATCTAATACTTTCCCCAAATAAATACAAAATAAGAAAAACCTGACATAAAATATTAGGTGATGTGTGGCATCCTTCCGTCTACTAAGAACGATGGCATAGTGTCCACTTTCTTTTCTTTTTTTTTTATCTGCAACTGCACGAGTGGCTGAACAGTCCAATTTTTGAAATGGCAATCTCTGGTGCAGTGACTGCAAACAAATGGTGATGCTTGCTGGAGATGCTTTATCTCTCCTTCTTATGCTCTTCTTTTCTGCGGCGGCTTCTTTCCTCTTTTCCTTTTGTTCCTTGTTTGACATGAGGTGACAGATAATAGATGATAAGCTTCATCTCTAGCTAAGCATCACCAATTTGTTTGCAGTCACTGGCACCAGAGATTGCATTCAAAATGGGACTGTTCAGCACGTGCAGTTTTGCAATAAAAAAAAAAAGAAAGAAAAGTGGGACACTATGCTATCGTCTTTAGTAGACGGAAGGATGCCTGAAACACATCACTATATTTTTTATGTCAGGGTTCTTATTTGTATTTTTTGGGGAGATTAATTTTAATACTTTGCGAAATAAACTTTTTAATATATTTTTTTTGATATTGTTGTGGAGAGTTATTAAGATCCAGAATGTTTTTGGACATTGAACTCATCTTGAAAGAAGACCAGCAAAGTTATTGTATGCCTCAAAGATAAAAAATGCCAAGAGAAAAGGAGATATCGAGGAACCAGAAGAGGTATGATTTTTCAGTCTGGGGAAGCTATATATATATTATGGAGGGCCGTTTGTGTAATGGTTATTGTCATAGCAAATGGACTTGGAAGTGCAGTGGTTCTGGTTAGAGTGCAGGAAATGACTCTTCAACCTGAAAGTTAATTTCTGGCAAAGCCACAAGTTCACATAGTGGCTAATACCTTGGAAAGGTATGATCCAACTATTCTTCCTCCAGCTATGGGTAAAATATGGGCAAACTGGGCTCTTTAACCTTGGTTAGCAACCGTCTAGGAGAAGAAACTCGGAAATTCAAAACCTGGTACACAAATAGACTCAGGCCTAGTTTGTGATCTTTTCATTAAAAAAAAGAATTTGCGACATGGTCACATCTTGGACAAGTCCTGTTTGGATTTCTCAAGCACTAATACCCTTTGGAAAGTATGAATCCATCTATTCTCCCTCCAGCTATGGGTAATAGTAGGGCTGACTGGGCTTCTAACCTTGTTAGGCAACCACTCTAGGAGAAGGAAAATCTGAATTCAGATTTGTTTAAACTATGCTTAAGAAATTAATCATTTTAATCACATTCTTTATTTGGTATTGGTAAATATATGTAAGATCATCTCAAAAGATTGCAGCTCCATCCATTCATGCCACTGTAAAAATCAAATAATTTATAATGAAGGGCATAAAAAATAACTGCAAATTAGTTTCCTTGAAAGTGGGACACTGTTAACGATTTTTTGTGGCCATTTTTTTAGGCTTCAAGTGAGAGCACTTTACAGTGGAGATCCCATTGTGTTAAGCAGAAGGCTGATCCTTAAGTGAGAAACCTTTGGTTGTTCCTTGGTGTCCCTTAGTGTTGGGTAGAATCCTTTGGTTATCCTAGGTGTCCCTTAAGTTGGGTAAATCCTTTGGTTGAGCAGGTCCTTGGTTGGAAGATCCGTTCCGTAAGTGGCCGCATATGTGCAATTTTAACGGCTTTCAGATCGGTGAATTAAATATTAGACTAACCACGTATTGGACTGTTAATGGGCTGGCTGTAAAATCCCACATATCCCTTGAAGAGTCTATTAGTTTAAGTGGTGGACCTCAGCACACCTTATAAAACTCCAACAGTGCCTATAAATTATATCACCAAGAAAGCACTAAAAAATAATTAAATGAGATATAAGTACCATAAACATCACCTTGTGAGAGGTGCAGCAACTAGAATAATTGTACGTCTAACAATCATACAAAATTGAATGGATAGTGGCATTGCATTGGGGATGCTGCTAGAAGGAAATTCTCTATCCTCACAAAGAACAAAGCTGCCTGTTTTTAAACTTTCTTCAGAGAACACTTGGACCAAAAATTAGAGCCTTCTGGAAGTCCATTCCCCTGGACAGATGAATGAAAGATAGAATTGTTTGGTAACAATGCAAAACTGCCAGTTTTGGAGAAAAAGCCAACAATCTATATCGCAGCAAGAACCATAATTCCAACAGTGAGCATTGTGTGGAAATGGTAAGATCTGGACCTGCTTTTTCTGCTTCTGGATCTGGACGATTCCATATTATCCAAGTAAAAATGAAATTCTCAGTCGTATCGGATAAAATTAGTAATTAACTTTATTTATTCATTTTCTTCTGTTTTTTATTTTTATCTTCAAAAGGAGAAAGTCTTAACCTAGTTTATAGTTATTTTTAAAAGCTCCATCATCAATCATCATCATCAATCATCCAGTCAATGAGCTGCTACAGAGGACCAGCAATTCAACTCTTCCCAAATTATTGATATAAGATTGGTACTTAATATCAATTGGCGTCTTATTGAGTAAGCCCAAACAGACACTTTCCATTATTAATATAGATTTGGTACCTTTAAAAAACGTTTGCTTTTGTCTATACAGAAACAGACAAAAAACAAGTCTTTCCAGTTTTTGATATAGGATTTGGTAGCTCTTTATGAAAACCGTTTTCGATGTCTATAGAAATCAGAAAGCCTAACCATCAGCCAGTGATTTGAAGCTTTTGCAGAAAATGAGTTCTGCAATAAAACAATCCCCCCAATAGTAATTAGCAGAAAACTATCAAGGAATGGCTTAAAAGAAGAGGAATTCATACTTTTGACTGAACCAAGGTTCAAAGACCAAGATTCAATCCAATAGAAATATGTGTCCTAGACCCAGAATTTAAGCAGTAGGGCCGAATTTAGCTCAGTCGGTAAGAGAGTCCGCATAGGAACCACAAGGTTCTTGGTTTGAAATATTGGTTCTTCGCCAAACTCAGCGTAATGAGTAGCACTAGAATCTGTGCAGTAAAGTAAAGGAGCTGATGGTAGGAGGGTTGCTCACCTCAGATGGCAAGAAACAATCTCCCTTGGTGCTAGACTAGTGAAAGGGAGACTCCCTTACGTGTCTGGCTGATATCGACTTTAGGACACACTCGACGACTTTACTTTTTTTAATGTAGATGTCACTCCCAACCTTACTCAACTAAAAGGATTAGCATATTCTTTTCAGATTTCAGGTGAAATAAATCCATTTTTAAAAAATAAATAAATCAAAATAACATTCTTTTTTTTTTGTTTTGTGTTCATTATTTGGAAGTCTACTTTACAAATTTTGAATGCCATTTATTGGCTTATTTTGAATTTGTTCAAATAACAATGAGGGCTGGGTTTAGACAATGTCTGAGCAGCACAGGGATCTGGTGCAGCAAAGTTAGGAGTGATGGTAGGTGTGGTGCTTCTGTTTTCAAGATGCTAAAAAAACACTCTCCTTGGTGTAGCGCTAGTGAAAAAGTGGAATAGACTCCCCCTTGTTTGTCTGGGCTGAATACTGACTTAGGTCATCCTGACGACGACAACTTTTACTTTTGTGTCTCGGCGGGGGGTACATTTGTAGGCGTCTGAAAAAGGCTCAGATTATCCAAAAATGAGAAATTTTACATGAAAAAATTTATAAATCTATCAAAAGCCCTTTCCTTTTCCTTTATCAATATCTGAATGATTGCTCTGAATTTAATCAAATTATCAATACATTGAGCTCTCTAATGAACCCAAATACTTTAATATATCTATTTAAAGATATATTTAATACAAATATAAAAAAACACCCTTTTTTTTTCCTAAATTGTTAATTCTTTGAAAAGTCTATTGGCTTAATTTGAATTTGTTCACAATAACAAATGGCCATGTCTGGGTGGGTGGTCACAAACTTTCAATGCACTGCCTATATATATTAATGGTTTTTTTTTTTAATTATGTCTGGGTGTCTAAACTTTTATAGTTGTATTTTGAAAGTTGAGCAAATTACTCAGGATATCCAATGTGATGTAATACTCATGCATATTTAACCTTGAATTCGTGTTATGGTGTGATTCCATTGCTTCTGCCAATTTGGCAGCATTTGGTTTATTAATGACCTTGCAATAAAAGAAATGGTTTTGTGCAATAAAGCTCATCACTGCCACAGATTGTCTAGAAATCACTCACATACACACCACACACACCACTTACACATACATGCACAACACACAAACACATAATTTGGGGAAGATATCACCAGCATACAACAGAATGCGCCAATATTAGCACAAGGAACAGCTCAAGAACTTAGCTTTTCAGAAATCTTCTGAAAAGGAATCCTTTATCTCGAATATTAAGAATAGATCAAAGGTAAACCGAAACAGCATTATAGTTAACTTCATTTTTCTTTACACTTGCTTATTATAGCCTTTAAAACCAAACACCAAACCAAATATAACACCATGCTTAAGCAAATTATAACTCTTTTTATAAACCTCAATTATGATGTCCCCTTATGGTGTAACGGTTAGCAAAACCTAGTCTGCAGATCAGTTTTTTACCACTGGAATAGTGAATTTGATCCTTGTGGGACGCCCCATAAACTTCGTGACTTGTGTCACAACCTACCTGTGCAAACGAGTTCGGATTAAATACCTACCTGTAATAATTTTTTCTCTTGAAAAATAACTCATGTGGCATAACAGGTTATCGACTATTGGAAATGGACTTGGCAACCTCAAGTTCAATCCTGCTAAGCGTTTGCATTTTCAACCTACACAAATGCTCCCTGGGAGAGGGCATGAATCAGCTATAGGTAAATAAGGGCAGACTGGAATCTCTTTAGCATGGTTATGCTCAGTCCTAGTCATCCAGGCAAATATGAAATTCCACTAAAGCTGTTCACTTCTTTAGAAATTGGAACTTTGTGTTGCATCCTGCTTGGTTGATTTGGTTTGGGGTTATTTTGTTTTAATGGCATGTTAATGGCATGTTTAATGGGCATGAAGTGGATGGCATGTGGTGTAATGGTTAGAGTTGGGGAAATGGACTCTCGACCCAAGTTCAATTCTTGGATGAAGCTGTTTGCATTTCACATGGCGCTAATACACTGGGGAAAAGTATGGAATTCCAGCTATGGCTAAAATAGCAGGGCAGAGTGGCTCTTTTAACCATGGCTTAGGTACCCAGTCTAGGAGAAGAAAACCTGAAATTCGACCTGTTATTCCCTCTGTAATGAAAATTGGGCCTTTGGTAATCGCATCCTGCTCATGTGGGGGTTAAGTAAATATACCTCTGAGCATCTAATGACAAATCTTTGTTTTTTGTTTTGTTAGATGATTTTTAAGCAAATAGTTTTGTTGTTTAAATTGGTTAACTGGTAGATAATAATTTTTATTAACTTCTATGTAAATTAATAATTGGTAAAGATTAATAAACTGGTAATCAACGCTCAGTCACTGCTTTTAGCCAACCCAAACGATTAAAAAAGGTTGGGTGTGTTGACATAATGAGAATTGGGAACTATCAATATGGTGTTAGGCTTGAAATATGAACAGCCGATGATCAAATAGGGCCTCTCTGACTACTCGTCTAGGCTAAGAAGGCCAATAGTGGAGTGCTGCATGTCATGGCACCACAAGTATCTCAGATCAACAGACCTGCTCAGCACCACTGGGTGGGATGTAGACACAAATGTCTACCCATGTTTCCAGTCCGAGAAGAAAGTAGGAGAAATTGAGGGTGAGAGGAGTTTGAATCCAAGGCGCTTAATACAACAACCTGGTGGTCAAAAACTGGAACCCAGGGGGATAGATAACTCTTCCAGTATCCAAGAGAAGACAATCCCACAACTCATCTCAGGTATATAATGGGAAGAGAGAGAGACAGACAGATAGAGAAATAGAGTAGTAGAGATGATGAGATGAGGCTCTTAAATTGTTAACTGATGCTTCTACTGTTTCTAAACTCGTCCGGCTGCCATGTTCTTCAGTCTTATTTCTCATGCTGATCATTTGGGTTTGCTTTACTTCTTGTTGGACCTTCCTCTTTCTTGGTCATTTCTTGTTTCATAACTCCAAAGGACTTGTTTTGTTTTTCCTGATAAAACTTTTATTTTCAACAACCCAGCCCATCTTTGCGTCCAAAGCGAGGACAAGAAAATAGAGAGTGATTATCACTTCAACCAACATTCCCGCCTCAGATACAAAAAGCATCTCCTTGGCTAGTGCTAGTGAAAGGGGATAGATTCCTTTACTGTTCTGCTGATACCGACTTTAGGCCACCCCACGACTTACTTTTAATTTATTTTTTTAATAGTAT
>CM042151.1:43001157-43093657 GCA_023376005.1 Doryteuthis pealeii
TCAACATGTATAGAATAATCTGAGTCATGCAATTGATATGTTCTTACAATTTTTGTTAAATTTTTTTTTAATTATTTTAAAAACATTTTGTTAATTTTTTCAAATTGTTATTGTTCATGTAGAATACTTTTTGATAATTTCTTTATTCTTCCATTTAAAAAAAAAATTTGAATTGGAAATTTAAAAAAAAGATTAAAATTTTTTTTATTATTATTTAAAACTTGAAATTCACAGGATTATAATTACATTTATCAATTTATACTAGCTTTTTGCTAGTATGAATTGATTAACGTATTTTTATTCCTAAAACAGTTTTCAATTTATTTTAATGTCCACTAATATTGTATATATCACCCTGAAAATATACTGCTTTTAATGAAATCAAGAATATTGTCAAACATAGTTAATTGCTCTTTCTCTCAGATTTTACTTGATTACTTCATTTGATTGTTTTATTAGTATAAAATAATAATAAATTATAGTTTATTATACACTAATTAACTGCAGGTTAACACAACTCCTCATCTATTTGCTTAGTATTTTGTTCAGTTATCTATTTTGACATCCATGCAATTCACAACATTCTTTCTGTAAACATATAGTCAAATGTGAATAGTATATAAATAAATAAGAGATTTATAAAGATTAGAATGCTAAATTATAATGTATACCTAATTTTCTATTTTTTTAATAATGATATATACCTAAAAAAAATAAAAACATATTTTTATCAGGTAAATCCTCCTTATTACACATTAAAATCGAAAATCAAACCAAATTCTTATTAATAGTTAATGTACATGCATTTTATGAAAAATGTTATCCTATCAGTGGGATATATATCAGCTGAAAAATGATCTCTCATTTTTTAATTTCAAATATTAATTATATAACTTAAATTTCTACATTTAATTTCTATTTTATGCTTAACAATATATATATAAAGGGAAAATATATTGATAACATGAAACAGTTTGTACATCTGATTTCGTATCATGAAAACAAAGCAAAAAAAAAAAAAGAAAAGAAAAAAGAGAAAAAGAAAAGCAACAAATAAATAGTCCTGCAGATGGGACATAACTCTTGACATAAGATTTTATATTACCTTTCAAAATTTAATACTAATAACTGATACATTAAAAATATTCAGAATGATTTTCGTTTTCTGTAATTATTACCTAATATTGAAACATTATTATTTATAACTTGATTTTACAATTTTTGAAATGGAATACCTTTAAATAATTAGTATGAACATTTCCAAAAAGCATACATGGAAATTATTTTTTTTTAGACAAGATCCATAAAATAAAAACATTGTTTCTTGATATCTAAAAGAAAAAAAATCTTTCTTTTCAGGCATAAGAAACGGTTCATAAGAACCTAAACCATCCTGATCTTGAATAAATAAATAAATGCTATGCACCTATCAGCATTAATATTGTTAGGCCTCTTCCACCTGTGTGTTTTTTTTTAGACAAGATCCATAAAATAAAAACATTGTTTCTTGATATCTAAAAGAAAAAAAAATCTTTCTTTTCAGGCATAAGAAACGGTTCATAAGAACCTAAACCATCCTGATCTTGAATAAATAAATAAATGCTATGCACCTATCAGCATTAATATTGTTAGGCCTCTTCCACCTGTGTGTTAGTGCTGACTTGACATACAGTGTGGATGAGGGTAAGAGTCCAGGTACCTACCTGGGGGATATTGCTGCTGACTCCAACATCATGGATGATGTTCCCTTAGAAAGAAGACGTTTGATCACATTCAATCAACTGCGACAAGGAAGGGCTGGCACTTCCCAACTGTTCCATGTCTCCCAAAAGAAAGGAAAACTTTTCACTGCCCAGACACTGGATGCTGAATTATTGTGTAAACATGATATTGAATGTTTCCAGATGGTTGATGTGGCTGTGAGACAAGGAAAAACCTTCATGAAGATTATAAAGATTAAAGTCATAATAAATGATGTCAATGATAATCAACCAGAATTTCCAGAGAAAAAAATTGATATACACTTCTCTGAGGGAGTAAGTAAAGGGTTCAAGAAACCCATTCCCAATGCCATTGACAAAGATGTTAGTGCTATTAATTCTGAAATTTCTTATGAACTAAAAAAGAACAAAAATGAACCATTTTCTCTGACTGTTCAAAAGATATCATTTGGACCACCAAAACTTAGTATATCAGTTGAAGAAAAGCTTGACAGAGAAAATAAAGATTCATACTTGATACAAGTTATTAGCAAAGATGGAGGATCACCACCAAAACAAAGTGTTTTAAATGTGCATATTATTGTTGAAGACCTTAATGATAATACACCAGTATTTACAAAAGATATCTATAATATATCAATAAAGAATAAGGATTATGGAAATGTACCAATTGTAGAAGTATCAGCACATGATTTAGACGATGGAAAAAATGGGGAAATTTCTTATTATTTTAGGTCCCAGACATCTGAAGAAATCAGGCAATATTTCCAGTTGGATAAGGAAACAGGCAAAATATATCTAAAACAAAAATTACCCCAAAATTCAGAGACTATGTATAAACTATTTGTGAGTGCAGTGGATGGTGGAGAATCACCACTAAGTGGATATGCTGGAGTCTTAGTAAATATCATTAATACACAAAACAGACCTCCAAATATATTTGTGACTTTTATGTCTGAGTCAACAGATAACACAGCTACCATTTCTGAAGATGTAGAAGTGGGCAGTTTTATTGCTTATGTCAAAGTGACAGACCCTGATGCTGGACAAAATGGAGAAGTCAACTGCGAGTTGCACCATGATAAATTCCGCTTACAAAAACTCAGATCAAAAGAATACAAAGTGACATTGAAACACAAAGTTGACAGAGAAATGCAAGACCACCATGATGTTACAATCAGCTGTAAAGATGAAGGATCTCCTCCACAACACAGTGATAGCAAGTTCTCAATCAAAGTGAAAGATGTTAATGATGTACAGCCACAATTTGCAAAAGACACATTTAAAATTCTCAGTGTTTGAGAATGAAAGTCCAAAGACACCGGTTGGTTCTATCAATGCCACTGATCCTGATCTTGGAGCTGGTGGCCGACTCACATATTCTTTGCTCACCAAAAATGAAGACTTCCTACCTTTCAAGATAACCAGCAATGGCTTGATTTCTACAATCATGTCTCTTGACCATGAGTTCAAAGATATTTATAAATTCAAGGTTTTAGTGAAAGATAATGGAAGCCCTTCACTTGATAATACGGTCAATGTGATTGTGCAGATTGAAGATAAAAATGATAATGCTCCGTATTTTACCTTTCCCAGTGTTAACCCTTTCAATCTGGATGTGAAATATCATCCCCATCATACAAAGAACATCACCCTTCTAAAGGCTGCCGACAGTGACAGTCAGAGAATGCATTTCTCAAATATGAAATAACTTCAGGCAATGATAAACAGTTGTTTGCCATCAATCATTATAGTGGATTGTTGTCTTTCAATCGCTTACTTAGCCAACAAGATGCTGGCTCGTATCACCTGCAGTTTATGGTCAAGGACAGTGGTAGTCCAGTTTTATCTGCCAAGACGTCAATGTTTTTGACGTTGACAGTCAGTAACAATACAGAAGACATGTTAAATGCTGCCTATTCACACAGTGATATCAAGATCCACCAGTATTTACTGATTGTCATTGTATTGGTTGCAGTGACAGTTGCTATACCAATTACTGCTGCAATTTCCATCTGCATCCTTCGCTGCATTGATACCAGAAGTGTTGCACATGCACATCCATTGGCTGGCACTTCCAGCAAATATTACCCTGAACAGGCACATCCAATGCATCCATCTTACCAGACTACTTATTGGTCAGGTGTGTCTGTTGCTGTGCGAGCAGAACAAGATGTGCTTTGTAGAACTCTACCGGGCAGAGGCAGAAGGCCCCAACATTGTGCAGATGTTTTGGATGATGGACGTAGAAGTTCAGCCCTTGGAATAAAAGTACAAACTGCTACTGAAGTCATCTATGAGGTATGAAATCATTTTACTTTACATCCAATTTTTATTCTATAGAAATTAATTGAACATTTATTAATAATTGAATATTTTACTCATATTCATGATTTATTGAAAGTCATTCATCAATTAATTTTATTATTGTTTCTTTATGTATTTCTATGTTGAAAGGAAATCCGAGGTGCAGCTGGTGGTAAGAGACATGAAGAGAGAAACTGTATGGGACCTGACTATCATCCTGATATGGGACCCTCTACTCATCCTGACAATGAAGATCCTTATGCTGAAAGATATGCAAATCATTGTCAAAATGTTCCTAGTAAGTTCAAATTTCCTAGAGACCACATTTGGTTTATAATTTATTTTATTTATTAGTAACTTAAAAGCAGCTCTATGGGCCAGCAATTTAGCTAACTCTGACAGAGGGATTTTGATTGGGTCTTTAACCCTACAATGACAATTTATGCATTGTACAAAAGAATTTGTTGCAAAAAAAAATCAGGTAAAAAAAAAAGAAAAAGAAAAAAGGAATTAACTTGATTCCAAAATGGTATGATATATTGGGCTAGGTATGAAGTTGAAAAATGTAACATACTGATATTCGGATTTATTATTAGAAATAATTAATTTTATCACATGGTTGACATTAGAGCAACTAAAAACAAAACACACTGCTTAATATTTATTTATATGCAAATTATTTTTGCTAATTTGATTTCTTTTATTCCTTACAGCATCAGACACATCTGATTATTATGAACCCCACTCATCCCAGAGTATTCAAGAAGAGTATACAGATATGAAACCTTCAATGCAAACATTCATGTCCCCTGGAGATACAAGGACTGTTCCAAGAAGGTTATACAAGGAAGATGTTAACCCTGACTCTGATTATAGGCAGTGGGCTACCCTAAAGCATAATACTGTTGAGAGGCGTAGTTCTGACACTCAGCTCCAATTATATAATGTTGATGCAGATGATGTTACATGTGAATCTCAACAAGAACAAACACAAACTGCAGTAACAGAAGAACATTCACAGGAAGTGAAAGAGGAAGAACAAAATTCAGATATGATCCAGCCAACACAGGAGACAAATAATATATCATATAAACAAAATAGTGAAGAAGAGAACCCCCCTGACCATTTACACCTACACACTCAATAAACATATGAATCAAAATTACCAAAACATTTTATTATAGAAAATTGAAGATGTAAATAATTATCTATATTATATGGAGTAATAATTCTTTTTTTTTTAAATAAATATATTACATAGATTATCATATAATCTTGTGGCATAGGTAACATTACATTAAAAAAAAGATAGATTTTTACTTTTTATCTGTTTCAGTATTATTGTTATTTCAAATGATAATCAAGAAAAGTTTATTTTTCAAATAAGAATCTCATAAATGATTTAAAAACTGTATCAAGAGAAAAAAAAAAAATCTTTGTTTTTTTTTTCAAGATAATGAAAATACTATGTAAGATTAGTCATCTTAAAATTTTGAATTTTAAATTTTAGAATACAAGGAATCTTATATTTTTTATTCATTCCTAATATAAATTTCAAATTTCATGATTTTTGCAGTGAATGAAAATCCATGTCATTGATGACAACAGAATTTTAAAAATTAAAATACAAAAGAAACATATCTTTTAAGGTAAAAAGGACTTTTCTCTCAAATATTTTTAAGACTAACAATAAAAATAATTTCTTTTTTTAAGTCTTCACACCACAAATTAAAGTAAGTTGAAATTGATAAGATGAGAGAAAAACATACTTGCCTTTCTTTTCTTGTTAAATATTATGCTTTGTTAGTCAGTGGCTCTAGCCGCCATGATACATAGAGCAGACTTGATAGGACTGTGGCTTTCTTTCTCCTCTATATATGCATACTCTCCCACATCCACATATAAACATACACACTGCTTGTAACACCCACATGTACACATGTATGTGTATGCGTGTGCTCAGAGAGGACTAACATTGTATTCATACAATAGCAGCAGCAGTAGCAGCAGAGCTGTACACCAGGATACACACATCTTGTCATACATCTGTGCTTCATCGATACAACATCACAGGTTAGTAGGCATTAAAATCTTTCCTGTTTTCTGTTTTTTTCCTTCATTTCAATCTATTTTCTTTAATATCTTTTTATGACCATTTGTTTTGAATTTTGTGAAACAAACCCTCAACAGAGACCACTAATTCTCTTGCTAAAAAAACTGCACGTCCTAAAATCTATCAGAATCATTTATATACTCTACATGCATGCAATATTTGAATCATGCAGTTGATATGTTCTTTTGATATTGTCCATTTTAAATAAGAAAAC
Source organism: Doryteuthis pealeii (assembly GCA_023376005.1). Classification (NCBI taxonomy): domain Eukaryota; kingdom Metazoa; phylum Mollusca; class Cephalopoda; order Myopsida; family Loliginidae; genus Doryteuthis; species Doryteuthis pealeii. The sequence continues at coordinate 43,007,513 of CM042151.1, forward strand.
ATCTTTTCAACTTCTATGATCATCTACTACATCTGTTACCTAATCATTTATTTGTATAATTTCTACTAAAAATCTCATTGTAGAATATCTAATCATTATTTCCTACTTTTAATAACTTTATTCTCTAATTACATACAAATGACACAATGCTATATAAAGCACTTATAATGCTATTTTCTTTTAGTAAAGTCTTAAGTTTATTAATACAGCATCAAAATACATTTCAGAGTGTGCATATTTTATTACTGTGTGTTTTTTAAACTCATAGTGAAGAAAATTCTATTCTTTTAACATTTTTTGCATTGTTTGGTGACTGACAAAATATTTTACTGGCCTCATAAGTGACTTCTTTTTAACAGATTTTTTAATAGAAAATATTTTTCTACTGGTTAAATGCAAGCCTAACATTCAAGTTTAAATGAATATTATGTAATAGTAATTGTGATTTTAACTATTTTGAATTCAACTATCAAATATTGATAGCAAAAATAATACTCATGATTTAATCATATTAGTTCTAAATGTCAAGAAAAAGAATTTTCTAATCATCTAAACAATTTTTTATGCTACCTTCATTTGAAAAGTAACAATATTTTTTATATCTATAATTTTATTAATAAATGAGATAAAATAACTTATATTTTAATGTTGCATTCAGGATTAAATTTTGCTATCCATTTATCTCTAAAATAGTAATCATTAAATTCTATGTTGAGAATAAAAATCAATTCTGTAATTGTGGCATTAGTATTCATCAGAATACAATCCAAGGTTTATATTGCCATCATATTGAGCTGCTTGAATAAGAGATAAAATCTAAAGCAAACTCAGAAACAATGTTTGATATTGATAGTCACCATTTGATATTCAAATTCATTTCTCTGATAACATCCTGAAATTATTCTAAACAACATTTAACTAAATAAATTACAAAGTGAAATGGTTTCCCATCAAAGGATAATTTCATTTACTCAAGTTATACTTTTAAGGGAAGTAATTTCGTTTAGTTTGTTTATGGCTTCTGAATGAATGATGGTTTGCAGGTTTGTCTCAGTAGATCATTTACTATTGGAGTGAGTTCAATCCTTATGGAATGACCCATTTTTATGTGATTATATTTTCTAATATAAGAACTTGTATAAATTTCCTTGTGATTTTTTTAGAGTCTAAATTCTTAAAATGCACTCTTTGAATAACTAAAAATATTAATACAAATTGTGAATTCTTCATTAAACTGATACTGATTTTTGCTTTCAAGAGTTTTGTCATAGAAATTCAGTAACAATTCTTTAAAAAATAAAGAAATAAAATTATTTTCTCATTACATGTATTACAAAATTACAGAATCGTTTGAATAAAAACACATTCCCTGAATTGATAGCAGACAGCAAAAAATACTTAGTCTTTTTCTATGCCTCAACAACACATCAGGATAATGAACATTATTTGACTGTACCCTAAATCAACACTGAACCAAGAATATAGTTGCATAAAATAATACACAATATTCAAAACTTATTCTTTTAAACTTTTTTTTACTAATAAAATTACATAATATTGTTATAAGAATATGGGAAATTGTTGACTAAAAAGTTTTAATGAATGAGAAATGAGGTGATCTGTAAGTAAGAAGAAGGTTTAAAAAAAATCTGTATTTAAACTCGAAAGATGTTTAAAAATATCCATACCCAAGACTTTACCATTGAAGCGTTCTTGGTTGTCTGTATCTGCTCAATGCTCAAATTTCATTATTACCTAATCTAATACATTGACCTAAAAAATTAATAACAGATTTAACATGTTACTAAGACCAAAATCTATTTTATTTTATTAATATAATTTTATTTATTTAATTAATTTCTGATACATATTCAGTACATTATTAATTTAGGCGAGTTGCATTCTATTTAATTTAAAAGAATAGATTTTTTAAAATGTTTATCAATTGACTCATCAGTCTTTAGAACTGTTTTGTTTAAATTTCAGGAGTGCTGAAGATTTGGAAGGATAAATTTATGCTTGGTAGATTAAGAATTTTCAACCATACTTCACTGAAAAAAAATGTTGATACCTTTGCTGGTTCTTTTTGCTCTTATGCAAACATATCAATGTGTGGATCTGACATATAATGTAGATGAAGGGAAAAGTCCAAGTACCTACCTGGGAGACATTGCTGCAGACTCACACATCATGGATGATGTTCCTCTGGAAAAAAGACGATTAGTCACATTTAATCAGCTACAACAAGGTATATCTAGTAATTCTCAATTGTTTCATGTCTCACAAAAGAAAGGAAAACTCTTTACTGCCCAGACCCTGGATGCTGAATTGTTGTGTAAACGTGACAGAGAGTGTTTCCAGATGGTTGATGTGGCTGTGAGACAAGGAAAAACTTTCATGAAGATTATAAAGATTAAAATCATAATAAATGATGTCAATGATAATGCACCAGAATTTCCAGAAAAACAAATAAGTATACAAATCCCTGAAGGAGTAAGTAAAGGATTCAAAAAATCTATTCCCAATGCCATAGATAAAGATATCAGTGCATTAAATTCAAGGATCTCATATAAATTAGAGAAAAAAAATAAAGTTCCGTTTTCCCTTCTTATTCATACATTGCCATTCAGTACACCTAAATTAAGTATTTCAGTAGGAGAAAAACTGGACAGAGAAACAAAAGACTCTTACATGATACAAGTGACTGCTAAAGATGGTGGATCACCTCCCAAACAAAGTGTTTTAAATGTTCATATATCTGTTACTGATATCAATGATAACCCACCAGTATTTAGCAAAGATATTTACAATGTTTCTATTAAACATGATATGGCTATAAACATTCCAATAACAGAAGTTATAGCAAATGATCTTGATGAAGGAGAAAATGGTAAAGTTTCATATCAAATAAGTGCAGAAACGTCAGAGGATGTAAAAAATATTCTTGAATTAAATAAAATGTCAGGAGAGATTTTCCTACGTCAAAAATTACCACCCAGTGAAAATAGAGTATTCAAATTATTGGTAACTGCTACAGACAAAGGTCAACCACCATTAAGTGGTTTTGCTGTGGTTTTATTGCATATGGTTAATACACACAATAGACCACCCAACATATTCATCACTTTTATGTCTGAATCAACAGACAACAAGGTTTCAATATCTGAAGACGTTGAGGTGGGTAGTTTTATTGCTTATGTCAAAGTGACAGACCCTGATGCTGGACAAAATGGAGAGGTCAACTGTGAGTTGCACCATGATAAATTCCGCTTACAAAAACTCAGATCAAAAGAATACAAAGTGACATTGAAACACAAAGTTGACAGAGAAATGCAAGACCACCATGATGTTACAATCAGCTGTAAAGATGAAGGATCTCCTCCACAACACAGTGATAGCAAGTTCTCAATCAAAGTGAAAGATGTTAATGATGTACAGCCACAATTTGCAAAAGACACATTTAAATTCTCAGTGTTTGAGAATGAAAGTCCAAAGACACCGGTTGGTTCTATCAATGCCACTGATCCTGATCTTGGAGCTGGTGGCCGACTCACATATTCTTTGCTCACCAAAAATGAAGACTTCCTACCTTTCAAGATAACCAGCAATGGCTTGATTTCTACAATCATGTCTCTTGACCATGAGTTCAAGGATATTTATAAATTCAAGGTTTTAGTGAAAGATAATGGAAGCCCTTCACTTGATAATACGGTCAATGTGATTGTGCAGATTGAAGATAAAAATGATAATGCTCCGTATTTTACCTTTCCCAGTGTTAACCCTTTCAATCTGGATGTGAAATATCATCCCCATCATACAAAGAACATCACCCTTCTCAAGGCTGCCGACAGTGACAGTCAAGAGAATGCATTTCTCAAATATGAAATAACTTCAGGCAATGATAAACAGTTGTTTGCCATCAATCATTATAGTGGATTGTTGTCTTTCAATCGCTTACTTAGCCAACAAGATGCTGGCTCGTATCACCTGCAGTTTATGGTCAAGGACAGTGGTAGTCCAGTTTTATCTGCCAAGACGTCAATGTTTTTGATGTTGACAGTCAGTAACAATACAGAAGACATGTTAAATGCTGCCTATTCACACAGTGATATCAAGATCCACCAGTATTTACTGATTGTCATTGTGTTGGTTGCAGTGACAGTTGCTATACCAATTACTGCTGCAATTTCCATCTGCATCCTTCGCTGCATTGATACCAGAAGTGTTGCACATGCACATCCATTGGCTGGCACTTCCAGCAAATATTACCCTGAACAGGCACATCCAATGCATCCATCTTACCAGACTACTTATTGGTCAGGTGTGTCTGTTGCTGTGCGAGCAGAACAAGATGTGCTTTGTAGAACTCTACCGGGAAGAGGCAGAAGGCCCCAACATTGTGCAGATGTTTTGGATGATGGACGTAGAAGTTCAGCCCTTGGAATAAAAGTACAAACAGCTACTGAAGTCATCTATGAGGTAGGACCATTATTTTTTTCATTTTTTAAATCTTTTACTATTCATCAATCATCATAATATAAAAATTCATACATTTTGATTATCATCAGCAATTAAACTTTTTCCTCATCTTCTTGTTTATCTTCATTATTTCTTAAAAGTCACTCATCAATTTCATTTATACATTTATGCTTTTCTATGTTGAAAGGAAATCAGAGGTGCAGCTGGTGGTAAGAGACATGAAGAGAGAAACTGTATGGGACCTGACTATCACCCTGATATGGGACCCTCTACTCACCCTGACAATGAAGATCCTTATGCAGAAAGATATGCAAATCACTGCCAAAATGTACCTGGTAAGTAGTGAATTAATCAATGTCCCATAGCACTAATAGTTTCAGTAGAAATCAGTTTTTAATGCTAAATTATTTTTATAATCTTATTTTCTTTTGTTTATTTCAGCGTCTGACACATCTGATTATTATGAACCCCACTCATCCCAGAGTATCCATGAAGAGTATACAGATATGAAACCTTCAATGCAAACATTCATGTCTCCTGGAGATACAAGAACTGTTCCAAGAAGGTTATACAAGGAAGATGTTAACCCTGACTCTGATTATAGGCAATGGGCTACCCTCAAGCATAGTTCAGTTGATAGATACACTTCTGACACTCAGCTACAATTGCACAATGTAGATGCAGATGGTGTTACATGTGAGCCACAACAAGAACAAACACAAACAATAGAAACTACAGAAGAAGATGACAAAGAAATTATTGCTCAGTCATCAAGAGAGATAGAAAACTTAGAGAACACAGAGAACTTTCAGCAAGTTTCTCCACCACACACTCCTACATCAATACATTCCATACACACGTAAACACATACATACTTAGTTATTTCTTACATTACTTTTTAACACTTTTTACTGATATTCCTTAAGAAAAATCTTTTTTTTTAGAAAATGTCATTCTTGTCTAATAATGCAATTAATGAATTAGTTTAAATAACAATTCCCGAATTTTAGTTAATGAAAAGTTATCAGTAATCCTGCATAGATTATTTGAAAGATTAACAGATAAAATATTTGTTCAGCTATGTTTCTTCTTTTATTCTTCCTAATATATTGCATCATATGAATAGGATCATTCCTTCCTTAGAATAAAATAATTTATATAATCAATATTCTATGTGCTTATATGCACTGGAATTACAATAATAATTTTTTTGGACATGTAAAACTATGAAACATTAACTATTTCAGCTTTCAAAGATTTTTCAAAACCAGAATCTTTAACAAATAAATAATTATGAGTGAAAATTATTTTAAAAACTTTTTTTCAAACTCTTTCATCATATAACGTATGATCATGTAATTAACTTTGTTTTCTAGTTAATAAAAACATAAATAATGTCTTTACACATATATAAATAATGATCAACCAGTTAAAAATTTGACTGTTTTCATTAAACAGAAAATAAACCAATTTCAGGAAAGATGATAAGTGAGACAAAGCACAAAAGAATTCTGCTTATATTTTTATTAAGTTATTATTCACATAATAGAACTCAAACACATTTTTCAATAATAATTTATAAATTAATGAGAACAAAGAGTAAAATTAAAAGAGAATTAAAAAATTACTGTTGTCACGGTTAGAAAAAAGAAGAAAATACTTGCCTTTCTTTACCTGATAAATTTTATGCTTTGTTAGAGTCACTACTTCTAGCCGCCATGATACATAGGGCAGATTTGATAGGACTGTGGCTTTCTTTCTCTTTCACATATGCATACTCTCCCACATCCACACATAAACATACACACTGCTTGTAACATCCACATGTACACATGTATGTGTGTGCACACCAAAAGAGGGCTAACATTGTATTCATACAATATCAGCAGCAGTAGCAGCAGAGCTGTACACCAGGACACACACATATTGTTTCATCATACATCTGTGCTTCATCGATACAACATTGCAGGTTAGTTGGCATTGAAATCTTTCTAATTATCTTTTTTCATTTTATTCTTTCATCTAAATGTCCATTTGACTTGAATTGTGTCAGATTAACAAAGGAAAATACACAAAGTTTTATTACAAATTCAATCATCTTTATCTTCCCTACAAAATTATAATTCTTACATTTTGATAATATTTTCACAATCAACGTATTTGCATTGAAAATATCTGACTCATGCAAATGGCATGATCTTCTGAAATTTCATATTCAGGTATTATTAAGTATTTTATAATATTTGTCTTAAGGTTTTGCCTAGGGATTATTGAAGATTTTACTAATATCAAAAGATTACAACTAAGAAAAACATTTGCTTCAATTTAACTTCTGTGATTTTCTTTCTGATTTGAGTAAACTCTACTATCAGTTAATAACATGATATCAACCCTGCTATTATACTGTGTTGATAAGTATTACGAAAAATACAATAGAAAACAATCCCATGTATAAAATATGGATTTGCTTGCGTTATATGCATTGTTGTAAATGGGTTGGTCTGATCAGCATGTGTGATCATTTCTCTTTTGTTTGAAAACATTTCTTCTCTGTTGTAGTCTGTTTAACAAAAATTATTTTTTTTTGTTTTGATGTAATCTCAGTTCACAATACATTCATTTTATATATGTTATAAGAATAAATAGAAACTCAAGATAAAATGTCTGAGTTATATAAGACTTAACATGTTGACATAATTGTGTTTAAATGATTATAAGACATTAATTTGGTCTCCATTTGAAATGTGTAAAATATTAATTCTGGAAATAAGATCTGTATGATATTTCTTTCGCATGCATGAAACCCTGTTTCATTAACTAGTTACTACTAACTTCTTGACAATATTTTAATTTTACAAAAACTAAATATTTCTTAAATTTTAGCCTGCATTAGCGTAACAAAATGTGTGGAATGATCAAGTATCAAATTATTCTGTACATAATATTATTCAATATAATTAGTACCCTCAATGAAAAGGACCTTTTGCTTTAACTTATTTTTATAAAAATAATTTACACTTATCTTATTATGTAACAAGAAATATTAAATGAGAAAAGTAAAATTAGGGAATAAACCGAAAAAAAAAAAAAAAAAAAAAAAAAGAAGCCGAATTACAAAACATCAAAAAATGGAATTCATTAATTCAAATACAAATACATACGCTTTTTTTTCTAAAATTATAAAATCATATAATAAGCTATGTGGAACAATAAAGTTTATTTACTCAAAAATGAAAGTAATAATTTCTTTTAATTTCAGATGTTTTTAGATCAAAGGATGTTAAGCTACAGCAAAATCAGAAACAAAATCATATATATATATTGTACATATTCTGCTTTGTCATACCTCTATGCATTTGTATAGACTTGACATATAATGTAGATGAAGGTAAGAGTCCAGGTACCTACCTGGGGGATATTGCTGCTGACTCCAATATCATGGATGATGTTTCTTTGGAAAACAGACGTCTAATAACATTCAACCAATTGCGACAAGGAAGGGCTGGCACTTCCCAATTGTTCCATGTCTCCCAGAAGAAAGGAAAACTCTTCACTGCCCAAACACTGGATGCTGAGTCCCTTTGTACCTATAATACAGAATGTTTCCAGATGGTTGATGTGGCTGTGAGACAAGGAAAAACTTTCATGAAGATTATAAAGATTAAAATCATAATAAATGATGTCAATGATAATGCACCAGAATTTCCACAAAAGGAAATTAGAATGCAAATCTCTGAGGGTGTCAGAGAGGGTTTTAAAAAGTCTGTTCCAAATGCAATTGACAAAGATGTGGGAACTTTAAATTCAAAAATTACTTATGAACTTAAAAGGAATGAAAATGAACCACTTGCATTGAAAATTCAGAAAATACAATTTGGCCCACCAGAATTAAGTATTTCTGTGGAGGGGAAATTAGACAGGGAAGAAAAAAGTTCATATATGATACAAGTAATTGCCAAAGATGGAGGCTCTCCTCCAAAACAAAGTGTTTTAAATATTTACATTTCAGTTAAAGATATCAATGATAATGCACCTGTATTTACACAGAATATCTATAATGTTTCCATAAAAAATAAAGAATATGGGGATATTCCAATTGTCACAGTGTCTGCAACTGATTTAGATGCAAAAGAAAATGGCCAAGTCACATATCATTTTAGATCACAAACATATGAAGAAATTAAGGAATACTTTCAATTGAATGAATTATCAGGAAAAATACATTTACGAAAGAAGATGACTTCAAATCATAAGTCTACATATAAACTTTTTGTAACAGCAATAGATGGTGGAGAATCACCTCTAAGCAGTTTTGCCGGGGTTCTTGTGAATGTTCTTGATACACAAAATAGACCACCCAACATATTTGTGACTTTTATGTCTGAATCAACAGATAACACAGCCACAATTTCTGAAGATGTTGAAGTAGGTAGTTTTATTGCTTATGTCAAAGTGACAGACCCTGATGCTGGACAAAATGGAGAGGTCAACTGTGAGTTGCACCATGATAAATTCCGCTTACAAAAACTCAGATCAAAAGAATACAAAGTGACATTGAAACACAAAGTTGACAGAGAAATGCAAGACCACCATGATGTTACAATCAGCTGTAAAGATGAAGGATCTCCTCCACAACACAGTGATAGCAAGTTCTCGATCAAAGTGAAAGATGTTAATGATGTACAGCCACAATTTGCAAAAGACACATTTAAATTCTCAGTGTTTGAGAATGAAAGTCCAAAGACACCGGTTGGTTCTATCAATGCCACTGATCCTGATCTTGGAGCTGGTGGCCGACTCACATATTCTTTGCTCACCAAAAATGAAGACTTCCTACCTTTCAAGATAACCAGCAATGGCTTGATTTCTACAATCATGTCTCTTGACCATGAGTTCAAAGATATTTATAAATTCAAGGTTTTAGTGAAAGATAATGGAAGCCCTTCACTTGATAATACGGTCAATGTGATTGTGCAGATTGAAGATAAAAATGATAATGCTCCGTATTTTACCTTTCCCAGTGTTAACCCTTTCAATCTGGATGTGAAATATCATCCCCATCATACAAAGAACATCACCCTTCTAAAGGCTGCCGACAGTGACAGTCAAGAGAATGCATTTCTCAAATATGAAATAACTGCAGGCAATGATAAACAGTTGTTTGCCATCAATCATTATAGTGGATTGTTGTCTTTCAATCGCTTACTTAGCCAACAAGATGCTGGCTCGTATCACCTGCAGTTTATGGTCAAGGACAGTGGTAGTCCAGTTTTATCTGCCAAGACGTCAATGTTTTTGACGTTGACAGTCAGTAACAATACAGAAGACATGTTAAATGCTGCCTATTCACACAGTGATATCAAGATCCACCAGTATTTACTGATTGTCATTGTGTTGGTTGCAGTGACAGTTGCTATACCAATTACTGCTGCAATTTCCATCTGCATCCTTCGCTGCATTGATACCAGAAGTGTTGCACATGCACATCCATTGGCTGGCACTTCCAGCAAATATTACCCTGAACAGGCACATCCAATGCATCCATCTTACCAGACTACTTATTGGTCAGGTGTGTCTGTTGCTGTGCGAGCAGAACAAGATGTGCTTTGTAGAACTCTACCGGGCAGAGGCAGAAGGCCCCAACATTGTGCAGATGTTTTGGATGATGGACGTAGAAGTTCAGCCCTTGGAATTAAAGTACAAACAGCTACTGAAGTCATCTATGAGGTAGGGACCTGCTTTTTAATTGTTTACTATACAACAATTTTCATAATATAAAAATTCATACATTTTGATTATCATCAGCAATTAAACTTTTTCCTCATCTTCTTGTTTATCTTCATTATTTTTTAAAGTCACTCATCAATTTTATAAATGTTTTTAAAGGAAATCAGAGGCGCAGCTGGTGGTAAGAGACATGAAGAGAGAAACTGTATGGGACCTGACTATCATCCTGATATGGGACCCTCTACTCACCCTGATGATGAAGATCCTTATGCTGAAAGATATGCAAATCACTGCCAAAATGTACAAAATGGTGAGTTTTATCTAATGAATTACTTTCATATAAAACAAAAAACATTAGAAAAAAAAAGATTGTTGTATAATATCTACTTTAAAAGATCCAAAGTAAATTGTTTTTCTCAACTTTTTCAGTTTCTGATACATCTGATTATTATGAGCCACACTCATCCCAAAGTATCCATGAAGAGTATACAGATATGAAGCCTTCAATGCAAACATTTATGTCCCCTGGAGATACAAGGACTGTTCCAAGACGGATGTATAAAGCAGATGTTAATCCTGACTCTGATTATAGGCAGTGGACTACTCTAAAGAATAATACACTTGATAGATGCACTTCTGATACCCAGTTACAATTACATAATGTGGAACAAGATGACATTACATGTGAGTCTGCACAAGAAACAACACACACAACAGTAGCAGCAACAGAAGGGCTTAAACAGGAAGAGGGAGAACAAGAGTCTCATTTGGTGCAAGCGATACAAGAGACACAAAATTCCTCATACTCACAAAATGTTGATCATCATTCTTTACCAGAATCACCAAAATCTACTCACTCAATACACACATAAACATAGAAAAAACACCCTAAATGAGTAAATTTCTAATTAAATTTTTCATTAATATTTGTAAATAAATCCTTTCCAACTAGAATAAATTGGTCACTTCAGTACACAAATAGATTACTGGACATTTTTATAAACAAATATCATGGAATAGCCTTTAAAAGATAATCTATAATTACAGTACATATAGCATAAAATGTGAGATTAAATTTTTCTGCACTGAAAATTTTATACTATAACGCTGTTTAAATTTATTATGAAGCAGTAGGTGTTTCACAGATTATTAAAAACATAGGCCAACTAGAATAAATTTGACAGTTACTAAAAACAGTAGAGGAAAATGATTATTCTTTTTATGAAGTATAAATGATGATCTAAGAAATGTTTAAATGTTCAACCTATTTAATCAATTTCTAATTTGATCATTTTAAAGATGAAACTGAGTTTTTCTCTTCAATATCTTTAATCCTAAGAATAAAATATAAATTTTTCAAATCTTCACACTACAAAAGAATGTAAGTTAAGATTGCCATGATGAGAGAAAAACATACTTGCCTTCTTTTCTTGTTAAATATTATGCTTTGTTAGACAGTGGCTCGAGTCGCCATGATACATAGAGCAGACTTGATAGGACTGTGGCTTTCTTTCTCTTCTATATATGTATACTCTCCCACATCCACATATAAACATACACACTGTAACAGCCACATGTACACATGTATGTGTATGTGTGTGCTCAGAGAGGACTAACATTGTATTCATACAATAGCAGCAGCAGTAGCAGCAGAGCTGTACACCAGGATACACACATCTTGTCATACATCTGTGCTTCATCGATACAACATCACAGGTTAGTAGGCATTAAAATCTTTCCAGTTTTCTGTTTTTTTCCTTCATTTCAATCTATTTTCTTTAATATCTTTTTATGACCATTTGTTTTGAATTTTGTGAAACAAACCCTCATCAGAAATAATTAATTTTCTTGCTGAGAAAACTGCACATCCCAAAATCTATCATTATCATTTACATACTCAACATGCATGCAATATTTGAGTCACACAGTTGCTATGTTCTTTTGATATTGTCCATTTTAAACATGAATACCTCTTTACAACTTCTATGATCATCTACTTTGTTACCTAATCATTTATTTTTATAATTTCTTCTAAAAATTTCATTTTAGAATATCTAATCATTATTTCCTACTTTTAATAACTTTATTCTATAATTACATACAAATTACACAATGCCATATAAAGCACTTATAATGATGTTTTCTCTTAGTAAAGTCTTAAGTTTATTAATACAGCATCAAAATACATTTCAGAATTTGCATATTTTATTACTGTGTGTTTTTTTTAACTTATAGGGAAGAAAATTTATTCTTTGAACATTTTTTGGTGACTGACAAAATATTTTACTGATCTCATAAGTGACTTCATTTTAACAGATTTTTTAAAATGTTTCTACTGGTTAAATGCAATCTAAGCCTAACATTTCAAGTTTAAATGAATATTATATAATAGTAATTGTGATTTAAACTATTTTGAATTTAACTATCAAATATTGATAGCAAAAATAATACTCATGATTTAATCATATTAGTTCTAAATGTCAAGAAAAATAATTTTCTAATCATCTAAACAATTTTTTATGCTACCTTCATTTGAAAAGTAACAATATTTTTTATATCTATAATTTTATTAATAAATGAGATAAAATATTTAGACAACTTATATTTGAATGTTGCCTTCAGGAATAAATTTTGCTATGCATTCAAATTCTGGAGGTTAAAGGATATCTATATTGTCTCTAAAATGGTAATTATTAGATTTTATGTTGAGAATAAGAATCAATTCTAAAATTATGACAAAATTATTCACCAGAATATAAAGGATTATAATGTTATGGTTTCCCATCAAGCACACATTTGCTCAAGGGAGACAACCATTTCTATTAAAGTTAGTTGAATAGACATGAAAGCTAAAAAAGAAAGAAATGTTGATGAAAATCTTAGCAGTATTCTTTGAAATACATAAAAAATAAAAAAAAAATAAACTATCATAACTGAAGTCTGAAAACTTAGTCTGAATAACTTAGCAAGCTATCTATTTTGTTTTTATCTTTTTTACATATTCCAAAATGTATTTCCTTTAAAATTCAACTTTTAAGAGAAAATTTATTATGTTTTGTTTTAGTATGTATCTCTTTGTATTGGTTTCATGGTCATGTCTGAATAGTTTACATAGACAATATTTTAAATTTACGATAACTATAAACTCTGTTGTGTTACATCAAGTAAAAAAACATTGCAGTTTAAATTTCCAAAGAGGTGAACATTACTTAATAGGGAACAAGTTGATTGGTTTGTTTTAAGGCATGTTAACCCTTGTTGCGTTATTTAATGCCAAAATAAGTTTCTTTTCAAGCAATATTATCATTTCAAGTAACTAATAATAATTATTTGTAAATAATTATAGCTTCAAGTAACTATTCTTAATGCAAATAATTTGCAAACAGTTATATTGTTTAAAATATCCATTTCATATATTCATTTTTATAGCACATATACACTGGATAGTTTCATAAACAGTAAGAATTGCAAAAACTATAAAATGTGAAATAGATGGATATTGGTCTTCTGAAGAATTAAGTTATGAATATAAAATTTGTAATATTCTGTATTCTGTAGTCAACATTTGATTATGAAAAGAAAGTAATTATAATTTTTACTGTCATTTCAGAAGTGGTGATCTGCATGGAACATTCACACTGACTGCATTAAAGTTGATCAAATATACCTTGCTGAGATTATGTTGACGTGGTTTTTGGTATTACTGACTATTATACAAATTTGTCACAGTGTAGATCTGATTTACACTGTGGATGAAGAGAAAAGCCCAGGTACCTACCTGGGAGATATTGCTGCAGACTCAAAAGTGATGGATGATGTTTCTTTAGAAAAAAGAAATTTAATCACATTCAATCAGCTACAACAAGGTGTCTCTAGTAATTCTCAATTGTTTCATGTCTCACAAAAGAAAGGAAAACTCTTTACTGCCCAGACCCTGGATGCTGAATTGTTGTGTAAACGTGACAAGGAGTGTTTCCAGATGGTTGATGTGGCTGTGAGACAAGGAAAAACTTTCATGAAGATTATAAAGATTAAAGTCATAATAAATGATGTCAATGATAATCAACCAGAATTTCCAGAAAAACAGATTCATTTAGAATTCTTAGAAGGAGTAAGTAAAGGATTTAAAAATTCCATTCCCAATGCAATTGATAAAGATGTTGGAGCTGTTAATGCAAAAATAACTTATGAATTGAACAAGAATAATAATGAACCATTCTCACTTCATGTTCACACATTCCCATTTAGAATACCTAAGTTAAGCATTTTAGTAGAGAAAAAACTTGACAGAGAAGATAAGAGCTCCTATAGGGTACAAGTAATAGCCAAAGATGGTGGAAGACCTCCCAAACAAAGTGTTTTAAATGTTCACATATCTGTTGCTGATATCAATGATAACCCACCAGTATTTAGCAAAGATATTTATAATGTCTCTATGAAACATGAAATAGCTAGAAATATTCCAATTGCAAAAGTTACAGCAACTGATTTGGATGAAAATGAAAATGGCAAAGTTTCATATCAAATAAGCCCAGAAACCTCAGAAGATACAAAAAGTTTTTTTGAATTAAAAAAAATGTCAGGAGATATTTTCTTACGTCAAAAGCTACCTTCCAATGAAAACAGAATATTCAGATTATTAGTAACTGCTACAGATCAAGGACAACCACCATTAAGTGGTTTTGCTGTGGTTCTAGTAAATGTAATTAATACTGAAAACAGATCACCAAAAATTTTTGTTACCTTTATGTCTGAATCTACAGATAACAAGGTTTCAATATCTGAAGATGTAGAAGTGGGTAGTTTTATTGCCTATGTCAAAGTGACAGACCCTGATGCTGGACAAAATGGAGAGGTCAACTGTGAGTTGCACCATGATAAATTCCGCTTACAAAAACTCAGATCAAAAGAATACAAAGTGACATTGAAACACAAAGTTGACAGAGAAATGCAAGACCACCATGATGTTACAATCAGCTGTAAAGATGAAGGATCTCCTCCACAACACAGTGATAGCAAGTTCTCGATCAAAGTGAAAGATGTTAATGATGTACAGCCACAATTTGCAAAAGACACATTTAAATTCTCAGTGTTTGAGAATGAAAGTCCAAAGACACCGGTTGGTTCTATCAATGCCACTGATCCTGATCTTGGAGCTGGTGGCCGACTCACATATTCTTTGCTCACCAAAAATGAAGACTTCCTACCTTTCAAGATAACCAGCAATGGCTTGATTTCTACAATCATGTCTCTTGACCATGAGTTCAAAGATATTTATAAATTCAAGGTTTTAGTGAAAGATAATGGAAGCCCTTCACTTGATAATACGGTCAATGTGATTGTGCAGATTGAAGATAAAAATGATAATGCTCCGTATTTTACCTTTCCCAGTGTTAACCCTTTCAATCTGGATGTGAAATATCATCCCATCATACAAAGAACATTACCCTTCTCAAGGCTGCCGACAGTGACAGTCAAGAGAATGCATTTCTCAAATATGAAATAACTTCAGGCAA
The DNA here is from genome assembly GCA_023376005.1 of Doryteuthis pealeii. Taxonomy (NCBI): domain Eukaryota; kingdom Metazoa; phylum Mollusca; class Cephalopoda; order Myopsida; family Loliginidae; genus Doryteuthis; species Doryteuthis pealeii. The sequence goes on from CM042151.1 coordinate 43,023,235, forward strand.
TGATAAACAGTTGTTTGCCATCAATCATTATAGTGGATTGTTGTCTTTCAATCGCTTACTTAGCCAACAAGATGCTGGCTCGTATCACCTGCAGTTTATGGTCAAGGACAGTGGTAGTCCAGTTTTATCTGCCAAGACGTCAATGTTTTTGACGTTGACAGTCAGTAACAATACAGAAGACATGTTAAATGCTGCCTATTCACACAGTGATATCAAGATCCACCAGTATTTACTGATTGTCATTGTGTTGGTTGCAGTGACAGTTGCTATACCAATTACTGCTGCAATTTCCATCTGCATCCTTCGCTGCATTGATACCAGAAGTGTTGCACATGCACATCCATTGGCTGGCACTTCCAGCAAATATTACCCTGAACAGGCACATCCAATGCATCCATCTTACCAGACTACTTACTGGTCAGGTGTGTCTGTTGCTGTGCGAGCAGAACAAGATGTGCTTTGTAGAACTCTACCGGGCAGAGGCAGAAGGCCCCAACATTGTGCAGATGTTTTGGATGATGGACGTAGAAGTTCAGCCCTTGGAATTAAAGTACAAACAGCTACTGAAGTCATCTATGAGGTAGGAAATGATTTTTTCTTTCTTAACTCAGCAAAACATATTTATTTCAATTCACAACAATTCATCACATATTTATCAATTGTTAAAAGTAATTGTGAATATTATTATTGCTTATATGCCTTTTTGTATTGAAATGAAATTAAGAGTTAATATATGTTTCTTATTCCCTTACTATCATTATAAGTTCAGAAAAAAAGAAAAAAAAAAAGAATTCATCTTTATTTTATTATTTTGCATATTCTATTAAAAGGAAATCAGAGGTGCAGCTGGTGGAAAGAGACATGAAGAAAGAAACTACATGGGTCCTGACTGTCACCCTGATATGGGACCCTCTACATATTCTGACAATGAAGATCCCTATGCTGAAAGATATGCAAATCACTGTCAAAATGTGCCTGGTGAGTGTATTTTACTTTACACTTATAATTAGTTATCAAAATTACTTTTATTAAAATGTGAATAGTAGCAAACAAGAATATTATTTAATACTTATTTTTGCAGGTGAAAATACTTAGACATATTTTAATTTTTATGAGATGATTTTAAAATATTATTTACATTTACATATTAATATGAATTAATATATATTTGAATTTCTAAGATTATTTCTGTTCTTGCATTAATTCTATAAATTATACCATTTTGTTATTATAACACCAAACGTTTTCACTTATGATCATGTTTTATGTTACCAATACATTGTCACTTCTAGTGATATTCATATAGTAAATCTTTTATATATAGAAAAGTGAACATAAAAACATTTGAAAGATAATTGTATATTCATTTTTCTCCCCACACTTCAGTTTCTGACACATCTGATTATTATGAGCCACACTCATCCCAGAGTATCCATGAAGAGTATACAGATATGAAGCCTTCAATGCAAACATTCATGTCCCCTGGAGATACAAGGACTGTTCCAAGACGGATGTATAAAGCAGATGTTAACCCTGACTCTGATTATAGGCAATGGACTACCCTCAAGCATAGTTCAGTTGATAGATGCTCATCTGACACCCAGCTACAATTGCACAATATGGAATCAGACTGTGTTACATGTGAGCCACAACAAGAAGAAGAACAAACACAAACTGCAGTAGCTGAAGAGCCTTCACAGGAAGAGGGAGAAGATAACTTAGAATTAATACAACCAATACAAGGGGCACAAAACTCCTTCCACTCACAAAATGTTGAGCAAGATCCTCCACCTGAATCACCACAATCTATACATTCACTACATACATGAATATATAAAAAGCACTTGAATATACTTGATTATATCTAATTCTAACTATTATTTACACTAGGCATTAAAAAAGAAAAGAAAAAAAGAAACAATCTTAAAGCAAAGCAAAAACGTGTTGTAATAATTTTATCAGAATGAATAACTGCAATATATCTTCCTCTTTTTGGTATTAGAACTAGATAGTATTTTTTTTTTAATTTTTGATTAGTTTTCATTTATTAGCAAATTTAACATTGATAAGTGATTCTAAATTGTAAATTTTAATTTAGCAGGTATTTAATTAAAACATACAAAAAAACAAACTACTAAAAAGAGTAACATTTAAAAAGAACACATTTCTTCAACATTTACCTTTAGATCTATATATTTTCACATGAGTTTAAAATTGAGATAAACATTAATTTCCCTGCATTATGTAATTCTGATCATTATTTTTTAAATATTACGTTCCTTTCCATTTGAATGAACTGCATTTTTAAGTGGCCTTTCTTTTCATATGCCATTATCCTTTATAATTATCTTAGATTAATTTGAATTATACAAAATCCTTCTATTTTTGCTTGAGTGATTATATTGCAGAGAAATGTAAAGAAAATATGATAGGTGAAATTTCTATATAAAATATTAATTCTCATAAACCATACTCATTAATTGAATTTTTTTTAAAACAAACTTTTGTAAATAATATTTTGCATATTGCAAAAGAAATATCTATATGATAAATATGAGCATATGAAACATTATAATATACAAAAAACAAAAACACTAAACCTATTAGGCTTGAAACTGTTCCAATTTCCTCCTGCAAACTATTTTGTCTCATTTTGCTGGTTGTGGTGTGGGCAGCCATTTTGTATACAGCACACTTAATAGGACTGTAAGCCTCTTTCTCTCATTCATACAATAACACACACACACACAAATTGAACAGAGAAACCACATTGTTTTGAGCGGACAGCAGCAGTAGTAGCAGAGCTTAGTGTGAGAGTACACATCCACATTTTGTCTCACCCCTAAACAATTTCCTTGACAATATAAAATTGCAGGTAAGTTATGAGCTTTGTTTCTTTATTTTAACTTATAGTCTTTATTGATTAATATGAGCTTTGAAAATGTGCAATTGAAATTTATATTTGAAGATATGAATTTTTTCAGATTTAATACCAATTCATTGCCTACTAAATTCTACTTAACAATCTGAGAAGCTTGAATGTGAATCATTATAACAGTAATTCAAATTTTGTATGCCCTGCTGAAGTTTGTCTTTATTTTTATGGCCATGAAAATTGAATGTTTTCATTGGAGAAATCCATTCCTATTTAATGTCTGTTTCAAACTGCAAATAATCTGTTTCTTCATATTCTACTGACAGTAGTTTATTTCTTTAACTCACATTAATCTATGATAACAGAAAATAACATGTAGTTTTTTCAGTTATTCTTCCAATGTGTGATATATCTAAATGCTTGCTTTTGATATATTAAAAATTAAAATGAATACATGTCTGCAGAGATTAATGCAGTTATATATTTGTAAGCAGAATTTTTTGATAGGGAAAATTTAGCATTTGTGAATTTATTCAATGCTCATAGTTCATTTATGAGAATGGAAAAGTATTTTCTTAATATTTTCATAGCAATTTTCAGCAGTATCATTTTTAATTCTGAAGCAATATTACAATCTGATTACAAATCAGATTGTAATGTTTCTTTCTGAATTCCATCTAATTTTCACACACAGACACAATAATTTGCATTAAAAGAAAACTAATTACAATGAAATGTTATTTTGATTCCATGAATAGTTAAGGAATATGTGATAGCAAACTTAAAGGATGGGAGTTTTGTCAGAAGTAATGCCTGGCTTATATCATAAAAAAAAGAAGCCAGTTACACGTGTGGCTTATCCTGGTTTGTTAGAACGATATGAGTTTAGAAATTTCATTCATATAGTGCATTTATTTTTCAAGTAATTTTTTTCTAACTCAAAAAATAAAAAAAAATAAAAAACACATATACTCTTTTCTAAAACAATAAAAACAGAATAATTATTATTGGAATTACTGTTGAAATACAAATACAAATGAAACTTTATTTTTGACAAAAAGAAAAAGTAAAAAGAAAAATCAGATAAAATCTTATAGAATTAAATTACAGATTTGGGTTTTATAGAAAAAACTACAAAAACAAACAAAAAACAAATCCTTTCTTTGATTTAAAAATATCATCTTTGATCAATTTATAACATATTATTTTGATTTCTTTAGATGTAACTATAGTTTATAAAGTTTTATTTATACAATTTATTAACTATAGTAAATAAAATCTTTAATCTACTTTGTGATATGTATATAATTTCTAAGTTGAGTGGTCACATAGCCAACTTAAAATCTTAGCAGATGCATACATTTATTTAAATGGAGACACTAACGAAATCTATAAAACTTTCATAATTAATAAACTTCAATCTTTAAGTTTATATTTACATGACCTATATACATGATTAAATTTTGATTTAATCTTTAAAACAAAAGTCATACATTTAAAATAGAATTTTTGGGTGAAAATCTGTTTTTATATTATCATTAACTATAAAAAATTAACATCTTGTTTTATTTGTGGCAAAATTAACAAGTTTAACTGAAATGAAATGTTAACAAATAATATTATTCAATAATTTCCACAATAATTTTCATAACACTAAATATCCACTGGTAAAAATAACTTTGGTATAAATTCTAGTCTTTTCAAGAATACATGGACATTTTTGAGGTGTTGATATTTCCCTTTTAATAATAAAATAAAATCAGTGATGTTTCCGCTGCATATCCAGAGCTGATTTAATGCATCCATTATAAATAATTATTTGACTTTGCCAGCTTTAAACAATGATTTTTTTAAAGATTCAGTAAGTGTTTTTAGCCTAAATCATTCTTTTACAGTTTTGGTATTTTAGTTGCCTCTAAGATATCAGAATATTATAATTATAGCCTAAATCATTCTTTTACAGTTTTGGTATTTTAGTTGCCTCTAAGATATCAGAATATTATAATTATAGCCTAAATCATTCTTTTACAGTTTTGGTATTTTAGTTGCCTCTAAGATATCAGAATATTATAATTATAGCCTAAATCATTCTTTTACAGTTTTGGTATTTTAGTTGCCTCTAAGACATCAGAATATTATAATCACCATTTAAACTGTGATCAAATCATTAGAAATTAAGCATTAAAAAGGCAAAGGTTATCAAAATTATTTGAGCTTTTTATAAATAATAAAAGCATTTGAAAAACAAAACAAAACAAGAACAAACTGAAAAATGAATTACTTAAAGTTTCTGATACAATACTAAGGATAACAACTTGCATTTATATATCAAAAAATGTACTGCAAATTAATTTCTATATCAACCTGTCAGTAGTAAGATGACTGAATATATGTAAGCTTATAATTAATACAATATACATCCTTTTTAGCAAAAATATAATTATCATATTTGAACTCCTAAAAGAGTTCATATGATTTTAAAGGAAAAGAACATATACTCATGTTCATATTACTGTGTTACTTACTTGCCCAATAAATCACTAATTTTTGTGTATAAATGAATACCATTAAATATCAGTCTAAAAATTGAAGTAGAATAAACCGAAGGGAAATAACTCTACAACTAGTCATCTTTATACATTAAATAGATTATATTCAAAATAAGAATTAAATTTTATTTAATCCCAATGGTATCATAAATCATTTGTTTTGCATACACATACAAATATTTATGAAACAAAGATTTCTCTTTAGCCAAATGGAGATGAAAACTGAATTAAAAATCTGGATTGTAATGTCTTTCAAGTGATATTTGCGAGACAAATTGAATTATGAATTACTAAACCAGGAATGATGTTTAAAAAAACCTTTTCAGCAATTTAAATAGTTTTTCTCTCCTTATTTCAGATTTACCTGAAAACTCATTACAACAAGGACATACTTTTTAAATATTGAATGATTGTGCTCAAATATAGATATGCTTTTACTTATCTGTACAACTTTGTCAATTTTACACATATGTCTCTGCATAGACTTAACTTATACAATAGAAGAGGGCAAGAGTCCTGGTACCTACCTGGGAGATATTGCTGCCGATTCAAATATAATGAAATCTGTTCCACTTGAAGAGAGACGTTTAGTTACATTCAACCAATTGCAACAGAGCACAACAGGCAGCTCTCACTTGTTTCATGTCTCCAAGAAGAAAGGGAAACTTTTCACAACTCAGACTTTTGATGCTGAGTCCCTTTGTACCTACAATACAGAATGTTTCCAAATGGTTGATGTGGCTGTACGACAAGGAACAACTTTCATGAAAATTATAAAGATCAAGGTTATTATTAATGATGTTAATGATAATCGACCTGAATTTCCACAGAAGCAGATCAACATTGAAATCTTAGAAGGAGTGAGTAAAGGTTTTAAAAACTCCATTCCAAATGCTATTGACAAAGATGTCGGATTTGATAATTCACAGATAAACTATGAACTACAAAAGGATGATGGTGAACCTTTTTCTTTGAAAGTTTATAAAAGACCATTTGGAGCACTAAAGTTAAGTATTGTAGTAGAAGAAAAACTTGACAGAGAAAATAAGGATACTTACAGAGTACAAGTGATTGCCAAAGATGGAGGATTACCACCAAAAGAAAGCAGGCTACTAATCCTTATAAAGGTAACAGATATTAATGACAACCCACCAGTATTTACAAAGGACATCTACAATATTTCTATTGAAAATAAGCAGTATGGAGAGACACCAATTGTAGTAGTCTCTGCAACAGACATGGATATAGGACAGAATAGTGAGATTACATATGATTTTGGTCCAGAAACATCAGTAGATGTCAAAAATTTATTTGAATTAAATAAAATGACAGGGAATGTACATTTACAACAAAAATTACCTACTAATCAAAAACCTAATTATAAACTATTTATAGAAGCAATAGATGGAGGTCAACCACCTTTACAAGGATTTGCTACAGTTTTAATTAATATCATCAACACACAAAACAGACCTCCCAACATATTTGTGACTTTTATGTCAGAGGCAATAGATAACACAGCCACCATTTCAGAAGACACTGCAGTGGGAAATTTTGTTGCTTATGTCAAAGTGATGGACCCTGATGCTGGACAAAATGGAGAGGTCAACTGTGAGTTGCACCATGATAAATTCCGCTTACAAAAACTCAGATCAAAAGAATACAAAGTGACATTGAAACACAAAGTTGACAGAGAAATGCAAGACCACCATGATGTTACAATCAGCTGTAAAGATGAAGGATCTCCTCCACAACACAGTGATAGCAAGTTCTCGATCAAAGTGAAAGATGTTAATGATGTACAGCCACAATTTGCAAAAGACACATTTAAATTCTCAGTGTTTGAGAATGAAAGTCCAAAGACACCGGTTGGTTCTATCAATGCCACTGATCCTGATCTTGGAGCTGGTGGCCGACTCACATATTCTTGCTCACCAAAAATGAAGACTTCCTACCTTTCAAGATAACCAGCAATGGCTTGATTTCTACAATCATGTCTCTTGACCATGAGTTCAAAGATATTTATAAATTCAAGGTTTTAGTGAAAGATAATGGAAGCCCTTCACTTGATAATACGGTCAATGTGATTGTGCAGATTGAAGATAAAAATGATAATGCTCCGTATTTTACCTTTCCCAGTGTTAACCCTTTTAATCTGGATGTGAAATATCATCCCCATCATACAAAGAACATCACCCTTCTAAAGGCTGCCGACAGTGACAGTCAAGAGAATGCATTTCTCAAATATGAAATAACTTCAGGCAATGATAAACAGTTGTTTGCCATCAATCATTATAGTGGATTGTTTGTCTTTCAATCGCTTACTTAGCCAACAAGATGCTGGCTCGTATCACCTGCAGTTTATGGTCAAGGACAGTGGTAGTCCAGTTTTATCTGCCAAGACGTCAATGTTTTTGACGTTGACAGTCAGTAACAATACAGAAGACATGTTAAATGCTGCCTATTCACACAGTGATATCAAGATCCACCAGTATTTACTGATTGTCATTGTGTTGGTTGCAGTGACAGTTGCTATACCAATTACTGCTGCAATTTCCATCTGCATCCTTCGCTGCATTGATACCAGAAGTGTTGCACATGCACATCCATTGGCTGGCACTTCCAGCAAATATTACCCTGAACAGGCACATCCAATGCATCCATCTTACCAGACTACTTATTGGTCAGGTGTGTCTGTTGCTGTGCGAGCAGAACAAGATGTGCTTTGTAGAACTCTACCGGGCAGAGGCAGAAGGCCCCAACATTGTGCAGATGTTTTGGATGATGGACGTAGAAGTTCAGCCCTTGGAATAAAAGTACAAACTGCTACTGAGGTCATCTATGAAGTGAGTACTCTATTTATTTATAATAGTGGATGATTTTAACATTTTTATATTTCTATTATTGGTTTAGGATTCATTAATATATTATATTTTAAATTATGAGCTACATGGAAAACTATGTAGAAGTTTTAAAAATTTTCCGAAGATATTCATGTTTTTTTAAATTTTATTAAATTTGAGACAAATATTTCTCTTCATAATTCTTACTCTTTTTAATGAAATATCTAATATGCAATTATTGAGCTGCTTCAAAAGGAAAATCAAACATATAGGTGATTTAATTTCATAGATAGCTCATTTGAAACAAATGATACTTTGTATTATTCTATCTGTAGTTGTTACCATTTACAAGGTGTTCTTTTAAATAACAAAAGAATTTCTCATTACATAATGATTCCTTATACTTTCATTGTAGTTGAATTTAGTTTCTTCTTATAATTATTCCATAATACATCAATTCTTTGATTTTTTTGTGTGTTTTTAACATATAATAAAGGAAATCAGAGGTGCAGCTGGTGGTAAGAGACATGAAGAGAGAAACTGCATGGGACCTGACTATCATCCTGATATGGGACCCTCAACTTATTCTGACAATGAAGATCCCTATGCTGAAAGATATGCTAATCACTGTCAAAATATATCTAAAAGTAAGCAAAACTTTTTTAATAATCTGAATAAACAAGAAAAATTATGTGTAGAAGTAGGGCCATTTTCAAGCAGCACATTCTTTTTCACTGGACAGATATACAATTAATGACTATTCTATAGTAGAATTTAAAGTATGGTTAATATAAGGAATGATAAACAGCATCACATATGATGAACTGGTGCAATATTTATCAATGTCATGTTTAGGTGATCATTGTCTGAACTGTAATCCAATGAATGTTTTACTGGAAACATGATTATTCTTATTGCAGCAATAGATGTTTAAACTAAGACTGAATATTGTTAAGTTAACAATAAAAATAATATATTCAGTTAATAAATAACTGTTTAGTTCTACAAAAAGATTCTGTCCTTAATTTTAAACCAAATGTTTGTTTCTTTTCAATAATCAATGCTACAATATTTTGAAAATCATAAATGGATGTCATGTTAAAATAACTCCCAATATAAATACATAAAAATACTACGTGTCAATATCTGATTGCTGAAATTGGATAATTATATGATGAATGTAGTGAATTATATACAACATATTTCAACATAGATTGATCCATCAGGTGGATATATAATGTAATTCATAGCAGAAGGCTTCTGGCTCATTAGTTTTTCTATCTTCACTAGTTATTACTCATGAAAGATATGTTTAAATTTCTATGAGACCATTTATTTTAGAAAAGAAATTAAATAACATATCTAATATATTTATATATATATATATATATATTATATATATATATATATATATATATCTGATTACCACTTTTTATGTTATGTTAACTGGTCACTTGCTTTCATCTTTGAAAAAAGGTAGGCCTCATATTACAATAACAATGAAATTTCTCATTACTCAAATCAAACATCACTTTGTAATAGAATATTGTGTGTGTGTGTGAATGAAAAGAATCCACACATTAAAATTGGTAAATAAGTTTGAAAAATTGTTATTAATACTAACAGCTTTCCAGCTGAAGTCATCATCAGAAAATATCTATTTCAACATTAAACTTACAAGCATTAGAATCATAATGAGAATATTGGTTATGATATAAAAATGTTTTCAAATTTGAAAATATATATCAATAAACATTGTGTTTTATATATGTAGCTATTTTAAACATAAAAAGGCACAAAAACAACAGAATTCAACAGTAAAACAATGAATAAATCTAATCTTATATTTCAAAATATTTTTTATTTTATTTAGAAATCTTTTATTAACACTGTTGTATCATGCTAATAAATTGAAAACTACTTCAGTTTCTTTACCGACCTTTGAATATTCTTTACAGATACAGATGCCTCTGATTATTATGAGCCACACTCATCACAGAGTATCCATGAGGAGTATACAGATATGAAGCCTTCAATGCAAACATTCATGTCCCCTGGAGATACAAGGACTGTTCCAAGAAGGTTATACAAGGAAGATGTTAACCCTGACTCTGATTATAGGCAATGGGCTACTCTAAAGCATAGTTCAGTTGATAGATGCTCATCTGACACCCAGCTACAATTGCACAATATGGAATCAGACGGTGTTACATGTGAGCCACAACAAGAAGAAGAACAAACACAAACTGCAGTAGCTGAAGAGCCTTCACAGGAAGAGGGAGAAGATAACTTAGAATTAATACAACCAATACAAGGGGCACAAAACTCCTTCCACTCACAAAATGTTGAGCAAGATCCTCCACCTGAATCACCACATTCTATACATTCACTACATACATGAATATATAAAAACACTTGAATATACTTGATTATATCTAATTCGAACTATTAGCTGAATTATTTACACTAGGCATTAAAAAAAGAAAGAAACAAACAAACAACCTTAAAGCAAAGCAAAAACATGTAATAATTTTATCAGAATGAATAACTGCAATATATTTTCCTCTTCTTGGTATTAGAACTAGATGGTATTTTTTTTTTTTAAATTTTGATAAGTTTTCATTTATTAGCAAATTTAACATTGATAAGTGATTCTAAATTGTAAATTTTAATTTAGCAGGTATTTAATTAAAACATACAAAAAAAAAAACTACTAAAAAGAGTAATATTTAAAAAGAACACATTTCTTCAACATTTACCTTTAGATCTATATATTTTCACATGAGCTTAAAATTGAGATAAACATTAATTTCCCAGCATTATGTAATTCTGATCATTATTTTTTAAATATTACGGTCCTTTCCATTTGAATAAACTGCATTTTTAAATGGCCTTTCTTTTCATATGCCATTATCCTTTATAATTATCTTAGTTCAATTTGAATTATTTAAAATCATTCTATTTTTGCTTGAGTAATTATATTGCAGAGAAATGTTTAAAAAATATGATAGGTGAAATTTCTATATAAAATATTGATTCTCATAAACCATACTCATTAATTGAATTTTTTTAAAACAAACTTTTGTAAATAATATTCTTCATGTTGCAAAAGAAATATCTATATGATACACATGAGTATATGAAACATTACATTATATACAACAAAAAAACACAAAACCTGTTCCAATTTCCTCCTGCAAGCTATTTTGCTTTCATTTTGCTGGTTGTAATGTGGGCAGCCATTTTGTATACAGCACACTTAATAGGACTGTAAGCCTCTTTCTCTCATTCATACAATAACACACACATACACACAAACACATACACACACAAATTAAACAGAGAAACCACATTTTTGCGAGTGGACAGCAGCAGCAGTAGTAGCAGAGCTTAGTGTGTGAGCACACATCCATGTATCTCTTGTTTCATCTCCAAAGAGTTTTCTTGTCAATACAAAATTACAGGTGAGTTTAATTCAGTTTTTTTCCTGAGAAGTATAATAATGTTGAAACAGAGATGTTATCCTTTGATTGTACATCATTCCATTCACTACTGATTATAATTATGTTACTAAATGATACATTGATTCTTTAATGAGAATAACATACCAGTTATTTTAAAAATGTATTTCAGTCACATATGAGTCATCAAATTCATATTTTTATGTTTATTTCATACAAAAAATATAAATTACCATCTTTGATCACAACATTCAACTGTATTTAACCAGATAACACTAACAAAACCAGACATTTGAAGCATTAAACTTGAAAATGTGTGAATAAGTTAGTAATCTTTACTTTTAGACTTGGATGAATATCCTAATGTTTAAGCATATTTTAAAAGTCTCTCTGTATTTATAAGTTCTTTATTGATTATCATTTTAATTTAAAACTAATTTTATCCTCTATCACTAAAAAGCTCACCATTTTTATTTTATTTCAAAACAAATTAATTATGCATTGATACATGAGTATATCAAAAGTAAAATCTCTGATGGAATTTTGATTGGTATGTTTTTCAAATCACTCATAAAATTGATTTTTCTTTATCTAAGACTCTTTTTTTTCTTTTTAATGTAAACACTTATTTTCCTTACTGATTTTAAAAAAAGAACATTTTTTTCTATGATTGAATCATACGTTTTTTATTTACTCTTTTATTGCATCTACATTTTTCAATGCACAAACATTATTTCATTTAAATTAGAAGCTGGTTTCATATTCTTTACTCTTTTATTTTGATAGCATGTTTTTGTCAAATTTGATTAAAGACACAAAGAACCTTTGTAACATTTTTAAAGCAGGAAATGCATTAGAATTGAACAATTCAAAAGTGGTACTTTTTTCTTTTAATATATGCTAATCAATAGACAGCAAAACATGTCAGAAAAGTATATTAATATTTGGTCATAAATAGTGAAACTTACAGATAAATCTAACAGATCCCAATTCAAATATTAGTTTCAATTTTGGTTTAACTAGATTTAGATGTGTAGTGTATATGAAGTAAGAATTATGTACTCTTTTAACTAAAGATATTCAACTAAATTCCCCATATCATTGAATATTTTGCATATTTTTTATAATTATGTCAATCCTAATGTTTATTAAAGTAAAGTTAAATGAGAAAAACAAAACAAAAAAAGAACAACAACAACAAAAAACAATTCTTTTAAACAAACAACTACAATATTTTTTGCAAAATAATGCAAAAAAAAAAAATCCTGTCCATAACATTCTTCTTTGACAAGTACATAACCCCCCCATCCCCTAAAACAATTAGGTAATCCATACAGATATATGTTAATACTTGCAAAATAAAACTGAAAGACATTGAGATAATAAATATGTTAGAAACACAAACATAAAATGACATATGTAAGGAGAGGAGTCATATCTCAAGGAAAAAAAAGTTATGAACAGAAGAATATGAGGTGAAAAATACAGCTTGATAGATTATAATCTTTGTAAAGAAAAATGCACAAAAGTAACTTTCTGAATAAGATTTATTTTTATTTCAACATTGAATTTTTTTTCACAGCTATCTATTAAAAAGATAATTATAGTTCTTGATTTGATGTTAATTTACAAGTAATTTATATATTCAGCATTTTTATTAACTATAATATGTTTTGTAAATTAAGTTAAGAACATAAATTAACTAACCAAGAATGCATAAAAGTAAACAATTATTTAATTAAGTGCTAAAATGTATATAATTTGTTTTCAACAATGTAAAATTTGATTCATTATTAATCTTATACTGTTCAATCATTAAGTACAAACAGTAAACAGACAATGAATTATTTTTTTTTCGAATAATGATTATTACTTGTATATTCATTTCAGATACTAAATAAATTTTTTCTGAGCAAGGAATTATCTACAGAAATGTTTACATCAATATATGCTTTATTAGCAATCATTCATACCAGCCAATGCATAGATTTGACATACAGTGTGGATGAAGGCAAAAGCCCTGGTACCTACCTAGGAGATATCACAGCTGATTCTATGGTAATGGATAATGTCCCATTAGAAGAAAGACGTTTGGTTACATTTAACCAATTGAAGCAAAGTTCTTCAAGCAATTCTCATTTATTCCATGTTAGCAAGAAGTCAGGAAAATTATTCACAGCACAAACCCTTGATGCTGAATCACTTTGCATCTATGACACAGAATGTTTTCAAATGGTGGATGTAGCAGTACGACAAGGGAAATCTTTTATGAAGATAATAAAAATTAAAGTTATAATAAATGACATCAATGATAATGAGCCAAAATTTCCTGAAAAACAGGTCAATATACACTTTTTAGAAGGAGTCAGCAAAGGATTTAGAAAGACCATCCCTAATGCAATAGATAAGGATATTGGAGTAGTTAATTCTAAAATAACATATGAGCTGAAGAAAAATAATCATCCATTTTCTTTATCAGTTCATAGTACACCTTATGGAACACCAGAACTTAGCGTTTCAGTTGAAGAGAAATTAGACAGAGAAAAGAAAGACTCATATATGATACAAGTAATTGCCAAGGATAGTGGGACTCCTATAAAGCAAACTATTCTCAATGTCTTTATATCTGTTGATGACATAAATGATAACGCACCAATATTTACAAAAGACATTTACAATGTCTCAATAAAAAATAAAGACTATGGAGATATGCCAATTGTTATTGTGTCTGCAACAGATCTAGATGCTGGAGATAATGGACAAATATCTTATTTTTTCAGATCTCAAACTTCAGAAGAAGTCAAAAACTATTTTGAATTAAATCGATTAACTGGAAAAATATTTTTACGACAAAAGTTACCATTAGATAATAAAAATAATATTTATAGATTGTTCATTGAAGCAGCAGACAGTGGTAGATCACCTTTAACAGGCTTTACCTTAGTTTTGGTAAATGTAGTCAATACACAAAATAGACCACCCAACATATTTGTGACTTTCATGTCGGAAGCGACAGATAACACAGCTACCATTTCTGAAGATGTAGAGGTGGGTAGTTTTATTGCCTATGTCAAAGTGACAGATCCTGATGCTGGACAAAATGGAGAGGTCAACTGTGAGTTGCACCATGATAAATTCCGCTTACAAAAACTCAGATCAAAAGAATACAAAGTGACATTGAAACACAAAGTTGACAGAGAAATGCAAGACCACCATGATGTTACAATCAGCTGTAAAGATGAAGGATCTCCTCCACAACACAGTGATAGCAAGTTCTCGATCAAAGTGAAAGATGTTAATGATGTACAGCCACAATTTGCAAAAGACACATTTAAATTCTCAGTGTTTGAGAATGAAAGTCCAAAGACACCGGTTGGTTCTATCAATGCCACTGATCCTGATCTTGGAGCTGGTGGCCGACTCACATATTCTTTGCTCACCAAAAATGAAGACTTCCTACCTTTCAAGATAACCAGCAATGGCTTGATTTCTACAATCATGTCTCTTGACCATGAGTTCAAAGATATTTATAAATTCAAGGTTTTAGTGAAAGATAATGGAAGCCCTTCACTTGATAATACGGTCAATGTGATTGTGCAGATTGAAGATAAAAATGATAATGCTCCATATTTTACCTTTCCCAGTGTTAACCCTTTCAATCTGGATGTGAAATATCATCCGCATCATACAAAGAACATCACCCTTCTAAAGGCTGCCGACAGTGACAGTCAAGAAAATGCATTTCTCAAATATGAAATAACTTCAGGCAATGATAAACAGTTGTTTGCCATCAATCATTATAGTGGATTGTTGTCTTTCAATCGCTTACTTAGCCAACAAGATGCTGGCTCATATCACCTGCAGTTTATGGTCAAGGACAGTGGTAGTCCAGTTTTATCTGCCAAGACGTCAATGTTTTTGACGTTGACAGTCAGTAACAATACAGAAGACATATTAAATGCTGCCTATTCACACAGTGATATCAAGATCCACCAGTATTTACTGATTGTCATTGTGTTGGTTGCAGTGACAGTTGCTATACCAATTACTGCTGCAATTTCCATCTGCATCCTTCGCTGCATTGATACCAGAAGTGTTGCACATGCACATCCATTGGCTGGCACTTCCAGCAAATATTACCCTGAACAGGCACATCCAATGCATCCATCTTACCAGACTACTTATTGGTCAGGTGTGTCTGTTGCTGTGCGAGCAGAACAAGATGTGCTTTGTAGAACTCTACCGGGCAGAGGCAGAAGGCCCCAACATTGTGCAGATGTTTTGGATGATGGACGTAGAAGTTCAGCCCTTGGAATTAAAGTACAAACAGCTACTGAAGTCATCTATGAGGTAGGGATCAGTTTTTTATTTTTTAAATCTTTTACTATTCAATAATTTTCATAATATAAAAATTCATATGTATTTTGATTATCATCAGCAATTAAACTTTTCCTCATGTTCTTATTCATCTTCATTATTTATTGAAATTATTTTAATCACTTAATTTTATTACTGTTTCTTTATGTATTTTTATGTTGAAAGGAAATCAGAGGTGCAGCTGGTGGTAAGAGACATGAAGAGAGAAACTGTATGAGTACTGATTGTCACCCTGATATAGGACCCTCAAATTACTCTGACAATGAAGATCCATATGCTGAAAGATATGCAAATCACTGTCAAAATGTGCCTGGTAAGTTGGAAATATATCAGTTCAGATCTATAATTTATACTATAAATGACCTTTAGAATAAAACAAAAATTAAAAAATGAATAATATTCATGAAAGCAGGCTGAAAAATTTGTATGATGTGATGTCATATCTGCTGTTGATGATTTTTTGACTAATGGGGTCCAAACATTGCTGATTGGTCAGCCTATGAACTTTTCAGATGACCCTTGAATTTATTTAAAAGGTCAATTATTTTTGTAAACTTATTTTTTTCTTTCTTTTATTCATTTCAGCATCAGACACATCTGATTATTATGAGCCTCATTCATCCCAGAGTATCCATGAGGAGTATACAGATATGAAGCCTTCAATGCAAACATTCATGTCCCCTGGAGATACAAGGACCGTTCCAAGACGGTTATATAAGGAAGAAGTCAACCCCGATTCTGATTATAGGCAGTGGACTACCTTGAAGCATAGTGCAGTTAATAGATGCACTTCTGACACCCAGCTACAATTAGACAATGTGGAATCCGACAATGTTGCATGTGATCCCCAGCAAGAACAAACAGCAGCAGAAGAGCTTACAGAGAAACAGGAAGAACCAAGCTCAGATATAATCCAGCCAATGCAAGAAACACATATACCAGTACAAAATTCACCCTATACAGAAAATATTGAACAAGAAAATGTTGAACAAAAACTTTTAACAAATATTCCAACATCCTAATGCTAAGTACATGCATGAATATAAAAGGATTTGTCTGAGATTATTTCCCAAACTATAATAAATTACTCAGAACTTAAAAAGTTCAAATTAGAAAGTAAATGATTATCATAATAGATGTTTATATTTTAAAATCCAATAGCAATTATAAACAAAGGTCCAATAGCAATTTCTAATATATATATATATATATCATGAACAGATTTTCTATCTTGTACTATTCTAAGTAAGTTAGTGTCATAGCAATTGTTAAATGTTAAATGACAAATGACAATGGAGACATGACTTGACTAAATGTTTTTCATAAAAATTATATAAAATCACTTTTTTCTCAGTCATTGATTTATCAATCTTTACAAAAAAAATCATTAAACTGAGAAAAGAACTAATAAAACTTTAAAACTGATTAACTCCACTGATGAATGAAAATTTGCCAAGAAATGTCATGAATGAACACTCATCAGTAAATACTATGCATAATCATTTTTTTATTCAGTTAATCATAAACAAGTTATCTAATATTCCTCATCTAATTTTACAAAGATAATACTTTGAGATTGCAACAACTTTCTTTTTCTAGTATACATAGACAATTTTTAAGTATAAACACTATTGTTTCAGAAGAATTTTTGTTAAATGCAAATACAAACTGATGGTGATAAAATCTGAAGGAGATATTGATTCCCCAACAAGCAGATGGATTAACATATGTTTGTTATCTCAGAACATGAAGAGACTTTATTCACTGATTACTATCCATTGGAAAAATCAGAAAAGCATAATGAATATAATAAACAAAATAGTAACCTAAGTGATCTGCTGAAGTCAGCACTCTGGATAGGAATTGGGTTTTTATTGCTTATTCACACACAACCATTTTTCCTGCATATGTATGGAAGCTCAGTGCTCTCAACAAAGCAGTAGACATTTCCTCTAACATATGAAACAATAAGAGCAGCAGCAGCTGCCACAACAATAGAAGGGGAAATGTATGCTTGGATACCCACATCCCCATCTGTTCCTAATACAATCTTCCAGTGGACACTATTTCAGGTTAGTTGACATTGTTTTTTTGTTGTTTTCTTTTCTTTCTTATTTCTCTTGTTACCATTGCTTGGTATAATAATGACCTGGATAGAGCCATGTTTCTTAAATTTAGTATATGCGTGTGCACACACACACTTGGAGCTTCAGAAAAAGGGAGAGAATTGTTTTTCTTTGTACCTCAGCCCCTGTTCATGCTTTGTACAAAACAAATTTATTTATTTCTGGTAAAAATTGTGTAGCTGACATTTGAGTCATCATGGTAAAAATAAATAAATTACAAAAATAAATAAGTAAATCATTTTTTTTACTGCAGAAGTATTTTCTTTTCATGTACCTTTGTTTCCCCCCCCTCAAAGTGGTAAAATATTCTTTTAAGTTTGTTTAGTAAATAAATTAGCTGTTTATTAATTACACTTGAATATAATTTGATACTATATGGGTTACACTAATAGGCTAATTACATTTTTATATGCTTTATATCTATTTAAAAAAAAATTGATCTCACATTTTAACCACAATTTCATAAGTAATCTAACAATTTTTATCATCATAATTATGCATTTTTAGATCAATGATAAATTTTTTGGAAATAAAAATAAAATGCATACCTAATAGGTTTTTTAAAAATAAATATTTTTCAATAGGAGCTACATAACATTTATTTTCTTTATATAAAAGATTCATTTTCATAAAACCTCATTCAGGCACCAGTGAATCATAGCACATAGTTTGGGAACTACTAGTTTAAATTGACATATTCATTTTACCAATAAAAGAGCTGAAAAAGCATCTTTATTTTAAAAAAATAATTTTATTTATTTATTTTTTTGTAATGGAGTAACCAAAAGCTAAAAAGGGCAAAATGATTAGGTTTATATAAAATGGTAAAACAGTATATTCAAAAGGAGAACACAAAATATACAAATTAATAAGTGGGAAAATTCAAAATAATAATATGATTGAATTAAGAGGGTAGATGTAGGAATTTGATTAAGCACATTGAAACATTATTAACTTTTCAATATTGCAATAATAGTAGAGTAACCAATTGTATGTGCCATAAAAAAAGATTTATATGCACTAATTTCAAGTAAATTTAAAGATTTTTTTCTGCTCATTTTACTGAAGAATCTCTGTGTTAGTGTGAAAATATAATAAGCCTTACTTTATATGTGGTTACAGTGATCTAGATTTAAGATCAGATGTTATTGTTGCTCCTAAATCTTTATTTCAGGTCTTGTATGCCTAGGTGTATTACTGAACATTTCTCTACATTAAACCTTAACAACCATTTGGTTGATCTTTCAAAGAAGGAATTCAGTTCCTACTGTAAATCTTACTAT
Organism: Doryteuthis pealeii; assembly: GCA_023376005.1. Taxonomy (NCBI): domain Eukaryota; kingdom Metazoa; phylum Mollusca; class Cephalopoda; order Myopsida; family Loliginidae; genus Doryteuthis; species Doryteuthis pealeii. Next base: position 43,042,749 of record CM042151.1, read on the forward strand.
GCCTCTCAGTGCTTTGGGGTTTGGAAGTTTGCAAAAATTGCAGGAATATTTCAGAGTATTCTAAGCATCACTTAAAAAAAAAAAAAAGAAAAAAAGAAAAGAAAAGTAGAAGGCCAGAAACACTTCTCTGTGGTACTTCACCTGTGACTTCTTTTGATTCTAAGGTTTCTCCCCCCCCCTTTACAAAACTAAGATCTTTCTTCAAAGAAGGAAAATAACCATTAGTCAGAATTTTCAATTTACTCAAGGAACTTTCCAAACACTGAGTGAATAAATTACTATTAGCTACAAGTACTGACCTTCACTACTAAATCCAAAATTTAACCCCCCCCCCTTTTTTATTTAAAAAATGTGACCCATACCCCCTCCCCAAATAAAAACAGCAGTCATTTTTAAAGAAAATACCATCAATTGAATTGTTCATTCACATTTAAACTTTCTATATTATCAAAATAGAGGCACAAATGAACAAGATATAACAAAATATATAAATTAACATTTTTGTTTAAAATTTATAATAGGTTCAAGCAACACAAATATTTCCATAATTATTTTTTTCTTTCTTTTATTCATAGATATGTATAAGACTTTGCACTTAAATTTTAAACCATGCTATAATGTGTGTGTGTGTGTGTGTGTGTGTGTGTGTGTGTGTGTGTGAAATATAGACAGTGCCATCACCAGAATGAGGTTGAAGACAATGTTAAACTACTTTAGGAACTTCAGCTCCTGCTTTTGAATTCAGAATTATCCTTCCACCAAGACAAAAAAAAGACATTTGCTGAATTATCATGGGAGATTTACACTCTGAAGGAAATTTAATTTCTTAAATTTCTGAGTACTTGTAATATAAAGTAGTCATTAGTATTTTGATTTTGTAAAGATTTATGGCTTTTAAAAATATAACAGACAATTTTAAAAATATATTTTCATTTTCATCATCATTAACTAGTATTTTTAATTTTAATGTTTAATGATATTAAATTTTTAAAATTTAATTTTAATTAACTGAATATCAACGAGAGCTTAACCTTTATTACCTCTGATCTGCCCAGTTTGTTGTAGATTCATAGTCAAAGTGAGTTGCAATAAAAAGCAAGTAAAAAAGAAAAAAATAGACAAAAGAAAATACTAGTCTAAATCAATAAGAGAATATTTTCTATACAAAATTTTATTTGAAATTAAAATCAATTGGTTGAATCAGCAATAGATAAGAACATCAATCTGGAAACAAAATCATGATTTTCAAATTTTTTTTTTTAACAATTAATCTGTGTGCCTTTGATATTGTCAACATAATGTTTCAGTCGATTCTCAAAATACGAAACATTATGTTGACAATATCAAAAACCCAAAGAAGAGATTTGATTGTCTGAAGGAAAAAAAGTTGGAATGTCAATGACTATTCTTAAAATTATACACAATAAAGCATGAGCTTGCTTGATTTTCCAGAAGAAAGAAAGAAAGAAAAAAAAATTTGCTGTTGTTTTTTTCCCCCTTTGTACTCCACCATTCATAAAATTCTGATGATAGAGAGAAGAGGAGAGGAAAGAAAAAAATCTTGATGAAATATTGATCAATACAAATTCTACTCATTGTCCTATATAAATATATATATGTATTTTTTATAGCCACTATAAACTGTATTTCAAAATATAAATTCCAGGAGTTAACAATGAAAAAAATTAAATCATTTGAAAATAAAAAGATCCTACTCAGCAAGATATGTTCTTTTCTCTTGAATGAAAATTTTTATTTCCTTTGTCAGTTAATGGCTGTAGGCTACCATTACACATATAGCACATGGAAGAGTTGGCTTCCTTCCCTCATGCATGCATTCAGTCACTCCTCCTTCCACCTACACAAACATTTGCTAGTAATGCTATCATCACAGAAGAGAATCAATAGCAGCTGATGCAGATCTGCACCTTAACACACCCAAACCCACACCCACAGCCTTTATTTCATTACAAGTTTCCAATGAATCTGACACTCACAAGTTAATAATTCAGGATTCATTGATTTCACTGACACAGGGTTTTTGATTTTTTATGCAAGAGTTCAGGGTTAGATTTCGGTTTTGTCAGGTAATATTTTATACCCTGATAAATAACAAGTTGCAGAATAAAAAAAAAACATGTCAGCTAAATATGAGTCATTGAATTGCTATGTTCTGATTAAACATCATTCCATTTGGATGAATCTTCCATTTAAAAGGTCACCTTGTTTAGGAAGAAAGTCAATTATACCTCACCTAATTTAAAGTTGATTTAATAAAAAACATAGTGGAAATAATGAATGGATGGAAAAAAATGAAGTGAAATATATATACATACACACGTGTGTATATATAAGCAAACATTTCAATCACACTCATGCACATTGTAATTCGTAAATTTTGCATTCAAACAAAAAATGGTCTATTCTAAAATTTCATCTGTTCATTTAGCAGCTAGTTTGTATAGTGTCTAAATGCAAAATTTATGAATTTACATTTTAAATTTAAAATACATTCAAGTTATTTTTCAGAAAAAATATTTCCTAACTTTAATGATTAATGTAAATCAGGCGAAAAAAAAAATTATTATAATTTCTGTGTATTTTGTATACATACAATAAAGTACCACACCTAAAAATAATTGTAAATTTTTAAAATCTTTTGTTATTCATGATTAATATAATCAGTATATTTTCAGTTAATTCAAGTAATTAAGTAACATAATATTACTGAAATTCATTTTTTTTAAAAGAAGAAAGAAAAAAAAAAAAGAAAAGAAAAGAAAATAGCAATTTATATAGTAAAATAATAGAATATTAAATTTCTAAGTAAACAGATCATTTCTACTTTTGGAGGCATTTAGATATTTTGAAAAGAAATATTCATAAAGATAAAAACATTTTTTACCCTGAAAATAAATGCAAATGCAGACACAAAAAGTAAACAGAAAATATTCCTAACCTCTTTATTGGTTTTAATACACAAAAAGGTAAACAAATATAAAATCTTAATATTTTTGCCAGATTAAATTATAAATTTTTCAAACATACTTTTAAGATAATGTATCTGTAAAAGGAAATATTTATTCTTACATTAAGTTATCTGTGAATCCATGAAGATTTTATATAGTTTTTTTTATATAAATAATATGTAAAATAAAAATAATCTAAAACTTAAATAACTCTTATTTATTTTTTAATCTAATTAAAAAAAAAATTAATTTAAAAAGATTATTCTAATTCATTTAAGAAAATAATTTAATAAAATAAGTTTTTAAAAAATCAACCTACTTCACATTTTAAATAATGAAACTATTTATATGATTCCTCATAAAAATATCCTAGTATTTAAAGAGGAATGTTTTTTACATATATAAAAATATTTCTAAAATTATCTATCTACCTACACAAAATTTAAGCAGTACCCATTTTATCATCAAATAATTTGATAAAAAATAAGTATTTCAATGAAATATAGTAATAAGTGTATTATATTGTTTCAATTTGAAGTGTACTACCAGGCTTTACCCATGTGTCATGCATAATAGTTGCCAATACATAGAAGAGCCATTAACTGTCTTAATGAAAGCATTCTGTAATATGACTGTCACAGTTTTTCTAATCTAAACTCAAACATAGTGTTATACCAAATTAAAGTATTAGTGTATATAAACATTGGCATCGATGATAGTGCCCAACCCCATAGAGTGTATGCAATCCGGGAATACCTGCACTGTAATGTCATTGGCACTTTTCTGTAACCTGCAGTCTCAAAAGTCTTGATATTAAAACTATGGAACATTTGTACAGCATCTTGGAACATAAAGTATGAGGTATAATCATTCAAACACTTGCAGAACTTGCAGAGGTCCCCCACGAAAAATGGTGTAATATTCTCTAGATGCAAATCAGAAGATTAATAATCACTATGAGAATGAATTTGGAAAGTGTTATTTGTATGAATGATGGTTATTTTAAATATTGACATGTTTTCCAAATACAAGCCCAAGAAAGCGTTAGCATTTTTTTCTTTTTCTTTCTGATAATTGTGATTATGTGCAGTATATAGATAAATGTGCAGAAGCAAACTTGTTTCTGACAACATTCTGCCATAAATTGCTTTCCCTACAATGCTGCAATTAAAATACATATTTCTGGTATATCATGTTTTTTTAAAACCACATTTGCATAACATATACAGATTTTACATTTAATTTTGAGTGAGAGAGAACACGAGTTGAGAGACGGGCTAGGCTTTGCCTGGTGTGTGGGACTGACCTGGGATCGAGCCCACGTCCTTCGGGGTGTGAAAAGGCGACACTTTGGTGCGGGCACCGGAATCGAGATGCCACTGTCCCGTATGTGAACGCCAGATGCCCGGATAGCTGCGGGCATTCTGGCAACTGGAATTGAGTTGACAGTCCCATATGTGAAGCACAGACGCCCGGATGATAGAAGCAGACCTGTGTATAAATAGAAGGAAATACCCAGAAGCGGCGAGTGCAGAAACGAATGTTGCTACGATAGCTGCTAGAGGATTCGACGACAACGAAGGAAAAGAAGAAGAAGAAGTCGGTGTTTGCAAAGAGAAAATTTAGCCTGCGAGAAGGTGTTGGACTCGCTTCTTTTTGCCCCCACCCCCCAACAAAAACTTGTTGAATTAAATCTTTATTTTCCCCCTCTATTTTTTTCCTTGTATTTTGGTAAAAAGACAACAATAGAATTTTATAAATTAATTTTTAATTTAAAAAAACAAACAAAAAAAAACAGGTGATGCTTAACTTTTGGGCAGGTGTAAATAAATCCATGAATATTTGCTAATATTTTGTTTTACATACACAATGAGATGCAAAAGAAATGCAATGTGTCAAATATTCTATATTCAATAACAATTAAATATTATCCATCCTTCCATTTTATCATGAACTGACAGACTAAAATCTAAAAAGTAAAAATCCATTCCAGAAATATCAACTGAGTTGAATTCTCAATCAATTTCTTTTTATGAAATGTGTTTAAATAAAAAACACTACAGTAGATATAAACTTAATCAAGATCAATCTGAATTTTCTATCTTGGTTTTTTTTATTTCATTTCTGCTGTTAGGTTATTTATTTTCTTTATATGACATTTAGAAAGTGTTTAAAAACTGAAAATTATTCATCTTTTCTGAAATCAAAGATATGGGTTTAGTTTTAATGTAACAATTAAAATCTACATTCAAACATGGTAAATTTTCCCTTGGTTTTATTGTATGCTTATTAATCTCCAAATTTTCAGTTTAATATTTTATTAATCTTTCACTGACATTTCTATTTTCAGGTTTGTGCTGCATCTTTAACGTCAAATGATATTTTCTTTTCTCACAAATATTAATTCCATCAGTGGACTCGTGGATTCTTTAATGCCCATTTATGCATTATTCTCTATCATAAATATCAGTCAGTGCATGAACCTGATTGTACAACATAGATAAAGTCAAAAATTGAGGTACCTACCACTGAGGAGACATTGTTGCTGATTCCTACATCATGGATAATGTTCCTTTGAAAAACAGATGTTTAATCACTTTTAACAAACCGCAACAAGAAATGGCAGGCACTTCCCAGAAGAAAGGAAAACTCTTCACTGTCCAGACACTGAATGCTAAATACCTACAACACAAAACATTTCCAAATGGTTGATGTGGCTGCATCTCAGAAAGACATTAATAAATTAAAAATAATTATAAATAATATCAATGATAAATAACCAGTTTCCTGGTATTCCCTTTTGGAAAGAGTTCAGAAAGTCTATTGAGAGAAAGATATTGGAATCCTAAATTTTCAAATTAACCATAAATGAACAGGAATAGACATTTTTATAACAGTCTAAAACTAAGCTTCTTTGTTAAAAAAAAAAAAAAAAAAAAAAAAAGAAGAAAATGAAAAAAAAAAAAAGGAATCATTTTTTTTTTTTTTAGTATATTGAGACCATAGCCTTGGAACTGAAAGTAAAAGTACCTTCTATATAATGAACAAATATGACCAATTCCTATTATTTCAAATCAAAGAAAATGATTTTATCTCACCAGTTATGACTGAATTTTGAGTTTAAAAACATAAAATTCAGATTTTGGCTAAAGACAATTGAATATCATCTTTAAATAACATACAATGAAAGTAATTACTGAAATTGAAGATAAAAAAAAGTATAAACCCTTTCAATCGAATGGGAAATATCATCCACATCATGTAAAGAAAATCACCCTTCTCAAGGCTGCTGACAATAATACATTTTTCAATTATCAAATAACCACAGACAACAGCAAGTGGTTATTTGCTATCAACAATTGCTGTTACCATATTGATTACTGCTGTAATGTTAATCTGCATCCTTTGTTGCATTGACACCAGAAGGCACATCTCTAACTTATTCGTCAGGTGTGTCTGTTGCTGTAGAAGCAGAAAAAACTTTGTAGAACTGAGCCCCAACATTTTGCAGATGAGTTAGATGTTGAATGCAGAAGTTGCTCTGCTTTTGGGATAAAAGTACAGAAGTCACCAATAAAGGTCAGTATTAGTTTAATTCTTTAATAGCTACTGCTAAAAGTGATTTTTGTCTTAAATCCTATATGCAATTAAAACCAGTCAAACATTTCATGTATATATAAGTTTTATAATTTCACTTATGTGCATGCATAATATTTGATTTGGAGTAATGGTTACATAAGAGTACAGTTCAAAATATTGTTCCAGAAAATGTTATATACTGTCAAAAGAACCAATCCAAATTCAAATTCAATATGATTCTGTTTGTTCATTTTACAAATGACCTTGGGGAAATTTTCCCACAAACTATTGGTAAAATAGTAGGACAGAATGAGCTTTCTAGCTTTAGGTGGTCAATTAGTCTATGAGAAGAGCAACCCTAAATTCAGAACTATAAGCTGGAGTTCATAATATTTGCCCCCACGGTTTCCTGGATTAGTTGTGAAAAACAAAAGGCTAAGGGAGACAACTCTAAACAAATCATTGTGTATTGATGTGAAGACAAACTTTGACTAGTGAGTGGAGTCTGGCAAGATGCTGCAACTTGTGCAGCTGACTTTTACACCACTGTGCAGGTTTCTAATTTCTTAAGAAATAAGAACATTATTACTGATATCAATGGACTAACTTGATTGGCTGAGAACATGACTGCATATACTTGTAAACAAAAGTTATACTTTACTTTGTAAATAACAAGCTAAATTGAAAGTGAGTTTAACTGTTATATTATGTAGTCTGTAGATCCTTTACAAAAGCTTTTCAAAAACATATTTGTAATTTGCTTGTTTGTATGAAAAATGCCAATATTCATTATTTACTTATAAAGGTTTATTTAATAATTTAAAAAGTCAACAAAAATAAAAACAGCTGAAACTGATTAAAATAAAGAAAAAAGAAATTTATCTCCAGACATGTAAGATATGTAATTATAATGAAAGATATATAAATCAATTTCACTATATAGGTACTAGGTCATAAATATCATTTTTTACCAAATTTTAAAAAACAAATTTAGTATTGCTATATAGATTCATAAAATTCTTATTGTTATGGCAAATAATCCAGTTATTATGTTATATCTTTCTCTTTTATATGCTTTAATAGAATATAATTAAAAATTTATGTTAAATGAACTAATTTTTTTCTTTTCTATTTCAGATTATTCTGATTATTATGAACCATGTGTCCCCCTGGAGTATCAAGGAGTACACACATACAAAGCCTTCACATCTCCTGGAGACACAATTACTGTTCCAAAATGACTGTACAAAACCCTGATTACAGATTGAGGTTACTCTGAAGCCTAGCACTTCTGATAAACTATGGCAAAATAAAACTCAGATCTGGTGCAATTTGAACAAAGGGCAGCAAACTAAAAATGAAAAAATAGAGAAAAATAACCATAATCCCTAATTGGATTTATGAAATTCTCAATAAAAAAACAAAAATGAGAATTTTAATATCATCAAAAATAAATACATTTCCCCTCTCTCTAAATATCCAACAAAATTTAAACAAACAGATTTACTCTGTTATCTTCATTTTAGTTTCTTAAAACTTCCAGATCCAACATAAATCCAAGGAACATCAAAGAATTCATCAGCTGGATTATTGTATTAAAGTAACAAAGATGAAGATAATAGTATAAAATATGTGTGGAATAAAGAAAACACTTAATCTCAAAACTCCAGAAAACAAAATACTCTATTAGCTTTGTAATTCCAATATGAATAAACTCCCTGCATCCTTATACATAACTTGTAGAATATGTGAATTTTTCACAGTAAAAATAACAAAACTTCTGACTATAAACCAGAAGGCATAACCATACATTTCTCTTTCTGTAGACCTACAGAATGTAGAGTTTGTGTTTATTTAGCCAACAGGGTTTTAAACATATAATTAATATTTCAAAGTAGGGAATGAAAAAATTAAACAAATAAAGATGATAACACACTCTTATCATTTTGCTAATAATTAATATTAAAAACCTAATTCCGTAGTTTTACTAGTCTGTTAAGCCTAGAAGTTATTTGTAAAACAAAGTAGATGAAACCTTTTCTTCTTTACTCATCTTTTTTTCACCACAACCCAAATACCTGCTCTTTTCTTTTAAGTGCAGGTCACCTGTCTTCCTCTACCTCAGCATGATCTCTGTCAACAAAGCATTATTTCATTTAGTATATTTGTTTCTTTTTTTTGTGTCTTAATTTTTTTACTATCTTTTTTTTTTTTAATCATTAAGTGTATATATTTGCAAAGTAAGCTGTTGGGGAAAGTAATGAAATTTCTTTTTTTAATCACTGAAAACATTTGCTGCTCTGATCAGTGTTTTTCATATAAGGTGCCAATTGCTTAAAAAAACTGTGAAACTCAAAGATTTTCAAAATTTTGCTTGCATTTATAAGTAGGCACCCTTTTGTTAAAATGTTAAGCTTCTATTAAAAAAATGCAATTAAATATAAGATCTTAGTAAAATAATATGAAATAGTCCATTCATTTTCCCTATGCCCTAAGAAACAACAATTTGCCTCCATCTACCAGAACAATGGTTATGTATGCTTATACATAACATAACAAACTTGAAAGGATCGCCAGCTTCTTTATCACAGACACACACACATGCACTATATTTTTTAAAATGAATGTTGCCATGAAGGGCCAACAGGATGTGAATGACTAATATCAACACAAGCTTTACAAAGATTTCAGCATCACAGGTCAGTTAATGTTTATGTTATACTAATTGTTGTTCTTGTTCATCTGTTTTTCAGCACAACTTCTAAGTAACAATTTGATGAATCATAATAACATATAATATATATATATATATATATATATATATATATAAGTTAGGGTAGTGTAGACATGAAGTTAATAGCTTTTGATAATTGACGGTTTCTTGCCTATGCAATATTTAAACAAAGAAACTTGGTTTGAAATTTGCATAGGCAAAAAACTGTCAGTTACCAAGTGCCATTGACTTCATGCACTACCTTAACTTAGATATACATGTTCTATCAATGATATTGAGCACTATTTATTTACAAATATAGCAATCTATCTATCTATCATATATATATATATATATATATATATATATATATATATATATATATATAAATTCCATAATCAGTATCAATACCAATAACAAACATTTTGAAGTTTGTATTTTCCATTTTTTCTCTTTAGAATTTTAAAATTTAGATTTTATGCTTTAGATCTATGAAAGTGTAATGTTTTATTGTAATTTATTTAAAATTCCTTCTCCTAAAATAGAGACCCTCACCATAAAAACTAAATGATTCCTATTCTCTTCCATACATTTTCTTGCATCTGATGTATATGACCTAACATTTAATAATTGCTTGGTGTGCTGACTTTTAGCATAAATAATTGTTTCCCTTTATTGTAATGTCTAATATAAATCACAACAGGGAATCTATTGCCCATCATTTATATTATAAACTTTCAATAGATCAATAGCAAAACTGCTTTGTCATAAAAAAACAGTTTTGCAATTTACATACGTATTCAATACAATTCAGTAATTTCTATATTATTTGAATGTTTTTAACATTTTAAAAATTATTTCCCTTTATAATCTCTATTCAATAAACATAAGATACATAATAATCTAAATATTTATTCCTGACAAACAAGATTCACATAACTCGGAGAAGGAGCATGATAAATATTTTGGCAATAATTTTGTATTATTTTATTGAATTCATTCCTTTCTTTTTAATCATGTTGAGAATGATGCTGATATTGCTCAAGTTTTCTTTCCTGTTTCATTTTGATCTAAACTGGTTTGAATTTTGATTATCTAAAAACTTTTCTTGGCTACAGTTTCAAAATCAAAGGTTTTATAGACAATTAAGTTGACTATCTTTTTAAATTTACCAAACACCCACTATATGTTGCTCTTATAATGTATTTTTATTAATGCAATAGCATTAAAATAATGAGAATCAAACAATTTTCAATCTAATTTGCAACTTAATAATCTTTGTTTACAATAATGATCAATTTTGTTTGAATCTCTGACCAAGGGAGGTAAGTCCGGGTTTTTCACTAATGCTCATTAGTGTGATTATATAAACTTAAAATTAAAATCTGAAAAGAAAATTATATCAACAAAATATTCCTAAAATTTGATATTTTCAACCATTAAATGTATATAAAGGAGTAGATTAAAGCATATCCCTATTTTTTAAGTAGCTGTTGACATATAAGTAATAATTAAATGTACCATTCCTTAAACTGTTTAGGTTAAGTGTACTTTTTTCAATTAGACTTCATTTTTATCATCTTTCTTTCAAAATGTGTTAATAATAGATTTGATCAATTTGAATTTAAAAAAAAATCATTAACTTAAAACTGTAAATAAGACTGGCCTAATCATAAAAATTGCCAATAAAAAACAGAGTTCTGGGTTGGGGTAACCTTTTCATTCCTTTGATTGCATGAATGAAATCAGTTTACAGGATTTTATAATTGTTTTCAAGATTTTTGTCATAAGTTTTCGGAGAATACTAATGCATACAAATAAATAAATAAATAAAAAGCTGGTATCAGTTTTTAAAGACTTTCTCTTGATTTATTCCAGAATCAAAAAATTTGAAACAAAAACATTTTCTTTTCTTAGAGTAATTAAAACAATTTGGACAAATTATTTGGTTCATTTTATCATCTAGTCGCAAAAAGTTTCTTATGATTGAAAGAATGTGAGATTATTTTGAACATAATATCACTTGACACTGTTAAAAAAAAATTCCTAAAGTATCAAGAAGTAATCAATTCTATCTGATCAGTTTAATGTTATGGCACATTTAAAAATAAATATCATGCTTGATCATGTGGGGTTATTTTAAAAAATGGTTTTAGGCAAAAAGTTTTTTTTTGTTCTATCATCTTTCTTGTATTATCTTTATACATTTTTCTCATCTACATACACAAAAAAACAAAAAACTTATATATAAAATATATTTTCTTTGACATTATTTAGTTTATGACAATCAATTGACATTGATTGATATTGGGATAAAAACTGATATATACATGCATATATATATATATATATATATATATATATATATATATATATATATATATGAATAGCGGATACACATATCTGCTCAAACAATTGACTATAAAAGATTTGATAGCTGCAATCTACACTTTTGTTTTACATCCAAAAAGAAAAATGTGTGAATTAAAGCAATAATTATAATAAAATTACCATGTTGAGAATTTGTACAATGTTCTTTCTTAAAAAAAAAAAAGATTCACTTTAAAAACAAAACTTTTAATTATTACGTGAAATAATTTCACTAACAGATTGAAAGAAATTAACATGTCAGATATTATTAATTCATGATTAGTATTTCTTTCAAATTCTGTAGCTTTTTATACAACTCAAAGTCAATGATAGTTAATATGATAGTTAAGTTATGACAAAAGTTCAATCAGTCTATGATCATTAAGTTATGACAAAAATTATGACTAGTTCAAAAAATAGTGAAAATTCTTTTATTACAAACATAGGAACTATGCTAGTAATAAAAGATTTCTTTTTTATGACAGGAACTGTCATAAATTATGGAATCATTTACATATGGCAGGGCACTTAATTTCTCTCCTTCTAGCATTACAAGCATTTAACTGATAAATGTGGACATTTTCAAATTTACGACCTTAATCAGTAGAATTTGCAATTCAATAAAATATTTATATGGTTGGGAAGAAAAGAAAATAATCTTTCTAAATATATAATTTTTACGTGTTTTTATCAATTGAATAATTTTTTACAGTGAGTGAAAATTATATTTTTCTTCAAAAAAACGAAAACATAAAATATGACATTTTTTTTTAGACTAATTTTTACACGCTACTTTGTTTTTCAAAATCATAGTGGCTTATCTTTATCAATATTCTTGAAATTTTACACTCAATTAGAAGACACCTGGAAGTACAAACAGGGCCTTTTTTTTTGTTTCTAGGCCCCGTTGAAGTGAAAATACAATAGAGTGAATTTGAACACGATTTCCTTAAAAAATATAAAAGAAGCAAAAAAAAAAAAAAGTAATAGAAGACTCAGAATTATTTCCATATATAATGTGTGAAATAAAAACGATTGTATACCGTCAGGGATTTTGCTCAAAGTTTTAATTTTGAAAAGAAAACCGTCAAATTTACTCGATTTTCAAATGTAAACAATCTCTTGTAATTTTGACCTTATCAGCTTAAAAAGGTAATTACTAGCGTATTTCGGGCCCAATTTAAAAAATATTTATATGGTTGGAAAGAAAATGAAATAATCTTTATGAATATGTAATTTTTATGTGTTTTTTATCCATTGAACTATCTTTTACAGCGAGTTAAATGGTATTTGGTGTTAAATTGGCCGAAAATGAGTGATAGAAATTTTGTTCCGCTGTCAAATTTTCTGTGTTATTTTTTTTGTAAAATCAAAATGGTTAATCTTTATTAACATTCTTGAAATTTTACAATTAAATAGGGGACACTTTTAACTACAAGCAGAAATTTGTTTTTTTCTTTTCCAGCCTTTGGGAGTGAAACTACAATAGACCAAATTTAAAAGAAATTTCTTCCAAAAATATAAGATAACCAAAAAAAAAAAAAAAGCACTATATCCCTTATAGGAGACAGCCTTAGGATTATTTTCTTATATAATGTGTGAAATAAAAACAATTGTATACCGTCAGGGATTTGTTTTGAAACTTTGAATTTTGAAGAAAAAAACTCAAATTTAGTTGTCCTCTGTTCCGTAACATAAACTCGGCTAGACATCGTTTATCCAGACCATAAAGTTTAAATAGTAATTCATCACTTATTTCTCGTCCAATTTTTTAAATATTTATATTGTTGAAAATAAAATAACAATCTTTCTAAATATGTAACTTTTATGTATTTTTAACAATTGAATTATTTTTTACGTCAGTTTCAATTTTGGAAAAAACAACAAATTAAAATTACAAGAAATGTAAATAAAACACAGCACACGCGGACCAGGTTTGTGTAAAAACATGTAAATAGGTAATCTATTTCTTTTATGTAATTCAAAATAAGCATTTAGAAATGTATTTTTAAGTTCAAAGTGATGTTATATATTTAAATTAATATTATATATGTGTATACATGCAGTATAAAAATGAAAATGTTGAATAATCTTGTGGTAAACTTAAAAAAAAAACACAAAAAATCTTGATATTCCTACATTTATTCCCCAAATAATGGGGACTAGCATGGAGATAGATAAAATCTAAGTACAGAATCAGAAAGAACATAGAATTTTATATAAGAATTAAAGTTTTATCAAAATTGTTTCAAAAATAAAGAAATGGTGAAGAAATTACTGAATTTCTTGTTCTGAATTGGTCCATGAGTTGACATATTTTTTAATTGAAATCATGTCCACTTTTGTACCCCCAATTTCGGGGTTTTAAATTCTCCTAACGTTTGAACCACTGGGGATATTTGCATAATTCAAACAGTTCTGAACTCCATTTACAAAGCTCTATATAACTAATGTGATTAACAGACAATAACCTCAAATAAAAAAATCAACTGAGAATGCTGCTCCTTCATTTTCTTCTTTTTGCATAACCCAGTCGGTAGAACATCTGCCTAGGAATCTCAAGGTTCCTGGTTCAGTACCAGTCCCCGCCAACTCAATGCATGAGTAACACAGATTGGGTAATTTGATCTGTGTGGTAAAGTGGGGAGCTGATGGTAGGTGTGGCGCTCCACCCCAGGAAAAACAATTTTCCTGGTCTAGTGCTAGTGAAAAGAGAATAGACTCCCTAACTGTCTGGCTGATACAGACAATAGGCCACTCTGCCAACTTTACTAACTTTTTACTACTTATAACTTTCTAAACTTCAATCTTTTCTCTATTCTGCATCACTTTGTGTTCTTTCTCTCTTTTAGAATTCATCTTTCCTTCTAAATCTCGTAATGTTTTCTTGTTTACATGAATAATATCTTGTTTCAACATAACATTTTTTTCATTCATTGTGTAAAGACCACATTGCACAACTAATATATATGCCATATTACATTTTCAAAACAATTGTTGTCTTTTCTTGATGCCTGAAAAAAATGTTGTCTTTTTGTTTAAAACTGATAAAAAACTCTTAATACTTAAAATAAAAATCAATCTTAATATATATATATATATATATATATATATATAAAAAGACACACTTTTTAGCATAATTAATACCACTTGGGGCTGGTTTAGTTCAGTTGGTAGCGCACTCACCTAGGAACCACAAGGCTCTGGGTTTAATACTGGCCCATGCGAACTCAGCATATGAGTAGCACAGCTTGGATCGATGCTGTAAAGTGGGAAACTGACGGTAGGTGAGGTGCTCTGCATCAGATGCAAAAACATCTTCCTGACCTAGCACCAGCAAAAAGGGGATAGACTTCCTTGCAACCTGGCTGATACTGACAATAGGTCGCTCCACCAACTTTACTTGCTACTTCTTACTTTATTCTTTAATCTATCTGTTAAGAAAATTCAAAATCCAAAATCTGTATATTCTTAAATTTATAGCAATGTCTTTATCAAATAGTAGTTTATTTGGTCAGTTTTTATTTAAAAGCCTAATGTAAGCAAATTACTGCAGAATTGTCAGTTTCTGTGACCACCAATAAGGCTTTTGATCTTAACTTTTGAGTAATTAATGATGAAGTGGTAGTTAATAGAAATATTCATCACCATTTCCACCTTACTTACCTAATTATCAATCAGTTAAACATTTTATTTAGTAAGGGCCGGTTTAGCTCAGTCAGTAGAGTATCCGCCTAGGAACCACAAGGTTCCAGGTTTGATACCAACCCTCACCAACTGGTTTAGTGCTAGTGAAAATTGAATAGATTCCCTTGCTGTCCAGCTGATACTTATAATAGGCCACTCTGATGACTTTCCTACTTATGTAGTGATTCCTCTATATGCTATACTTAGAGTAAAGAAAAACACTTATTTGAAAAACTCATATGTTTAATCTCAATGCAACCATTTGATTTTTAAAAAAAATATCTATACTGTAATTGAATAAATGTAAACATTTTCCCCAACTGTTCACAAGTGATGATAAAAATACAACTAATTACTGTGGCTTAGATCTTTTTAAGTGGTTTCTCACATTTACATTTTAAAAACAAGTGCAGCATTTTAAAAAATGGGGATTCAGTGTTAGTCAATTTCTATTAGGACAAGATTCATGGAGGTGTGTGGTTTAATGGTTATTGTTTAGGAAATAAACTTAGCAACCCAAATTCAAATCCTGGATGAGGCTGTTTGCATTATATATCCAACTATTCCCCCTACAGCTATGGGTAAATAGTAGGAAAGACTGGGCTCTTTAACTTTGGTTAGGCAATCAGTCTAGGAAAAGGAAAACTGTATTCAAACCTCTTAAACTACACTTAAAAAATTGACCTATTGTCACGACCTACTTTCATGGAAGGGTTGGTAAATATATATAAAGACAAGATTTAGTTTTCACACCTTAACCAAATCGGAAAAGCTGTGGGCCAGCAATTCAGCAAGGAAACAATTGAATACAGAAACCACTTTCATTCTATACTTCGTGAGTTTGATTCTCACTGGGTATCACATACTTATAGTCAAGTATTTAAACGTGGTAGCAGTAAAAGCATGAGTTGCCTCCCTTGTATTCATATTTGTCCGTTTTCATCAATTTTGACAATAAAATTAATTTTTGTGTAAGAAATTATTTCATTTTTATAGATAATAATTATTCAAATTTAAAAGACACATACACAATCACTAAATAACGATACCCTTTATTTTTAGGTAAGCTTTTAAAAATTCAACGATACTTATTTTTATGAGGTGTGACATTTGATTCTGAGAATGACCATACCGCGATAATAACTGATCGAAATTTAGTGTACGGTTGATAACATAACAATTGTATATAAATAAGGAAACAGTGCGGCAGATTCTAACAGAAATTAGGTATTAAAAAAGGGGAATATTCTAAAGGTGACAGCAGTTAATAATGACCAAGTCAACAAACTTTGCTTCCACAAAGCCATTCCGAAAATCAAATTGTCACGCCGTCTGCTGATTGTTTACACTTTTTGTTTTTGTTTTTCTTAACTGCTCACCATCAAAATTATTTCACCAATTAAACAATGTTAAGATGCTAAAAATAGAATGTTAAAACGGAGTTGTAGTATTAAGATATTTTATTTTGCGGATAAGGTAAGTTAAAATTACAAAGATAAAAAAAAAAATTTTTCAAAAAAGATATTCAGTGAATATCTTTAAAATTTCTATAAAGCATTTAGTTTTTTAAAAAAAAATTCTTTTTATCCACTGAACGAAGAAATAATATAATGAACTTTATTAAAAAACAACAACAAAAAACAAAAACAAACAACTCGATGACAACAGTAAGAATTATCGTATCGTTTACAAACAATACATTTCGAGTACAATTTTTAAAGTAATGATTTTTAGGGACAAAAATATGTATATATAATAAGAGGGCTAATTTTTAAACAAAATGTCTCCAAAAAAAAACTGAAGCACCTTCAGCGTTTCTCAGGACTTTTTACTTTATTTTTTGGAAATATATAAAAAAAATAAACGAAAGTAAAGCTTTATAATATTCTTTAAAATACTTCTCAAAGATTTTATATTACTACAAAATTTTAAAAAATACTGAAAATAATTAACAAAAATATATTTTCAAGAAAAAGGTGTGGAGAAAAAAAAAAAATACGTAAGTGAATTAAAAAAAATATTTCACTTAAGTTTTACAATTTAAAACTGACCCCCTTTTTGTTATTATTTTAATCTCAACACAACTGTCATGCATTTTATTTTATTTTATTTTTGTTCTAAAATCTTTTAGGATTCTCTTACTTACGAATTAATTGTTGGAATACTCGAAAATAAAATTCAATGAAAATTGGTCCCTTTTTTTTTTTTTTTCATCGGAACGTCTGTTTTTCAATAAAAAATTCCCTTCTTAAGGAATTAATATTACTTACTGTTTTATTTAGAATGATTTATTTTCTTATTAATACATTTTTTTTCTTTGTTTCTTTTTCTTTCTTGCTCCTGGTAATTTTCATTTTCTGCAACTACTTTAGTTGGACGCTACTTACAAAAATAAGAAATTTGCCGCCCTTATCACTTAAAAAAAATGGCACCGGACACACTCAAGGGAGGCAACTCTCCCGCTTGTTTTTATTGAGGACACTACTTATAAAAAATAATTTGTGTTGATGCTAGAAAAATACCTTTGCTAATGTGGGTTTATATGACGTTTTGTCATTTTTGGTCATCCATACTTCAAGAGACGCTCGTAAATTTAATAATCAGTTTGCATCATTTATGTATAAACAAAAGTAAAGTAAAGTAAACCCCAAAGAAATATATTTTTCACTATATTTTAAGTAATTAAAATAAGTTTTTTTCTTTTCTCATAAACAATTAAATAATCATTAAATCAACTAATTTTTTGCAAATCTTATATTTATAACTGCTATTTCATGTATATTTTTAATTGAAATAATTAGAAATAATTTGAAATAATTAAATAATTAGCAAACCCCGTAATTTTAATTAAATTTTTTTTCAAACTATTACCAAAAATAGGCGAATTATCCAATTTGGATAACATTATCGCTACTTTATTCATTGATGACTTAATTTTATAATTAATAGCTTATTTTACTTTTAAAAAAGTTGAAAAAAAAGTTTTTTCGTCAGTTCAGAATGTAGGGGTGGTGACCTTTTAATCAGTTGAAGAAAACATTTTCAGGTCCCTAATTTTCACATTTTTAAAAAGATAAAATCCTGAAGAACATATAAAAAAAATTTAAACAATAAAAATTCAAAAAGTTATTTGAAAATTTAGAAGTTATTTTCTTTGAACTAAAAAAATAATTTTGCTGCTTGTATTTTTTCGTAGTTTTAAAAACAATATTTATCTTTGAATTGATACAAAAAAAAAAGAAGTATTTTCTCTGATTCAATTGGTTTATTTTTATTCACTTAAAAAAATTCAATAGTAAATTTTAAACGTCTGGAAGCATCCATGTCTCAGCCAATATTTTCACCAGAGATCTTTATTTAATCTATCTAAAAATGTAAGTTTAAAAATGCGCAAATTTGTGCAACATATTTTCTGAATTTTTTATATATTTAAAAAATTATCATAAATGATCTTATTTTCAGGTATAGATCGTCAAACGTATAAAAAAGTTATCTCCCCTGCTGACCCTGATCTCTGAGATACACGATAAGATTTTACTTTCGGAGTCCGCCATTAATTCTTACCTATTCAAATCAAGACGATTTTTGAATGATGTTTACGCATTTATCTCCCTTACACCCGAAAAATGACTATCCCTAGATATGATGCACAATACATGAGTGAGGATTTTTTTTTCATGTTTTAAGGACCCCATTGAATTTTTTTCTAATAATGAAGCTGTTCTAAATAAGTTTTTTTGTATGCTTAAAACAAAGTTTAGAGTTTTTAGCTAATAACTAAATTTAATTAAGACATACGACTTGGAAGATATGAAAAACATTTTAATGACATTTTTGTGAGAAAACATTGACATACTAAGTTTCAAAATGGAGGTGTCCCGTTGTGGTGTAATGGTTAGAAAGCTAGTCTTACGCACCCATTACTACTGACAAGTGAGTTTTGATACTCACTGGATGCCCCATACTTATGACCTTTCATCACATCCTACTTGCTGTGATTGGATTTGGTAAATACCTACCAAGTTCTTAAGTAGAAGTGCTCAGTTGTACTTGGTCTTTGACAAGGCCATGAAAATCAACAAAATAATTTTGAAAGCCAAATACAACTTTAAGCTTTTAATTCTCAAATTTACTTTTAAAAAAACAGTGCAGTATTTTTAAAAATGGCGATTCAGTGTTAGTCAATTTCTCTATTAGGACAAGATTCATGGATGCACATGGTCTAATGGTTTTTGTTGGAGGAAATGGGTACGACAAGATGCGTTCAAATACTAGGTAAGACTGTTTACATTTCCCATAGTGCTAATACACTTGGGAAATGTATGCATCAAACTATTCTCTATTCAGCTATGGATAAATAGTAGGGTAGACTGGGCTCTTTATCCTTGATTAGGCAACCAGTCTAGAAGGAAAACTCTGAATTCAAACCTGTTAAACTTTGCTTAAATTGATCACGTCCTATTAGTGCAGAGGAGTTGGTAAATATATATAAGAACAAAATTCAGTTTTCCCCACTTAACCAAAGTTGAACCCCCCCCCCAAAAAAAAACCCACTTTCGTTCTGTACTGCGTGAATTCGATTTTCACTGTGTATCACATACTTATAACCAAGTGCTTAAATGTGGTTAGCAGTAAACACATGAGTTACCTCCATTGTATTTACTAGCAAATATATGCACCCTCTGGGTGCAAGTATTTAAGTTTTAATGTAATAAAATATCGTATTAAATTAGAAAGGCTAATGAAACTAAATAAGAATGCAGATAAAAAGATTTGAAACAGAGGGAGTATAATAAAAAAAATAGAACTACTGAAACTTACTCTTCCATCACTTTCGTCTTTCATTTATATTTTTTCTAATTTAAGTATTTAGTTAAAAGAGGAAGTAAAGAATAAAATGACAGTTATTTTTTCTTGTTAATGGATTTCATTTAAGATTCATTGAAGAGATTTTTGCTTATATTCATTAAAATAAAAATAAACAGTTAGAAACCAATAATACGAAGCACATATTTATTAAAATCACATTTTTAATATCAATAAGCAAATTAGCCTTTCTGTTCACACTGTAAACCGCTATTTTGTTTTATATATAAGTATAATTGCATGTTGTTAGTATGTAGATATGGGCTAACAGTATTAATAATGTAAAACAATTTTATTAATAATTGAGGTTAAAACTAAAATAAAATCATGGAGAATGTGATGTCAATAACTAAGGGAATTGTGACTTGAGTAGTAATATAGTTTCGGTTACAAACAGCAAAACACACAATCTCCATTATAATAAGATAAGATATTGGTACTTTTCATCCATGTTGACTGTAAAAAAAATTTTTTGAGAAAGAAGTGATTCGATTTTCATAGATAATAATTATTTGAATAAAAAATACACATGCACTAAACATCAATAAAAAGGGCACCACCTTATTTTAATAGATTTTTAGCTAAGCTTTTTAAGAAATTCATTGATACTTAATTTTTACCAGGTGTGACAATTTGATTCTCAGAATGGTCACATCATGATGTGTCAGGCAAGCCGGATTAGCTCAGTCGGTAGAGCGTTTGGCTAGAAACCACAAGGTTCCTAGTTCGATACCGGTCCTCGCCAACTCAGCGTATGAGTAGCACAGGGATCTGTGCGGTAAAGTAAGGAGCTGATGGTAGGTGTGGCGCTCCACCTCAGATGCTAAAACAATCTCCTTGGTCTAGCGCTATTGAAAAGGGGATAGACTCCCTCGCTGACTGGCTGATACCGACTTTAGGCCACCCCGACGACTTTACTTTTACTTTTACGTCTGAATATGTTTCAACATTCGCTTTCTTGTCCAAATAAGTCATTCGTTGCCGAGCAGTAGGGGAAGTTATAAGGTGTACATGTTTATACTGTTGGTGGAAAATGAGTGACAGGAATCTGGAGCAGTGGATTAACATCAAGTTTTGTGCGGAGATTGGTAAAAGAGCTAGTGAAATACGTTAGCCCTATTAAAACATTAGTGAACATACTATGAAGAAATAGAGTGTTTTTGAGTGGCACAGGTGGTTCAAGGAAGGATGAAAAACTGTATGATGTAAGAAGTGGGCAGCTCAAAACACATAAATTAGATGCAAATGTGGACAGAATACAAACCTTGGAGTTATTTCCTATAACTCCAACATAAACAAAGAGGAACCACTCTTGACTGATAAATTATTTATTTTCCCATTAAACTAACCCTAAACTCTAACCCTAACCCCTAGCCCTAACCCTGTCTTCTTTTTTCCTAGTAGATTAGATGCAAATGTGGACAGAATACAAACCTTGGTGTTTTAAGATGGAAAATTAAGCAGAATTGGATATGAATAGGGAAACTTTGATTTCACTGATAAGTTAAAGCGACAATTCTTCCAAGCTGTAGTTGTATCAGTGCTACTATACGGCTGCACCACTAGAACCCTAATGAAGCACCCAAAGAATAAACTAGATAGGAGTTGCACAAGAATGCTGTATGGGGTCTTAAATAAATCATGGTAACAACACCCAACCAGAAAGCAGCTGTATAGCCACTTGATCCCTATCACATAAACCATCTGAGTGAGACGAACAAGACATGCTGGACACTGTTGGAGAAGCAAGGACGAACTCATAAGTGACATTCCCCTGTGGAAACCTGTATGTGGGCATGTAAATATTTATAAAATCTCAGAAAATGTAATGTGCAAAATTTCACAATTTTAAACTTACATTTCTAGATAGATTAAATAAAGCTTTATCTACGGTGAAAATATTGAGATTAACATGGCACCTTCTAGACGTTTAAAATTCACTATTGAATTTTTAAGTCAATAAAAATAGGCCAATTCAATCATTGAGTTTTAAGAAAATAACTTTTAAATTTTCAAATAACTTTTAAAATTTTTATTGTTTAATTTTTTTTATATGTTCTTCAGGATTTCATCTTTCTAGAAATGTAAAATACAGGGATTATTTTACCTAAAAGTTATGAATATCTTCAAAAGTACTAAAAAAACATTTTGTGTTTTCAAAGGAAAAATTATTCTTTGAATGAAGAAATATAATGAACTTTTTTTTTTTTTTAAATCAATGAAAACAGTAAAAATTATAGAATTTTTTACAACTTAATACATTCCAGGGGAAAAAATGAAGAGTAAAAATATTTATGTGCTGATTTTTTAGGGACAAAAAATATAAGGGGAATAATTTTTAAACAGCTTAAAATGACAAAAGTCTCAAAGAAAAACTTAAGCATCTTTGAGCGTTTCTCAGGATTTTTCACTTTACTTTGGGAAATATCTAAAAAAAAAAAAAATTAAAAAAAAAAAAAAAAAAGATTAAACGAAAGTAAAGTAATATTCTTTAAAATACTTTTCAAAGATTTTATATTAATATGAGATTTAAAAAAAATACTGAAAATAATTAACAAAAATATTTTCCAAGAAAAATAAAGTGAAAAAAATACGTAAATGAATACAAAAATATTTCCCTTATTAAATTTTTAAAAAATCTCAACAAGTTGTGCATCAAATTATATTCTTTTTGTTGAAAAATATGTTGGGATTTTTTTTTTATTTACGAATTAATTGTTGGAATACTCGAGAATAAAATTTAATGAAAATTGGTTCCCTTTTTTTTCATTGGAACGTCTGTTTTTCAATTAAAAAAAATTAAATCCCTTCTTAAGGGATTAATATTACTTACTGTTTTATTTAGAATGATTTATTTTCTTATTAACACATTTTCTTTGTTTCTTTTTCTTTCTTGCTCCTGGTAATTTTCATTTTCTGCAATTATATTAGTTGGACGCTACTTACAAAAATAGGAAATTTGCCGCCCTTACCACTTAAAAAAAATGGCACCGGACACACTCAAGGGAGGCAACTCTCCCGCTTGTTTTTTTTGGGGGGACAATACTTATAAAAAATAATTTGTGTTGATGCTAGAAAAATACTTTTGCTATTGTGGGTTTATATGACGTTTTATCATTTTTGGTCATCCATACTTCAAGAGACGCTCGTAAATTTAATAATGGGTTTGCATCACTTAGGGTAAGCAAAAGTAAATCAAAATAAACTTGACCTTTGTCAACCAGTGTTGACAGGTAACAGATAATCACTCTGTGAAAAGAAATATATTATTCTCTCTATTTTAAGTAATAAATATTTTTTCTCTCATAAACAATTAAATAATCATTAGATTAATCATTCTTTTTATATATATATATATGTAACTTCTATTCAATGTAGATTTTTAAAAATTGAAATCATGCACAATAGAGGAGTGAGGATCATTTTCATGTTTAAAGTCCCCATTGAATTCTTTTTATATGTTCAAAATAAAGTTTAAAGCTTTAATTTTTTAATTAATAACTTCAATTAAATACTGGAGCCAATTTAGCTCAGTTGGTAGAGCATCTGCCACAGAATCACAAGGTTCTAGGATCAATACCAGCCCTTACCAACTCTGCGCATGAGTAGGATAGCTTGGATCACTGCAGTAAGGGAGATAATGGTTGGTGTAGTGCTCTAAGATGCAAAAACAATCTCCTTGGTCTAGTGCTAGTGAAAAGGAGATAGACTCCCTTGCTGTTGGGCTAGTGTGGACATGAAGTCAAACTTAGTTGGAAAATCACATCGGTAAAAAACTGTAGGGTTACCAAGTGTCATTGACTTCATATCCATACTACCCTATGTTTTAGATGCTGGTAAATATAGTATTTGTGTGTTTGTGTGTGTGTGTATATATATATATATATATATATATACATATTACCATATAAGACTATTGGTTATTGTCGTTTGAAATGATTTGGCAATACAAATACAAATCCTGGTCACAGCTGTTTGCATTTGACATAGTGCTAGTACCCTTGGGAAAGGTATGAATCTGACTATTCTTCTTCCAGCTATGAGTAAATAGTAGGGCAGACTGAGCTCTTTAAGTTTGTTATGACAACCAGTCTAGGAGAAGAAAAACTCTGAATTCGAATCAGCTAAACTCTGCTTAAGAAATTGACCATGTGTTACATTCTACTTGTGCGGAGGTGTTTTGTACATATATAATATATATATATATATATATATATATATATATATTATATATATGTATTTATATTCATGTAAACACAATAGTTGTTACATATCCAAAATTCATAGATATTTAAATTTCTCGCATATTGGTTTAAGCGAAAATCAAATTTTTATTTTTTAAAAATTGTTAACAATTATTAATGGGTTAATATCTTGAGCAAAAATAATAGAGATAAGTCCAAAAAATCAAAATAATAAGATGATTTTATTTAATATTCTCTCAAAGTATTTCTAGCAGATATGAAAACTGTTAGAGAATAAAATCACACTTATAGAAACATATATATATATATATATACTTGACAAAATGTGACCAGTTGGGTCACCCATTGAGCTCTGTGTAGATAATTGGGATTAGGGAAAAGTAAGATTGTAAAGTGAACCAAATTAAAAAATAAATACAGCCAAAGAATAAAAAAAAACATTAAAATCATTTTGTAAGATTTCTAAGAAAGGGAACATTTGACCTAATTTGAATTTAAATGGGCCTGATTCTTTGGATTTTATTAAGAGCCAAGAAGTTGAGAAGCTATGGTCTGGCTGCTGCTGCTGAAACTTAACATACAAATATGTTTTACGCTCTCCAATCTCTCTCTCTCTCTCTCTCTCTCTCTCTCTTCTCTCTCTCTCTCTTTCTGTTTGTCTGTCTCTGCCTCTCTCTCTTTCTGTCTCTCTCTTTACACTCACTGAGAAACTAACATATATAACGAGGAGTTAATCAATATATACATAGTGACAGGCAGAATGTGAGTTAAGAGACAGGTCAGGTTTTCACTTAATTGCAAATTATGACTGATTAGAACAAATTGAAATAGAATTTAAAAAAAAACATAACTCAATCCCAAAATTAAGGAATAGTTTAGTTTTAATTTTCTGTCATAAAACTAAACAGGAAAAATGCCTTTAGAAAACAATCATTAATTCACTCATTATGATAATATTCTAAAGCAGCTTGCCTTGTCTAGTCACAGTGATGAGCTGTAAAACAGTGAAACAAGACTGTATGTGAATAACAATGTATATATATATATATATATATATATATATATATGTAATATACCAAACTTATTGGTAAACACCTGCATTAAGAAAAAAAATGGCAAATAGTTTGATTGTAAAAATATTCTACCAAAAGTCACCTGGGAAAAAAAAGAAAAAAATTAGATCTAGAGGGTCGTACCAACCGAAAATAATCAGTTAATACTATAATACTATAACACTTGGCCAAAAGAAAAAATTATATATATATATGAAATATATATATATATATATATATATATATATATATATACCACTAGGATTCTTGCCCTGATGAACTACTAAGTAAAACTGTTAGTAGGTATATCTGTCTCATTAGGTTTAACTTTATACATACACACACACACACACACACACACACAATATATTATATATATATAATATATATATATATATATATAGTATGAACAAAAAGTAATAAGACAATAAGGAATATTTCTTGTATGTTGTTTATTCTCAACTAGTTTCGACCTTAGGTCATCGTCAGGAGAAAATTTCTTATTTGAAGAAAAAGACAAAGAGAGAGAGAGAGAGAGAGAGAGAGAGAGAGAGAGAGAGAGAGATGCAGGTGTCTATCTCTCTACCTCTCTCTCTCTCTCTCTCTCTATATATATTATATATATATAATATATATATATATATATACACACACTCTTTGAGAATGTGTATCTAAGCTTATAAAATCCTTTTATTTCATTGATGTGGCATGTGTGTGTGTCTATGTATGTGCGTGTCTATGTATGTATGTGTGTGTGTGTGTGTGTATGTGTGTGTGTGTGTGTGTATGTATGTGTGTACATATGTGTGTGTGTGTTGCATTAATAAATCCGCTGTCCATCATTCTTATTATTTTCCGAACTGACCAATCATTTAAAAGTGAAGATTCATTCAAACGATCTCATCACCAGCGAAATAATGGCATCATCCCCGTCGTAGAGATACTACGAGAAATCCTCTTTTGCCCCCTTTCTGGGTAATGGCTATTGATGTTGCCACTGAGAAAAAAAGACATTTTAATGGCCATTTTTCGTCTGTAGATTGTCAGCAGGGAGGGAAAAAATTAACGTCCTTTGAACTTCCTTTTCTTTGATGTGTTCTTGACCATGTGGAGGACGTACTGGATGCAGTGATTGTGCGCTGCTCTGGACATGGTCGGTGTACAGCTGGACATTTAACAACGACCATTTGATTGAGAATTAGAGCGTTCATTAGGAGAGGTGAGTGACATAGATCAGTGGATGGCTGGGTGGGGGAACGAAATAAAAGGCACTTAAAAAGTAACAAGCAAAGCAGAATATATTTGATATATACTTACACAGAGAGAGAGAGAGAGAGACAGACAGACAGACAGACAGACAAAGAGAGAGAGAGAGAAAGAGAAAGAGAGAGAGAGAGATGCAGGTGTCTATCTCTCTATCTCTCTATCTCTCTCTCTCTCTATATATATATATATATATATACACACACACACACATTTATGATTTATGTTGAAATATAAAGCAATGTTTGTGCATATTAAAAAAATTAAATATATAATTTTGCATATATATATATATATATATATATATATACAGAATTACATTTACACACACACACACACACACACACACACACACACACACACACACACACACACATATATATATGAATAGTTTTTGTGACATTTGAGCATTTCTCTTTTAAATTTTTTTTTATATATTAAACCATCTTTAGGGTAAAGTTGTAGAAAAGGTGTACCACAAAAAAACAAAAAGAACAACTACAACAAATAATCTCCTTGAAGATGATCATGAAAGTGGTCAAAAGTGCTCGGAAAAAATATGGGGAATCTTCTCTATCACATTGACCTTAATATAAGAAAAAAATACATGAGGGATTGAATGTAAGCAAATGAAAATCATTAAAAATAAGTATTCTGTGGTATTCAAGCAAACTTGTTTGTACACACACACACATGCATATATATATAAAAAGTAAAAAAAGTAAAGTCGTCGGGGCGGCCTAAAGTCGGTATCAGCCAGTCAGCGAGGGAGTCTATCCCCTTTTCAATAGCGCTAGACCAAGGAAATTGTTTTGGCGTCTGAGGTGGAGCGCCACACCTACCATCAGCTCCTTACTTTACCGCACAGACCCCTGTGCTACTCATACGCTGAGTTGGCGAGGACCGGTATCGAACTAGGAACCTTCTGGTTTCTAGCCGAACGCTCTACCGACTGAGCTAACCTGGCCCCTATATATATATATATATATATATATATATATATATATATATATATATATATATATATATATATATATATATATATATATATAGTGCTTTTTTAGTGAATGATTCAGTCTGCGTGATTATCAAGATTGGGATCATATATATATATATATATATATATATATATATATAATGTTGTTGTTCTTTCTAAATGAATTTAGTTGTGTATTAATTTATTGTTCTTATGGACATTTTCTGTGATATTGGAAGCATAGGAAATGTAGAAATCCGCACAAAATATATATTTTACTCGTAATTGTAAATGATCTGTAAATAGAAAAGTATTCAAACTCAGGAAAAAAAGTGTTGTTAATAGTTTGAAAATGAATACACATGTTTCTGACACTAGAGGGATATTATGTGCATTGTTAAAAAAAAAGCTTAACGAATTTAATATAGAAATGTAGTGTAATCGATTTATTATAAAAATGTATGGATTTATAATAAAAAATTATCTAAATATTGGAATAAAGTAATTGTCAGAGAATTAAAACATTACTGCGAGAGTTATAATGGTGTAATAGCACATGGTGTAATGGACCATGGAAATGAACTTGGTAATCTGAGTTCAAATCCTGGTTGAGGATGGATTCCATATAATGCTAATACTTTGGGAAATGTATGAATTCAACTATTTTTCTCCAGGTATGGGTAAATAGTTGTGCAGACTGGGCTCTTTAAATTTGGTTAGGCAACCAGTCAAGGAGAAGGAAAACTCTGAATTCAAACCTGTTAAACTCTGCTTAAGAAACTGGCCATGAGCCACATCCTACAGAGTTTTAATATATAACCATTGTTTTGTTCTTGGTTCACTTTTTTCCAACCTGTCAGGTGACCTTCACCCTTTGTCAAGGTATTTTTTGACAACTAAATATAACTTAATAGGAAAATAAAATAAAATGAATATGAAAAAAAAAAAATCAACAAGAAAGGATTTGGCATTGTTTAGCCATTACTTTTGTTTTGAAATCGTGTCCATATATATATATATATATATATATATCTATATGAGAAGTAAATAAACAAACAACGTGTTTTTTTGATATGGCTTTTTTTAGCCGACAATTTTTGGGAGAATATGTGCTTAATTGAAGTCGTACCTAATTTTGAAAATTAATTAATTAATAATCAATTATGCCCGTCTAATTAATTAATTATTTATTAATTAATTTTCAAAATTAGGTACGACTTCAATTAAGACTTATCTATATCTATATCTATCTATCTATCTATCTATCTATATACGTATATATATATATATATATATATATATATATATATATATATATATATAATCGTAATATATATGTATATATATATATATATATATATAATCGTAATATATATAATATATATATATATATATATATATATATATATATATATATATATATATATATATATATATATATATATATACATATATATATATATATATATATATATATATATATATATCATATATATATATATAATCATATATATATATATATATATATATATTATATATATATATACATATATATATATATATATATATATATATATATATATATATATATATATATATATATATATATATATATATATATATATATATATATATCATATATATATATATATATATATATATATATATATATATTATATATATATATATCATATATATATATATATATATATATATATATATTATATATATATATCATATATATATATATATATAATCATATATATATATTATATTATAATATATATATATATATATATATATATATATATATATATATATATATAATCATATCATAATTCATATGTATATATACATATATATATATATATCATATATATATATATATATATTTATATAGTCCCATTGTATTTTGTATATAAGTAGATTATATTAATTGGTAATTAGTTAGTTTAAGCTGTATAAAATAAAAATGCATTCATGAAGTAACATATTGATTTAGAAAGACCGAAGGTTTTCTGATTTCTGTTTCATTTCCCTTTGTTTTTTATTTTCTCTCTTTCCGTGTGAGTTAAGTTTGGTTCAAATAACTAACTATTGGAATTATTATTATCTGAAACACACAAGCGCGCCTATGTCATTCTATCCACATTTTCTAGAACATACACATATCTTTATTTTATTATTCATACACCTTACTACTCGATCACTATACCATATTAGTACGATTACTACCTACATTTCACATCATACAAACAATGAATAGAGTCCAATAACAATGATGAAGGAGTACTATCCATAAAGAAGCAGAAATACTGAGAAGGCAATCAAGATTGCCTCACCCAATGTGAGGAAGCGTTAACGCCATACACGCAATAGAATGGTAGACTGATAATACTTATCTAACAAGAATATATAATTGGCTTGTGATCTCTCGGTTATGGCGTTCTATAAGAGTATCTTGATTTGTGATGAAGGTTGGAGTACTTCTCATCATCTTTTTATTTAGCTCTCAGAGTTACGTTTGAGCCTCTTGTGAGATAGTTGCTACATCGTCTTAGGTTACGCATGTGGTATGGTTTATAAATCTTATATATGAAAAGTTTTTGAGTTCTAGAGAGAGAGTGCTTTAAAAATCAATAGAGATATTATATATCATATTTTGTGTGTGTGACTTCTATCTCACTCCTAAATGTGTACATGAAATATAATAAAATGTAAAAAGTAAAGTCGTCGGGGCGGCCTGAAGTCGCGTATAAGCCAATTCGATCGCGGGAGGGGAAGTAGATTCTCTTCATTTTGGAGAGTAGCGATGAGAGCCAAGGAGATTGTTTTTGGCATCTGAGGTGGAGCGCCACACTACCATCAAGGGTTGGCATACCGTCAAAAACCAACCAACCAATCAACATAAAGAAGATTATCACATTACTTCCCCAAGTTGTAGTCAGTGCTACTGATAGCTGCACTACACAGGACGCTAACGAACGCCTTAGAGAAATAAGTACGATGGAAACTGGCACCTAGAATTTTGCGTGCGATCTTAAAACAATCGGTAAAGGCTGGGTAGCGCGCGGTGGAGTGTTCGGTGACAACATTCATACTAATCCCAGTACAGATAGGATGCTGGGATTTTCTGAATTTTGTATAGAATGAGACTATGTGAGTAAGTAAGGAAGTTGGTAGATGCTTTCTGGATGTAACCTTGTTAGAGACCTATTTGTCGGTAGTCACCACGATCTTTATTGTTGTTCTACATCTGGTTTCAGATGATGGCGTTATTGTAAGAACGAAGAAAACAGATGCATTTCTCTAAATTAGGCGCGGTCGTTTAACAAATATTCAAATATAGAGATGCTCTAACACTTCGGGAGAGGCTTCTGTGCTTGTATATCGTTTCATTTGTCGTAGAGGAGGAGAAATAGATAACTTTACGAACTCAGTTAACCTCTTTTATCAATCTATACGGGTAGATCATAATATTCTCATTATCCTGTTAAACCATGGGATGGGGCGACACGGGTAACAAGTGCTAATTAGGTCATGCGTTATTAAACTATCGTCCATATAGATGAGCGCAGGATGGTGACCTGCAGCTCCATAGAGGATGATTGTCTAACTTGAATTGTGTTAACTCTAAGCACTATAGGTTGCGATATAGACTGGCACATTTTAGTGTATTTGAGAAGAGATATTGTCGGGACCATTTGAGTCTGACAAGAAACGGACAAGAAGAAGAACCAGAGGAGACATCTTAGATATAGAGATAGATAGATCTAAAGATATAATCTATCAGGGAGATGAGGAACATATAGTCCGCTGAGGATAGATCCAAAAAATTCTATTTATACAAAAAACAATCCGGAGATTGCAAATCATCCACATTTCTTGTTAATATATACTTGAGCTTTGAGTATTCTTTATTCAGAGAGAGAGCTCATATACTCATCATCTATCATCAATCATTCATCGTCTTAAGTGTTAGTAGCACAGTTATTACTACATGAATCAAATCTGCTCGGGCCAACCGATCCCTATCTATGTTTCATAATGCCGACTTGGACTAAGTCTTTACTTCATTTTATCGCATCTACTCACAATATGCTATTCGCAGTATCCGCGCAGAGCTGGTTAATGTGTACTGAGGTAGATAGTGTATTATTCATGTACGGTTGCTCATTATATTATTACTTTATTATATATATTATACAATAATTATTTGCATTGTCATGGCATTACGATATAATATTAGTACGAATGTTACTATATATAGCGTATTAGTTAGTATGGTTTTATTCGGATATTTTGATTGAGTTGAGTATTATTTAGTCAGGCACAGATTCTTTCTACCATTGTCCGTCTGAGCAATGTGAGTCTCCCTGAAAGTTTCTCGATTTTGGTGATTTATTTTATATTCAATAATGTAATTAAAATATTTTATTTCTATTTAATACTTTTACCGACCTGGATTGCCGGGGCGGCGCAACTTATATAGTTAAATCTCAAAGCAAGCAATAGATTTTGCTGCAATCTAGTCATAGGTATGATTATGTGGTAGGGACTCTTTGTGTGTAAAAATTTTGATTCAAGTTAAAAATTATGCGCATTTATTATTAATAACTATTTATTTAGTTTATACATTTATTAATTAAATTATGATATAGTACTTATATTAAATTATTCCTGGTCCATAATCAGTTTATTAAATTTTATTACGGTATAAACCTTGTAGTACCAAAAAGAGGAAGGAAAACTACAGTTAAATTAACAATACGTATGCTCGACATAAATATTGATATTCTTGATAATATAACCGATATGTATAACAACAAATTTACTTATAAAAATAATAATATAACCTCTAAGACTTTGGTTGGCAGCGCTTTAAAAGTTACAGTCTTAAAGGGGCGTAAAGTATGTATCCAATGTACACCTAAGAGTTCATAGTTAAGACACCAGAGGTGATGCTCATGTCATTATCTGGTGTATATAGCAGCGCTATAGTCAGTAGAAGATATATATAGTCAGACAAGTGAATTATTTATAACTTATCCAAGAGGTATAGTTGTAATGTGCAATTAATGACATAAAAAATATTTCTATTCTTGCATGGTGGAACGACAGGGTATGGATGAGCTCTGATTTCTGTGTTGTGTGATTCGAATCAACTGCTCATGATCAGTCTAATACTGATTGTTTAATTGCTCGTGTAAAGCGAACAGACAGTTAGTTCTGCAAACATACTGAACAATAATATATAGTACTACTTATGCGTAAGGAAGCAGATAAGCAACGTGGTGTAATGGTAACAGTCATGGGAATGAGAGCTCAGATTTGCGCTTTCTGCCGGATGTTAGGATATCGCTTGGACCGTCGATTGGCACTCTCATTTAGTGCTAGGATATCCTTCGGGAAAGGTATGAAGTCCATACCTACTGCGTCGTCCGCAGCTCTAGTGGGTAAATTTTAGTAGTGCGGACCGACTGAGCTGCTTTAAACCCGCGCTTGGTTAGGGGCAACGGTCTATGGAGAGAGCGAAGAGAGCATCCTGAGATTCAACTGCTGAAGTTCCGCTAAAGAATGCACACCTTGAGTGTCGCGAATCCTGCCGTCTATTGGCGGGAGGTGGTATTGTAAAATAGTATATATATCTATATGGGACCACCGAGGTCTAATCTACTAGCCATCGGCGCTCCATATTAATATATAGTATAGTAATATATTTATTTTTTAATAATAGTATTAGTATGCAAACATGTAAAACAAACAATGAAATGCGAATACAGTTAATCAATGCACATATTTGACCCATTGATTTTATAAATTCTCAAATATAAATATTATTATCTTGATTGGCCGACCCGGTGTAAGGAACCGATTGCCTCACACTGGTAATACAATTATAGAAAACTCTACATGACAAGCTAGAAACTATATGGTAGCAGAGATCGTGTACTTGCACAATAAATATAACAATCTATAATTATAGGGGATGTGTTGGATCAGGTCCGTTATAGTTACATTTTGGTCGCTCGTCGGAATCCCAGGTCCTAGAGTTTTGATACCAGTCCCGCTGCACTAATGCGTTATGTGGTAGTGACAAGATCTGTATAGTCTTATCCTGTGGCATGTAAAGATGGGTAGATGCGTGACCGGTGAGGTGTGGCCGCCTCCACCTCAAGCAAAATAACACATTCCTCTTGGTCGCTAGTTCTGAGCAAAAGAGGGGATATGACTGTCCCTCTGTCTGGTATGACACTTTGGCGACAAAATAGGGTCCTACTAGCTTGCCAATCTTTTACTTACTTCTTAAATAAATATTCATATATATATATCATTTGCATATAGCATATATACTATATATATATACTATATATATTATATATTTTGGAGGATATTGCTTATTGAAGTCATAACTAATTTTGAAAATTAATTAGTTAATAATTACTTGTTTAGCTTTACATTTGAACATATATGCCTGCCTAAATTCATTAATTATTAACTAATTAATTTTCAAAATTAGGTATGACTTCAATTAAGCACATATCCTCCAAAAATTGTCGGCTTAAAGCCATATAAAAATAAACACATTTGTTTGTTTATTTACCCTCATATATATATATATATATATATATATATATATATATATATATTATATATATATACAAAAAACAATCTATGAATTTTAGTTGTTGAGCCTATTTAAAGCTGGATGAAATTTTAAGAATCACTAGCCACAAATAAAAAGGATAAATTATATCATAAAAAACATGCATATAAAAAAATTCCCAATTCTATTTTTCATGTTATCTTATATTAACTAGGAAAATTTATGCATCCTCCGGGTACAAGTATCTAAGTTTTAATGTAGTATAGTATTATATTATATTATAAAAGTTAATGAAACTAAATAAGAATGCAGATAAAAAGATTTGAAACAGAGGGAAGTATAATCGAAAAATAGAACAACTGAAACTTACTCTTCCATTACTCTCTTCTTAATTTAACTATTTAGTTAAAATAGGAAGTAAAGAATAAAATCACAGTTATTTCTTCTTGCTAATGGATTTCTTTTAAGATTTATCCCTGAGATATTTGCTCGTATTCATTAAGATAACACCAAACAATTAGAAATCAATAATACTAAGCACATATTTATGTAAATCAAATTTTTGATATCAATATGCAAATTAGTCTTTCTGTTCACACTGTAAACTGCTATTTTGTTGTATATATGTCCAACATGTCTAACTCCGGTTTCGACCGGGATCCGAGGGCTTTTGGCCCTCGACCGTACAAACTAACATTGTTGATCCCAGGGGGTCATCCCCCAAGCAACTCCTGCCCCCTTGATTTAAAGGAGCAGGGCTGGGTTTATTACGTCAGTGCCTGAGGCACCCCCCTTGAGGAGGAATGCTGACAGGATCAACGCATTTTTTGCACCTGCCATGCATGAGTCACGGCTTGTGGATGGTCCCACATTAATAGGGCCTTGTGCCTAACCTGTACACATGGGGTACGTGGTAAATATCTAGTATATAGATATGGCCAACAGTGTTAATAATGTAAAGCAATTTTATTAATGATTGAGGTTTAAATGAAAATAAAATCATGGAGAATGTGAAGTTACTAACAAAGGTAATTGTGACTTGAGTTGTAATATAGTTTCAGTTACAGACAGAAAAATGTACAATCTCCATTATTATATATATATTATTATTGATCAAGAATGAACCTGCAGCCTAGAGATAACTATCACTTGTATTAACCCAATGCCTATATCCACTATGATATGTGTCCAATTGGCACCCAAATTGAATCCCTCATTAGTTACTTGTAGTGTTGAGTACATGACAGCAAGATGTCTGAATCCAGTCTCCCTCAGAACTTAAATGAACTCAGCAGATAAGTCTGGCAGCAAGCGCCATTAAGTTTGCAAAATATGGTCTTTTTTGCTGGGCACCATATATTTTTCCAGATTAACAAGTAGACAATTAAATTCGGATGAAGAAGACAACAAACAATTGAAGATAAAAATATATATTCATAAAATCATAATTTGCAAACTTATCTTCTTTTAAGTTCTGGGAGAGACTGGATTTAGACATCTTGCTGCTGTGTACTCAACACTACAAGTAATTAATGCCAAGGGCAGATAATCAATCCCTAATTTTTCTAATAGTTGTTGTATAGCCCTCTCTTCTTTTCTTCTTTTCTAACCATCTTATTGTACTTAGCTTCCATCTTCTTGCATCTCTTCTCTGCTAGCCAGACATCTCTGCTATCTCTTCTATGTTAGGCTGATTCCCTCTCTGCTTCTCTGCAACTGGAGTTCAAACTCAATTACTACAATCTTGCTGTCCAGCACGTCAACCATTACGCCACAGGGACTCCTCTCTATTCTGTAGTAACTAGAAGCAGCTACCCGGCATGGCCTGGCAAAAAGTAGTCTCGCAGATCCATTATTACTGAGTTGGATCCTTGCAGGATGCCCCATAAAAATCCCTATGTAAAAAATGACCATGCCTTGATCCGTTAGATAAAAAAGTGCACAGACATCTCTGAAAAGAAAAATTAACGTCTCCTATTTAAGATATTAATTGCAAAAAAGAATTCCTTGCTCATACTATTTAAATTTTATTTTTTGATTATCTTCACGAATATAAATCAAATCTTGATTATTTTTGCTCAAAAGCAAGATCTGGTGATAGTGAATGTGTATATACATTTACTTTGTCATTAATTATTTCCTTTTCTTACTTTCCTCTAAACCAGTGATTCTTAACATGGAGCCTATGCCCCACTGGGGAGCAATTCAATAATAATAGGGGGGGCAATATGAAAAATATAGTAATATCAACATTTTTTTTATTTTACCTTATATGGGTAAAAATTATAAATTTATAGGGTAAAATTGTAATTACAACCTAGCTGAGCACAACAGCTTGTGCAATCAAGTCAAGTGTTCACCCACTAATGTTATCGTTCATCTGGCACTAGCTATATGCGTAGCTTCTGACTTGTTTAACTTTGCAGTTCTTAATCTCTTGCCCTCCCCCACAATTATACACATAATAAAATGGATTTTATTTGATTAAATTTGAAGTTAAACCCTTTAGTTTTATTTGAAAGAAACAATTTTTTATGTTATACTTCTTCAAAACTGATATTGTTATATCATACTAAACAATTAACATGTGGGGCACATGAAGAAATTTATGATAAAAAAGTGGTACATGGTACTAAAATGGTTGGGAACCACTGCTCCAGACATACATATACACCAACTGCCCTTATATATATGCATAGATGGAGCACCACCCTTGTACATTTAGTTTAATGCCTAACTTTATTTTTTGGATATATTGATTAAGAAAAAAATACTGATATCTATTTATTTGTATGTATTAATATTTCTTTCTTTTTTTCTTTTACAGACTTTGGCTTGACTGACAACTAAGAAGTCCCAGTAACAATTGCAGAGCTAAACAATCTTAAAAATCCATTACAAACATTCATTATTGTACTTTTGATATACAGAGACTGCTTCAATGTCTACGAAGCCGATACTAGCTTCATACTTTTGTCTTCAGGTGATAGACTCATCTGATATATGTCACCTAAGACAGGTATAACTCTGGCACACTTTTACAGGTATGAAATTTGTCAGAAAACGCAATGCATGTAATACTCGTTATAAATGTTGAAGGAAGCAAAGGTAGAAATATCATAAAAAGTAATAAAAAAAAAATTTAGAGGAAGAAGCCAGAAAGATACACATACAAACACAAAAATACTGCACATTTTCACCACAGCCAACAGTACATCAGAAAATAAAAAGAACAAACTATCATCTAGCACCTGCCAAGTCACATCTCCTGTTCATAGACACAGACAAGTTTTGTTTTAAGTCTTGTATAATATGCTATATGTATAAATTAATTTCAAAAAAAGAAAAATTATTAAAAAAAAGCAACAAAAAACAATCAAGCATTTTACTTTTAAAAAAATCTTTAAAAATTAAAAAAAAATTAAAAGGAAAAAAAAAAAACTTGCAAAAAAAAACAATGTCATGCATTAAAATGTCAATTTATTCCAAAGGACAAAAAAAAGACACTTTTTATTAACAAAATCTGGTCTCGTTAATTGATCTAAGGGATCTAATAAAAAAGAAAGACTTTTTTCCCCTGGGGTCAATGACAGACCTAGTTGCTGCTTTACCCAGCAGAATAGTAACTTGGGTATAAAATATTTTTCTCCTACTTTAATATTAACTTTTATGTGTGTTGCTGTTTTTGTATATTCTTGTATTGTTTAAGTGTAGTAAAAATGCCTGTTTTATGAACACTTGGCTTTTATGGTTATTATTAATTAATTAATTATTATTATTATTATTATCATCATTATTATCATTATTATTATTATTATTATTATTATTATTATTATTAGTATTGTTCGTTCAACAAATTATTGTTATTGTACCATTGTTGGAAGACAAGTCCATGGTCACTGAATATGACAGATATCTGATAAATGTTAAATAAAAAAAATATCTATGACAACAAACTTAAAACACTCGAGAAAGAAAAAAAAAATCAATGCGCAACAACAATGATTTATTAGCTCAGAAAAAGAATATATATAAATATATGTTAGCAAAACACGTTGGTTACACTACATGTTTATTTCATATCTGATACTTATTAGCTAAATT
Organism: Doryteuthis pealeii; assembly: GCA_023376005.1. NCBI lineage: Eukaryota > Metazoa > Mollusca > Cephalopoda > Myopsida > Loliginidae > Doryteuthis > Doryteuthis pealeii. The sequence continues at coordinate 43,081,140 of CM042151.1, forward strand.
TATTATTACCATTATCTATTAGTAAGGTTTTTAAAAAATAGTATTAAGATCTAAACTATGTAAAGGTTACAATTAACTTAATACTTAAAAAAAAAGAGAATATTTGGAAGTTAGTCATGAAAGTGTTTAGTAGTCGATGAGAACATTCTATATGTTTTGAAAGGACTGGTGGTGCTTGTATAGAATAACTCCTCTCCATTGAAATTTATATTAATTTTATTTGAATTTACACCAAAAAGTACATACAAGTGTAATAGTTAAATCCACAATCCAGCAAGGACTAATTTCAGTCATTTGCTTTATTTTTTATTTAACTGTTTGTAAAGTCCTAAATTTACAAATCAGTCATCAGCTATAACTCGCAGGTGACATACCAACACCTTCTTAGTGGTTGGTGAAGGAAAAACTAAAGAAAAATGGCTGAATTGTTGCTAATTGAATATATAATTTTTGGATTTAACTGTTCAGTGGTAGATACTTTTTTAGGTAAATTTAAATAAGATTTCCGTAGATTTCAGTGTTAGGGCATTCTGTATGAGCACCAGACTGGTGATAAAGAAATAGACATTTTGCCTTAAGAAAACAGTTATTAAGAAAGAACACAGATAAACATGTGAAGTTAGAAATTACATGGTCAGTTATCATTTGGGTGTCTTAGGCATTTAATGATTTTACCATAAAAATGCATTGGAAATGATTTTACTATAAAAATGCATTAGAAATGATCTAATTACAAAAATACATATATAATGATGTTACTATAAAATGCAATGAACAATGATTTTGCTATAAAAATGCATTGAAAATGATTTTACTATAAAATGCATCAGAAATGAATTTCTATAAAATGCATTAGAAATGATTCACTATAAAAACACAATGTAATTATTCTATAAAAATACATTGGATAATGATTTTACTATAAAAATGCATTGAAAATGATTTTACTATAAAATGCATCACTATAAAGATGCATTAGAAATGATCCCACTACAAAAATACAATGTAAATTATTCTATAAAAATACATTGGATAATGATTTGACAATAAAATGCAATAAAAATGATTTTATAATACAAAGAATTAGAAATGATTTTACTATAAAATGCATTGGAAATGATCTTACAATAAAAATACATTAGAAAACATTTTAAAACCACTAAAATTTCTATGAAGCTTATAGCAAATGTTCAAATTGTAAATATTTCACTTTCAGTCCCTGTGACCAGGCTCCTGAGGAATTTTTTTTTTTTATAAAGAAATAAAATTGAAGTTTAATCTGTTTAATTTTAGACATGTTTTTATTGAAGATGACAGACAACTTATTTTTTTATAAGCTTCTGTATTTTATATTTGGTGTTTTAGTGTCGTGTGAATATTATACAAGAACTGTCCAAAGTTCATGATGTTTGTAAATGTACCTGACAAGTTAAAAGGCATTTTTAGAATGTCTATTCCTAAAAAATCGTAAATTATTTTGTTGATTGTCAGTTGTTAATGTTTTAATAAATATAACTTTGTGAATCTGTACTCTTTTATACAATTTAATTTTACAGGGAATTGTAGCATTTTCTACAAGTAGTCAATGGATATTAGTGAAGGAGTTTCAGTGTGATTTGTTGAAAGATTTCACTCTGATCAGATGGGTAGTGTAATAATAAACGAACACACGGATAGGCTTAAAAAAGCTTTATTCTATTTAGAATAATGTTACAGTTTACTGAGCACTTATATACTCTTAGAAATGCCAAAGGGTTTCACAAAAGGGAGGTAATAATAAAATAGGGGAGGTAACTCTCAATTACTTATTACAGGTTGTAAGTTAATTTATGGGAAAGGGATATCCGATATACTTTATCTTTAATTTTTTGGTTATTAGAAATAGAGATATAATGTCGTAATGATAATCTCCTAAAGTGACAAACAACCTTTGTTTTGTATTGATAGTTTATTTTAGTTCAACTATTGGTAGTAACTATAACTTTAAAGGATTTAAATTTGTTCATTGAACATGATAAGTCATAAGTGTATATTGGGATTAATAGGACATATTGTGAAACTTATGAGTTGGGTGATTGTTTTTTTTTTTTTAATATTGTTGTTATATATATATATATATATATATATATATATATATGTACATATATATATATATATATATGTACATATATATGTATATATATGTATATATCTTTGTATATATATATATATATATATACATATGTATATATATATGCATATATGTATATATATGTATATATATGAATATGTATTTATGTATACATATATAGGTATATATGCATACACATATGTATATATATATATACATATGTATATTTATATATGGATGTATATTTATTTATATATGTATATATATATGTATATATGTATACATATATATGTATATATATATGTATATATGTATATATATGTATATATATTTATATATGTATATATGTATATGTATATATGTATACATATATATATGGATATATATGGATATATATAAGTATGCATATATATGTATGTATATATACATGTGTGTATATATCTAAGTTAGGGTAACAAAGACATGAAGTCAAAAGTGCTTGGTACCTAACAGTTTCTCATCTATGCAATTTTCAATTATTATTGTTTATCAATTTATATATATATATATATATATATATATATATATATACACATATATACATATATATGTGTGTGTGTATGTATATATATGTTTATATATATCTATATGAATATATATATATATATGTTTATATATATCTATATGAATATATATATATATATATGTATATATATCTATATGAATATATATATGTGTGTATATATCTACAAGTATATATATATATATATATATATATATATATATATATATATATATATATGTGCGTGTGTGTATATATATATATAATTTGTTACCCGACTTGTCATTCAGAGTATAGACACCTACAAATAATTTCAAATGGTTCTCTACATTACTGAATTCTAGCCAAATCAACACTTACTTTAAATGTACATATACAAGCATAGGTTCCTTTAAAATTATGGGATTATTTTTATATTGATCCATACTTTAGAGTATATTAACTTTGCACTCTAATTAGGATCAAAGATATTATAGTCAAGTCATACTGAAAGCACCGGTTCCCACAAGATCATCAAAGTTATGCAGCACTGACCTTGTTCAATACTTAATTGAGTAACCACTTAAGCAACAGCTGGTACTGTAATGACTTGATTGGCATTAAATGACCGTAAAAGGGTTGATATGTTGTAAAACAAAACAACTAACTAGGATCAAAGTGTTGCTCTCAGGTACTTCTGCCTAGGTCAGAGAATAACTCTCTGCCCTTTAGGTGTAGTATCTATTCCTTCTCCTATATATATATATATATATATATATATATATATATATATATATATATATAAAGTTAAACCTAATGAGTCAGATATACCTACTAAGGACTCAGATCCTTGCCCTGATGAGCTACTAAGCGAAATTATTAGTAGGTATATCTGACTCATTAGGTTTAACTTTATTATTTGCTCTAATTAGGTATTGAGCACTTTTTACTTTTTAGCTTTAGATAATCCTAGTGGTTTATATATATATATTTTCATATATATTTGTTTTGAGGTGGGGGGCAAGTGTTATAGTATTAACCGATTATTTTCGGTTGGTACGACCATCTTGGTCTTTTCTTTTTTTCACTTCTTTTTCCCCAGGTGAAGTTTGGTAGTATATTTTTACTATCAAACTATTTGCCGGGTTTTTTCTTACCGCAAGGGTTTACAAATAAGTTTGGTATATTATATATATATATATATATATATATATATATATATATATATATATATATATATATATAACTTATATCAATAGAATTAAAAAAAAAAAAAGAAAAGAGCGGAAAAAAATATACAATCTTACCATGGTCATTATTTTCCTGGTAATGAGATTGGTGCCAAACACAACCTAGATATTTAAAGAGTCATATATAAATAGCAGAATACAGAACTCCAATGCCATTGGCTGGTGGTCACATGATTGACAGTATAAACCTACCTAAATGGTCAGCTGTATTCAAAACAGAGGCAAAGTTAGTGAAAGCCTGTTGCTGAGATGGGGGAGAATTGAGGTCTGATCAGCTCTGATTGGGTCGCCTGGGGGAGAAAATACGATGTTGAAAGACCCGAAATTTTTCAATGATCCCAGGAATATAACATCGTTGCTGATTCCAACCTCATCATCTGAAAGATTTATTTTGCGAAATTATAAAAGTAAAAAGAATAATTTCTAAAGTTTTAATATATTGATACAGCTTCAATTTGATAAAATTTAGATAAAAAACAATAAATGTTATAACAAAATCAAATGAATATTGAAATCAGATTTGTCATATCTTTTTTCTGTTAATTTTGAAGCTGAAACTGAAGCTTTTTTCAACCTGGTCTCACTCCCAAGTGATGAGAAATTCTACTGTTCCGGTAATGTTACATAATTCGTGGGTAGCCTATGAATTATGTCTGTAAGTGTAGTTAGATTTTGAATTAAAATTTGTTGAAATTCATAATTCATGATGAGAAATTCTACTGTTCTGGTAATGTTACATAATTCGTGGGTAGCCTATGAATTATGTCTGTAAGTGTAGTTAGATTTTGAATTAAAATTTGTTGAAATTTATAATCGGAGTGGGGTTATATTATTGATAGGTAATGACCTTTAGTTGACCCCCGTCCCAGCTTCTAACAATGGGAAAATGCGAAAACATAAGTTAAGTTTAGTTAGATATTTTTTGTCCGTTATTCAAATGAACTAGACGTAACGTTTGTCTGTCCTAAGATGCCAACTTCTCACTACGCGGTTGAAAACCCTTTTGGGCTTCAGGTTTTTAATAAAGAATAATGAAACAACTAAGTCTTGCTTGTTTATTACAAACCAAGAAATAAGCACAGACAACCCAGAATGAAGAAATCATCCCAAAAGAAGATGGCCGCCAATTAAACAGATCAGTAAAAGCCCATCTCCTCTCCTCTCTCTTCTCTTTCCATTATATACCCAGCAGATGAATGGGTATATAGCAATAACACAAATCATGTATCCGGTTGAATAATTGTTGAATGGTCCTTATTCTTCTTCTTATACTTATCTTTTTACACCTTTTCTTTCTTCTATGCTGGCTGTGTTGAATCCTCTGGTCTTCTGTCTGTGACTTCTTGGGTTGGAGGTTGTCGTGTAATGAGTAGAGTTGTAGGAAATGGACTCGTCGACCCAAGTTCAAATCCTGGACGAAGCTACAATTCACATAGCACTAATATCTTTGGGAATGGTATGAATCCAAATACTCTCCCTCCAGCTATGGGTAAATAATAAGGCAGACTGGGCTCTTTAACCTTGGTTAGGCAACCAGTCTAGGAGAAGGAAAACTCTGAATTCAAACCTGTTAAACTCCGCTTGGGGTGGTCATTACTAGAATAGGCTCAGTCCTAATTAGTGATCTATTTCACTAATTGATTTAATTTAATTTAATTTAATTTTTGAGTTGGCTGTGTCCTGTTCTGTTTGTTCTTATTTTAATGAACATATAGACCCAGCTTATTTTTTGACATCTTTATTTTCCCAAGTTCCCACTTCAACAGTACAGATGGAAAAATAGCCATTTTATGCATTCGTTTGCTACTGCACCTTGGATTACTCTCTTTAACCATAGATCTCTTCTCATGAGGTTAGGTAGTCACAACTAAACCACCCAATGAGAGAACTGCTAATAGGTCAGTCGAAGCTCAAGGCTTATCTATCAAATTATATTCCATGACTCCTCTAATGAATTACCAGTTAACTTGAATATTCTTAATTCTACACTTGCTTTACACAATTAATAGGCAACCTATTCATTATGTAACATAATGCCTTATGTTACCGTAACAATAAGACGTCTCTTAACTCTGTAGTGTGACCAGGCTGTGTAACTGATAATATATGTAATATATATACAGTCACATTGTGTTCTATATATAAGTAAATGGTTCGCTTGGCATAATTATCCAGAGGAATAACCAGGTTCTAAAACTATGTTATTATGATCATTTTTTTTTCTGGTGTTGTTTGGCTGTATATTTATACTTGTACATACAGAGAAAATAAGAAAAATAAGAAAACAGAACCAAGTGAAGTCTAATTCTCTAGTTTATATTCAAAACAAGATAAAATAAAACAGAATAGGGACTTTTTTAAAGAAATCATATGATCATGTATAGCACATGTTTTAGACTTTTAATTTCAAATGAAAGTTTTAGATATCTTCTATTAATTATCATACAAATATTGATTAAGAATTAGGATAGTAATGATATTGTTTATAGTTTTAATAAATCTTCTTTCGATATTAGCTTGAAAATAACCATGGATCAATATGTGGCAAAGAATAATTAGTTGTACTAAAATAGTTACAAATTACAACTACTGTTCCACAATTATTGTTAAATTTAGTTAATGAAATTTATATACAAATGTAACAATCATTATGGGACTGATGGTGTTTTATTTATCTTGAGATTTTAAACTAATAATGAGTTTATAATTGTGACAACGTAAAACAAAATAGGGACTAGAAACAAAAAAGAAAGCATATGGTTACATATAGCAAATATAATAATTATTATGGTACAGAGGTAGTATTATTTTTCTTGAGATTTTTAAACTAACAATGAGTTTATGATTGAGTTTGTCTCCAAAGACAGTAATGGGGACCAGGTTCTAAATTTTTTTTCTAACACTTTTGCTGCCGCATTTTCTAATTTTTTGGTAGCTCCCAGTGCTCTAAACAACTGTTTAGAAAAAAAATAACAACAACAAAAAAAAAACAAAAAAATACAAGCGTTACTTTAAAACTTTTAAATCACCATAAAATGTTATGATAATCAATGTAAACGTTATGAACTGGTGTCATTTTCTGAATAAAATCAGTAAATTTTCTGCCTTGTTCTTGTTTTTTTTCTTTTATATATTTGTTTCTCTTCTATCTGCTATATACGAGGGTGAGTCAAAAGGTAATGCCATTTTGTTAAGGACAGGTATAATTACCAGCATAGGAACATGTATCATACATCAAAATGAAGCTGGTCCTCTGTGGATCACATCCCTACTTCTCCACATAGGTGAGTCAAAAAGTAATGCCATTTTGTTTAGGACAAGTATAATTACCAAAACAGGAACATGTATCATACATCAAAATGAAGTTGGTCCTCTTTGTATCATATCACTACTTCTCCACATAGGTGATTAAAAAGTAATGCTATTTTGTTTAGGACAGGTATAATTACCAGCACAGGAATATGTATCATATATCAAAATGAAGCTGGTCCTCTTTGGATCACATTCCTACTTCTCGACATAATCACCGTTTCTCTCAATAGCAATGTTCTACCTTCAAATAAGAGCATGTATCCCTGCCCTGTAAAATTCTGTTGACTGTTCTTTGAGCCATTTCTTCACTACAGATGTCACTTCCTCATCACTGGAATAATCACTATCGACAACAAGAAAGAGAGTTTTCTGCCTTGTTCTTTGAGGCGTAACACAGATTCTCAAAGATAATGGTTCAAATTTAACTGACCTGAAAAAATGTAAAAGTTTTAAATAAAATAACTGGTGCATTATATCTTTTATTCATTAATATATCAACACTGAAAATTTCATTAAATTCGGTTAATTCCCTGATTTTTGGTATTTTGTTTTCTTTTGGCAGGGTGACATAGGATGGTGGAATTTTGGTCCGTTAAGTTCGATTTAACCTTTCTTTCTTTCTTGTTGAGCTGAGAACTTTTCAGCATACTTAAGTCCGATTTAACCATTTTTTTGGTTGCTTCCTCAGCTCAGTTTGAACTTGTAAAGCATAAGTTCCCAAATTAGCTGTCAAATCACACAAGGACGGATGGAAGCAATGCACAACGTGTCAGCACACTGACTACCACAGTGGGTATCTTTTATGGTTTGAACTGCTTTGCTCATGAGATATATGCACCACAAACTAGTGTGTACTGAAATATTGCAAAACTTTTGACTCACAGTAGTATCATATATCTATCTATCTATCTATCTATTGATTAATGATAGAGATTCGGTCTCTATTTGTCTGTAACCAAAACTACGTCACTGCTTAAGTCATAGTCATTTAAGGAATTAAATAAGTTTCACAAGGTTCCTGGTTTGATACCGGCCCTCGCCAACTCAGCGTATGAGTAGCACAGGGATCTGTGCCGTAAAGTGAGGAGCTGATGGTAGGTGTGGCGCTCCACCTCACGGATGGAAGCAATGCACAACGTGTCAGCACACTGACTACCACAGTGGGTATCTTTTATGGTTTGAACTGCTTTGCTCATGAGATATATGCACCACAAACTAGTGTGTACTGAAATATTGCAAAACTTTTGACTCACAGTAGTATCATATATCTATCTATCTATTGATTAATGATAGAGATTCGGTCTCTATTTGTCTGTAACCAAAACTACATCACTGCTTAAGTCATAGTCATTTAAGGAATTAAATAAGTTTCACAAGGTTCCTGGTTTGATTCAGCGTATGAGTAGCACAGGGATCACCTTTAGCACACTGACTCTTTCATGGTTTGAACTATCTAGTGTGTACTGAAATATTGCAAAACTACTCACAGTAGTATCATATATCTATCTATCTATCTATCTATTGATTATTGATAGAGATTCGGTCTCTATTTGTCTGTAACCAAAACTACGTCACTGCTTAAGTCATAGTCATTTAAGGAATTAAGTGAGTTTCACAAGGTTCCTGTTTTTTTTTACTCACAGTAGTATCATATATCTATCTATCTATCTATCTATTGATTATGATAGAGATTCGGTCTCTATTTGTCTGTAACCAAAACTACGTCACTGCTTAAATCATTGTCATTCAAAGAATTAAGTAAGTTTCACAAGGTTCCTGGTTCGATACCGGCCCTTGCCAACTCAGTGTATGAGTAGCACAGGGATCTGTGCAGTAAAGTGAGGAGCTGATGGTATGTGTGGCGCTCCACCTCAGATGCCAAAAACAATCTCCTTGGTCTAGCGCTTGTGAAAAGGGGATAGACCCCATCGCTGTCAGGCTGATACCGACGTTAGGCCGCCCTGACAACTTTACTTTTATCAATGAGTATTTAATTTATAGTCAGTATCATTACTACATAAAAAGATTAAAATTCTATGAAAAATCAATTAATTGTCAAATTTTCATGAAAATTTCGATACTTATTCTCTATTTATTCTAGGATGTAACATAAAGTCAATTTCTTAAGTTAAGTTTAACAGGTTTGAATTCAGTATTTTCCTTCTCCTAGATTGGTTGCCTAGCCTAGATTAAAGAGCCCAGTTCACCCTACTATTTACCTATAGCTGAAGGGAAAATAGTTGGATGGATACTTTTCCCAAAGATATTAGCCCAATGTGAAATGCAAACATGTCTTGTCTAGGAATTGAACTTGGATTACTGAGTCCATTTTTTACAACAATAACCATTACACCACAAGCACCACCATAACATGTCAGCACACCAACTACCACAATACTACCCGCCATAATGGGTACCTTCCTTGGCTTGAAATGCTTTGGTTACATGATATATATGCAAAAAACTAGCACATACCAAAATATTGCAAAACTTTTGACTCACACTAGTATCATCTATCTACTTACTTATCTATCTATCTATCTATCTGTCAATCTATATATCTATATATCTATTTTCATATCTATCTATTTTTGGGAGAATATGTGCTTAATTGAAGTCGTACCTACTTTTTGAAAGTTAATTAATATTGTCGGTTAAAAAAGAAGCCATATAATAAACACATCGCTAATGTGTATTTACTTCTCATACTGTCGTGTAGAAGAAGTCACTATAAGAGGAATAGGAACCTACTTCTAAACAAAACGAAAAATCTAAGAGAGTCCGTTTGGTGTAGGGGTTACGGTCTTCGCCTGTCAGCTTGACAGTCGGGTTTCGAATCACGCACAAGGCGGTCTTTCTATCTATAGCTTTGCTGATGAGGCCTAATAGGCCGAAATGTACATACAGAGATTGATTTTTCTCGATTTGTTTAGCCTTACATTTAAATAGGTATTCCCGCCTAATTAATTAATTAATTATTAATTAATTAACTTTCAAAAAGTAGGTACAACTTCAATTAAGCACATATTCTCCCCAAAATTGTCGGCAAAAAAAAGCCATATCATAAACACATCGCTAATGTGTATTTACTTATTATATCTATCTATCTATCTATCTAGAGCAGGGGTCACCAAACTATGGCCTACAGGCTGGATTCGGCCCGCGAAAGGCATTTTATCAGGCCCACCAACGGTTTTTGAATGCAGCATTCTTTGATAATGTTTTGAAAATAAATGTTGGTTAAATTTGTTTTTGTGCAACTCACCCATGAATATAACATGAAAGATAAATTTTGTTTTACATCTTTTTCTCAGAGCTTTCGTTCTGGCTAGCAAGTATTGAACACAATATAATGTTGCCTGCGCCTGTTATTTTTCAATTATCCGGCCCATCGTGGAAAAAGTTTGGTGATCCCTGATCTAGAGTAATATCGTGTTTCATATATAAAGAGTTTTGAAACAATTTTAACTAGAATTTTTTGACAGTTTCTTGTCTTTTATCAGTAGGAAAGAAAATGGTTAGAAAAACAAAAGAAACTTTGGACTAATTATTTAATGAAAGAAAACAGAAAAGAGACACACACAAACAAACACACACACACATACATATATATATATATATATAATTTAATATACCAAACTTGTTGGTAAACCCTTGCGGTAAGAAAAAAAAAAAATAATTTGATTGTAAAACTATACTACCAAACATCACCAGGAGAAAATAAAAAATTTTGAAAAAAAGAAGAGACTAAGATAGTCGTAGGAACTGAAAATAATCGATAGATAATATAATACTTGGCCAAAAGAAAAAACAATTTATATGTATATATATATGAAAAACATATATATATATAAAAATCGCCAGGATATTCTAAAGCTAAAAAGTAAAGATTGCTCAATACTTAAGTAGAGCAAATAATATATATATATATATATATATATATATATATATACATACATATATATATTTCTATAGAATTTTTTAGTTAGGTTTAACTTTATATATATATATATATATATATATATATATATATATGTTTCGTTAAACTGAAGATGGCATATGGACTCATAAAGAAAACTTTTGGTGGATTGCTACACCAGTTCCACCCTGACATTAAAAAGACGGCCAGAAAATTAGAAATGATCGAACATAAACTTGTCTGACAAGAATCGTCAATACAGTTTAACGAAACATGTTTAAAAGAAAAAATGCTGCCAAAATACACTTATATATATATGTATGTATATATATATATATATATAAAATGTATATGTATGTATAAAATATAATATATATGTATAAAATGGGATGACAAAGTAAAAAACAGCACAATTTTAAAAAGATGTGATATTGCTGGCATTGAAACCCTACTAGCCAAGATTCAACTTAGGTGGGCTGGTCACATTGTCCGTATGAATGAGAACAGGCTTCCAAAGAAGTTTTTATACGGGCAACTACCAAATGCTAAGCGTTCCATTGGATATCCTCTTTTACGCTACAAGGACAAATTGAAGGACAATTTGAAACGCCTAGATATTGACCTGAGTGTTTGGGAAGATCTAGCATCAGATCGGAAGGAATGGCGTAAGACCTGTTTCGCAAAACTAAAGAGCTTTGAACAAAATAGACTGAAGCATAGAGATCGGCTCCACATAACTTTAAAAGAAAAACATTTAACTCCTGCCTTGGATCATTTCGTTTGTCAGTGTGGCTTCATGGCTCGCAGCAGGGCTGGGCTGCTGTCACACTCGAGGAAAAATAAAATGTCTTCTTGACAGCATGCACAACATGGGAGGAATCAAATCACTCACTGCTGACCCTCATCTATCGTTCTCGATAGGAGAGTCCACTATATATATATATGTATATATATATATATATATATATATATATATATATATATATATATATAAGAAAGACAGCAAACTATCAAGAATCCCTGTGAAATCCTAAAATAATAAACATTTCTGGTTTAAGAAAGATTCCTTTAGGTAATTATTGCTTTTTTTTTCATTCTTAAATTCATTTCTTCATTTTTTGTTGTATCAGTGTGTCTAAGAAAGAAAGTTACTAGTTTCTTTTAGTGTGCATGATACATGAAGAAATACACTTTGGTATAATGTTTTCTGACATACTTAAAATGGAAAGCAGCAGACCACTCATTCCAGTCTTGTGAGGTTCCAATTAGATGCCAATAAAGTCAGGGAACAAGTTTGGTTTCTATGTAAAGGAGTGGGAGAGAGTTAGAATTAATGGAAGATTTTAACAATGAAAGCTATGATAAGAAGCATGTAAACATAAAACCTTATATGCATATATATATATA
>CM042151.1:43096157-43161157 GCA_023376005.1 Doryteuthis pealeii
ATCCATACAAACTCATCACCATCGACACCCAGCGCGGATCGCGCTGAAGACTCTTATACTCGTTCGGACACACCCACATCCTCATCCCTCCTACACTATCACTCACCACATCGCAACGCATACTAGCCATAGCCACACCTGCCCTATACTCCCCCACCTCTATATACTACCATCATCAATACCAACCTTTACTCAGCTTACTACTTACTCAAATCAACGCCGCAAGTCCCTTCCTTATGCAGTTCCCCACGGATCGACAACTCACTACTCCCTGACTACCTCTATCCCATTAGCTTCTAACCCCGACAGCCCAACTTATACCGACTGTCCGCACCTCTAAACGACTAAAACTCACAAAAACCACCAACAAACTCCCATACCTTTGGCTTATCCTCATATGTATTTTCGGTCCTACCACCATTCTATCAAACGACTGCCAGACATCTCTAACAGTGTCCCCACCTACCCACATCATTCCGCACGGTTCTATATTGCTCGCTAGATCCTATCTTGCACCTCAGCTACGCTCACGTACGGCACTCCTAATGGAAGAGAGAGACGAGAGAGAGAGGGTAGAGAAGAGAGACGGACCGAGGACTCGGCCTTCGACGATCCTTGACTATCCTAGTCCCGCGCACCGCACGGGTGTGAGCACGAGACAGTGAAGAAGACCTCACGCCGCCAGCCGCTGCAGTAAAGGAGACCAGAAACGTAGAAGCAGAGAAGATACCTGATAGATAGCGAGGACGGACCTGACTGGACGAGCGAGAAGAGACACGACGGTCACCTGCGTAGGGATGAATACGTTCTGCACATATAGCTAAGATTAAGATTAGACGAGACACCACCGACCCGACCTACGACTTGACACAGCCTCGAACTCGAGAAGCCCGCAGCATACGACGAGCGAAGAGGACGCAGTCAGACGCATGGCGCTCGCGCCCGTGAGGTAAAGGAGAGTGTCCACTAGGCATCAACCCGGCACCTAGAGTAGACTAACTATTCAAACGTACGCGATGCACGAGAGAGAGCAGAGCAATCCTGGAGACGAGACGCGACGACGTGAGGACTCACGGCGCTAAGAGTACTACTGACGTCGCTCACTAGCATATGAGACAGTTCAGAGACCCAAGAGAGACAGTGCGGACGTCAGAGCAAGAATAGAGACAGAGCAGAGACATGAAATGAGCTAGAGACCGCGAGAGAGGAGAGAGACTAGAGAGAGAGAGTGAGGTACCGACCGACGAGACGAGCCAGCTCAAACCAAATCTACCAACCCCTACCACACTGCAACACAAACCATAATAACAGAACAATCAGCTCTTTCTACGACTCTGTTCAAGTCCTGGTAACTTATAAGCGTGGCCACGGCACACTATAGTGCTCCATGAAGGAACTTCAAGCTCCCTAGTGATCCAAAAATGGAACCCTCACCCACTGAATGCAATTCACTCAAACCTAAGACACTCATTTTTGGGCGAGGGCGATCTCACCCCTCCCTACGCAGGGGACTACAAGTTAGCAATTATACTTAGCTCTCTGGTGTTGTATAATTGTATGGTGGCATAGGCTTTTACAAGCCTTTAGGTAGCCAGAGTCGAGGGAATGGAAAATACCAGAGACGGTTACCTGGCCCCAACTACCTCAGAGGTGAGAATATCGCAACGTCACGTGAGAACTAAGTTAGGTGCAATCCGAGTCCCCGATGGCGTGCGAGAATGTGACTTCGTAGTACAGAGCGTGTGACTGATCGGACTGGGCCGCTGGCAACTCTGCGCCGACGAGTTAGCGAAGGCGCCTCGAATAATAAACCTGACTCCTCCTAAGCATTGTTAACTAACTTACGCATCGCCCCTGTTGTTGAGCAAACAGACCACCTGGCTCACATCCCTGACCCGACCAACAAGACCGCAAGAGAGTACGACCCCCTTCTGCTGGTCTGCCGCCCACGTATCATGTCGCCAAGAATCAAGAGACGCAAGACAGTAAAGATTGCCGATCCTATGGTCGAGCCAGACGTACAAAGACTACACCAACCCAGTCAGTTACCACGACACACCGTTCTGTCATCCATCTGTCACGTACTCTCCTCTCCAGATGCTCTGCTCCTTTGCTTCGTTCACATCAAGATTTGTTCACACTTGCAATGATTGAAAAACTGTAAGGAGAAAGATTTGTTTAGAATGCGAACACGAAACTCTCTCCTAAACAAGCCTCTAACCATATCAAGGCGAATAAATCAGACTGGGGTTAGCCGCCCAAACTCTGGATATTCCTACCTAACTTGACCATAGACATAGCTCAAAAGTCCTAACAACGCACGAGGGCATTACACCTGAGATATACACTTAGGAGTATTAGGTATATACATAGTGACTATAGAACAATTTGAATCAATAGGTATACACGTTCAATAAGTAACTGCCGACAACACGAAAGACACGTACTGTAAGAGCATAGCGCTCCCATCAGAAACGTATAACTACACAGGGGACACAATTCGCATCTATATTGGATACTTCAGCACGCACACAAACTGCAATGCTCCACGTGCAGAATATCGCTGCACATGGCATAGCACAAGCTCACCAATTCCCCCAAACAGCACGATAGCTGACGAACAAAACCTATCATAATGCAGCAGCCCATAAAGAATATCATATAAGACCCAATTATATCAAGGCGAAACAAAGATAAGAGTGCAAAAACAATTGTTATGTACCGTACGAGAACGGGGTAATAACACTGCAGCGGGGCATTGCCATATATTGCTATGTGCCTTCGATTCATGCCTGAGAACATTCCAGTAAGCAATATTAACAGTATGATAAAATGCAGCAACAATCATTTTTATTCCACCAGTTTTCCAGAATATTCCTCATTATTGTTATGACAATTATGGTTTAAAGGATTTTGAGTGTCAAGTGTCCTGTTCTAATTAAATCCCTCTCCACATGCTTGACCACTACCTCTTACTAGACTTATATATATATATATATATATTATATATATTATTGATAATATATAACTAGAGATCTTTCCCCTGTAGCTGCCATGAATCAAGCCTACAGTTCTTATCTGCCAATCCAGCCCCGATAGTGAACTCTTTATCTCGCTTTTCACTACTGGGCCGTGTTAATCTCAAGCTCAAGATTTTCGCTACGATCGTCTCGCTAGAAGCCACAAGGTTCCCTAGTTCTAATACGAGTCCCCCGATCCTCGCCCCTCGCGCGCGCCTCGTTGCTATGTAGCTAGCACAGGGGATCCTGTGCCCAGTACATGAGCACCATGGTTGCTTCCGAATAGGTCATGCTGGTGCGCTCGCTCGCCTCCTCAGACCGCAAAAATCTCCTTGGATGTCGCCGATCTTTTCTCGGCCGGCATAGTGAAATAAAATACTACATATATACGTCTTGCCAGTACTCCACCTGTATTCTAACTAAGAGCAGTGCTCGGCTGATCGGTATGCAAGAGCATATAGCGTGAAACGTTATATTGGTTGTTAAGCGAGAATCTGACCAAACTACCAAATAAATCTGACGCACTTAATTCAACAAGTAAACAAATATACAATACTGACCATTTAGGAAAAAGGTTTTATTTTCCAGGAAACCTAGAGCACCACTATTGTGTCGACCTGAGTTTCTAATCATCTTGGACACCACAATAGCAGGCCAGGTCCCTTAGAACCCAACCGTGGCGGTCTCCGCAACCCGTCCTTCATTTAGTCGTGGGCTTCTCAACCTTACATAAACCTGCGCCGACCACAGGTAATGAATCCAATATTCTCTCCCCTCCAGCCGTATTCGCCACATAGGCTCTAGCGGCAACTTGGCTCTCCCTCGGTAAGAAACCAGTCCTACTGATGAGAGAGCAAAGACTCACCTTATACTTCCCACCATACCCCTATACTCCTATATTGCGCGTGGCTCCACTTAGCTAAACTAGGCTCGAGTCCTAATTAGGGATCTATTTCCACTAATTTAATAATTCACTAATTACATATTTTGTTTTATTCGTCTCTGTTGGGTATGCTTTTTAAAAGATATTTTAAAACTCATTTGGATCTATTAACCCATAGATAGGACCCTAACAGGTACTACTACTTCAGGACTTGGGAGTTATGTCAAGGAAGAGGTGTTATATATTGATAAACCGTTGTTTTTTAGATGTTTAGTGTACATTTAGAGTTTGAATCAAAAGTCATTGAAATTCAAAATCCGTAGGGTTAGATGATTGATAGGAAATAACCTTTAGCTGACCTTCTTTCCGGTTACACACAGACTGTGGGAATGAAGGCCTAGAGCTTAGTTAGTTAGTTAGGCTGGACATGTTGTGATGCAAAGACGTATCTGGCATTGACTCCGCCTAGTTGATTGAGAGAATA
Organism: Doryteuthis pealeii; assembly: GCA_023376005.1. Taxonomy (NCBI): domain Eukaryota; kingdom Metazoa; phylum Mollusca; class Cephalopoda; order Myopsida; family Loliginidae; genus Doryteuthis; species Doryteuthis pealeii. The sequence continues at coordinate 43,100,545 of CM042151.1, forward strand.
TGGTATCGATAAAAAATGTAATACACTATAAGATCTATAGATATGCTACTAGAGAGTAATTAAAAGATAACACTAAGTAACAGATAAGATATCTGTAGACACCGCATACTCACACCTACTACAGAACAGACCAGTTAGAAGAAATGCAGCGGCTTATAGAAATAACGGTTGTCCAGCAAGCTAACTCGAGCTATCCCAAGATGAAAAAGATAAATATTTGGGAACCATAACCATGGATATCTCACAGACTAAAGAACCAGACTCATTAGAAAAAATTAAGAAACAGATTATAGAAATAAGGTACCAGCAACTACCAAGCTACTCAAGCGTGTGAAAGGACTTAAATATTTCCGTGGAGATAACCTTACCTGGATATCTCACAGCCCAGAACAGCCATGTTAGAAGAAAGCTATGAAGAGGTAAACAGCCAATATAGAAATAATATCGTGTTACACCCCAGGCCAAGCCAGACTAACCTCGATGCATACTCAAGTATGTAAAATTGTCGTGCTTAAATATTGGGACACTAGTTAAACGTCATGGGATATTCTCACAGACTACAGAACCCTCATCATCCACGTAGAAACAATGAAGGATATAACAGCTAGCTAGAAATAGCGTCCCTATATCTTCGCCCGGTCAGCCAGAAGACTTCTCGAGCAGTATCTCTCACAGTACATAACTCAAGACTCTGATAAATATTTGGAACATAAAGCCATGAGCTTCGAGGCTGAGTATCTTCACAGACTACAGATACCACGCACCAGTTAGAAGATAAAATAGAACAAGAGACAGGACTATACTGATAGACCTGGGGCCTTTCCCCTCAGACTTGCGGTACCCCCCACCCTACTCGCGTAAATGTCATCGAACGAATAGAGTCTTCTCGGACTGATTTGGGTCACACTAGCATGAACTCCAGTGTACCTATCTCTCAAGACTACGAGAGACCGGACCAGTTAGAAGATACAATGTCAAGAAACACACCTCCATAGAAACTATACAGCAATACCGCTACTCAGCTACTCCAAAGTATGTAAAAACCTTAAATATTTGGGAGACATAACCATGGATATCTCACAGACTACAGAACCTACCAGGTTTAGCCTAAGAAAATGAAGAAACAGACTATAGATAATAACTGTACCAGCAAGCTACTCGAGCTTACTCAAGTATGAAAAGATCTTAAATTTGGGAACGATACCATGGAGATCTCAAAGACTAAGAACCAGACCAGTTTAGAAGAAATGAAAAAACAACTATAGGAAAATAATCTGCGACCAGGCAAGCTCTACTTCCCGAAGCGGCGTCCAATCATCGAAAGACTACAATACTTTTGAGCGAGACACCTGGATAGTCTATCAGAAGCCAGCATTCATTTACGCAGAAGAGTGAGAGAGCGAGCGAGTGAGAGAACTCGCCAGGCGACCTCCTTCAGTCGGGTTGTGCGTAACGATCGTAGCTCCCTGTTACCAGCAGCTACTCTCAACTCCAGGCATCTGACAATCCATTAAATCTTAGTGGAGACAGATAAACCATCTGGAGTACTCACTCACAACTAAAGAACACAAGACCAGTTAGAGATAATGAAAGCATAACAGACTATAGAAATAAGCACCCGTGCGCACATTGCCCTCTGGCTGGTACCAGAAGCCTTACATACACAATAACATAATGGAAAGATCTTCAAAAAACTATGTGTGAGACACTGCAGAACCCATGGATGCTCCTCTGATCTCACCCCCAGCGACCAGTTAGAAGAATACTGAACAACAGTGCTCTATAATCCCTAATAATTTAGAATAACTATATCTGCTTGCATTGCCGCTCGCAAGCTTGCTACTCGTAGTTACTCCAAGTCTATCAGAAAAGGATCTTAATAAATGCTAGAACATAACACGATGCAGTAAATAATCAGTACCTACTAGAACCAGTACCAAGCTCACGAAGAAAGACATCTCCTCCAGCAAACAGCACTTGATTGACGAATCCAATGCCCGCGCCTCTGCCACGTACAGCAGCTTACTCTGAGTCTACTCCATTGTATGAAAGCTCTAAATTTTTGTTAGAGGAGTAATCGAGTTGATAGCACAGACCAAGCAGCTATCGAAGACATCGTCACATCAGAGACTCCGCCAGCACCATGCCGGAAGGCCCTCGCTAACGCTTTGGTATCAGCAAGTGCCTACCTCGAGCCCTCCAAGTATGTCACGAGAGGCTTAGATACTCTCTCTCCGACAGCATACCAACTCTGAAATATCGCTCACCAGACTGTACGCAGAACCTAGAGCCAGTTTAGAAACATAGGACAGATAACTATAGAAAATAATTTTCAACCCGGTGACTCCATCTAGATACCAAGTCACGATTCAACTCCGAGCTATACTCCTCAATGAACAAACAGCTTAAACTTTCGCGATTCGCTCACATCTGCCCGCGACGGACAACGAGTTGCAGAAACCAGACACCTCCCACGTCCCTAACCATTACAGTCCCCTCGAGATTAACAGCACTAAGCTCGACGGTCATGATAACATGCGGCTCGCTACTCACACCTCTCCCAGCTGTCCAAAAGGCGGACACCTCCGACACACATATACATTATCAACTGTACATATTCTCCAGAGAAACCTTTTATTAGCCTCCCAAGTTAGGATAAGTGACGTCCTTATATAAAATGTGCTAATTCTTGCTTTATGAAAGTGTTATGTTTTTACATACAGATAAAATACAGAAGATTGAAATGATAATGTAAGACCAGGTTGTTAGAAAATTAAAAAGGTTTTATTTAACACAGGGTAGAGAATGCTTCTACCCTAAAAGTGACTTAACTAGCTCAACCGTGCTGACACATGTGCGTTGTTTCCACTCGCAATCAAACCCAATCCAAAAGTAACATGGTGGAAACCCCATTGCCATCAGTCCCCTCCTAGGGGAGCAACTCTATTTTTGTTAGGTCTTCCTAACAGAAAGAAGTTTTGGAAAGAAACTTCAAGAAAAAACTGTATATGATGAATGTCAATATATTATTACTTAAAAAAAAAAAAAAAAAAAACTATTTCATTTGTAGATATATATATATATATATATATATATATATATATATATATATAATATATACACACACACATACACATATATATATATATATTTATGTGCAGTGTTTGTGTGTATGTATGAAATAAATTTTAAGCTGACATTTGCCAATACACAAACATTGCATGTATCTGCGTGCATTATATCAATTAACACCCATCTCTTCCCCTCTCTTTCCATTTCTATCATTTTCTCTTTATCTCCCTCTCTCCCCCCTCTCTCTCTCTCTCTATATATATATATATATATATATATATATATATATATATATGAAAACTCATGTACATACAGACTCATACACAAAAGGTCTGCAAATGATTCTTTTTTATAACTGATACATTTATCGCCTGAAGGTTTTTCATGATTGGTTTAAGGTATCTTCCATTTTTTCCCCCCTCTTTACTATTGTTTGTTTTTCTTGCCAACAAACCGAGCCACTCATCAACTGGAGACACCTTACTGATGTTGTCCACACATTTATTTGTTAGTAACTGCAGGCAGCTTGGCTAAAAGTTTGCTGGAGGCAACAGTGAAGGTGGAGAAGCCAAATACATTGTCATTGCTCGAGGGATTTAGTTATAATTACACTTTTAACATGTTTTCAGGGGTCTCTCATGTATATCCTGTACACCTACACACATATACAAATGCACACATGCACACGCACACATGCATACTAACTCATACATATGCACAAGCCTACACACAAAAAGAAAAAAACAAAACAACAGTTTGACTTTTTGTTGTTTTTCGGGGTCTCTCTATGCTTGTCCTATACACACAAACACACACACACACACACACATACAAACACACACATGTATGTATGCAAAAATTTAACAACACATAAATACAAGCATATGCACAAACGCATTCAAATATATACATATATATATACATATATATATATATAATGAACAATGTGACTTTTATTGATTGTTTTCATAGTTTTCTCTGTCCTGATCACACATGCATGCACACGAACACACACACACACACACACACACACACACATATTATATATATATATATATATATATATATAAGCAGTGTGACATTTTCTGTTTATTTTCAGGGGTCTACCTATACTTGTTATCCACTTGCACACACACACACACACACACATTATATATATATATGTATATATATATATACACACATGCATATTTATTATCTCAACTCATTTGGTTTCTTTTTTTCTGATAATTTGAATTTTTTTCCCTAAAAATCTAAATATATATATATATATATATATGAAATAGGATACATATAATATATACATATATAATATATATAATATATGTATATATATATATATATATATATATATATATATATATATATATATATAAACAGATGTGCATACATACAGATACACATTGTTGGATATTGAGATATACAGGCATGAAGTCTGAGAATTTTGGTAAGGTCATTTACTGGTTGAGCACATTCTATGCCCTTGTCTCCCATAAAAATTAATGACTTGGTTGAGTTACATTTTAACCTACCTCTATAGAATATAGAATTGAACCAAAACAATACTCGATTAAAACCCTAGACAATTGATAAGATAATTGTTATTATTTTGAGCTGAAAACATTGTAGATGGCTTTGAAAAAACTCTTTTTTAAAATGAAGTTATCATCTATATCTGTCACCTCCATGTCAAACAAGGAACAAAAAGGAAAAAGAGAGGAAAGAAGCCGCCGCAGAAAAGAGAGCCATAAGGAAGGAGAGATAACAGCATCTCCAGCAAGCATCACCATTTGTTTGCAGTCACTGCACCAGAGATTGCCATTCAAAAATTGGACTGTTCAGCCACTCGTGCAGTTGCAGATAAAAAAAAAAGAAAGAAAAGTGGACACTATGCCATCGTCTTTAGTAGACGGAAGGATGCCAACACATCACCTATATATTTTTATGTCAGGTTTTTCTTATTTTGTATTTATTTGGGGAAAGTATTAGATTTTATACTTTGCGAAATAAAACTATTTAAATATATTTTATATTGATATTGTTGTGGAGACTTATTAAGATACCAGAATGTTTTTGGACAATTGAACCTCATCTTGAAGAAACCAGCAAAGTTATTGTAATGCCTCAAAGATAAAAAATGCCAAGAGAAAAGGAGATATCTGAGGATACCAGGAAGAAGGTAATGATTTTTACCAGTCTGGGGAAGCTATATATATATATATGGAGGCGTTTTGTGTAATGGTTATTGTCATAGCAAATGGACTTGGAAGTGCAGTGGTGTACTGGTTAGAGTTGCAGGAAATGGACTCGTCAACCTGAGTTCAATTTCTGGACAAAGCCACAGTTCACATAGTGCTAATACCCTTGGAAAAGGTATGAATCCAACTATTCTTCCTCCAGCTATGGGTAAATGATTGGGCAAACTGGGCTCTAACCTTGGTTAGGCAACCAGTCTAGGAGAAGAAAAACTCGGGATTCAAACCTGGTCACAACTAGAATAGACTCAGGCCTAGTTTGTGATCTATTTCAATTTAAAAAAAAAGAATTTGCGACATGTGTTCACATCTTGGACAAGTCTGTTTGGATTTCTCAGAGCACTAATACCCTTGGGAAAGGTATGAATCCATCTATTCTCCCTCCAGCTATGGGTAAATAGTAGGGCTGACTGGGCTCTAACCTTGGTTAGGCAACCACTCTAGGAGAAGAAAAACTCTGAATTCAGATTTGTTAAACTATGCTTAAGAAATTAATCATTTATCACATCTTATTTGTATTGGTAAATATATGTAAGATCATCTCAAAAAGATTGCAGCTCCATCCATTCATGCACTGTAAAACAAATAATTTATAAATGAAGGGCATCAAAAAAATAACTGCAACTATTCCTTGAAGTGGACACTGTTACGATTTTGTGGGGGCTTCAAGTGAGAGCACTTTTAGTGGAGATCTCTTGTATTAAGCAGTGGAATCTATTAAGCCTTCCTTAGTCCTTGGTTGTCCCTTGGTGTGTTGGGTAGAATCCTTTGGTTATTCCTAGGTGTCCCTTAGAGTTGGGTAAAATCCTTTGGTTGAGCAGAGTCCTTGGTTGAAGATCCGTTCGTCAGTGGCGAATATGTGCAATTTAACGGCTTTCAAGATCGGTGATTAAATAGTTAACTAACCACGTATTGGAGCTGTTAATTGGCTGGCTTAAATCCACATACCCTTGAAGAGTCTATTAGTTTAAGTGGTGGACCTCAGCACACCTTATAAAACTCCAACAGTGCCTATAAACTATATCACCAAGAAGCACTAGAAAAATAATAAATGAGATATAAGTAAACCAGTACATCACCTTGTGAGAGGTGCAGCATCTAGAATAATTGTACGTCTACAATCATACAAAAATTGAATGGATATGGCATTCATTGGAGAGCTGCTAGAAGGAAATCTCTACTCTCAACAAAGAACAAAGCTGCCTGTTTAAACTTTCTTCAGAGAACACTTGGACAAATTAGAGGCTTTCTGGAAGTCCATTCCCTGGACAGATGAATCAAAGATAGAATTGTTTGGTAACAATCAAAACTGCCATGTTTGGAGAAAAGCCAACACTATATCGCAAGCAAAGAACCATATTCCAACAGTGAAGCATTGTGGTGGAAATGGTAAGATCTGGGACTGCTTTTCTGCTTCTGGATCTGGACGATTCCATATTATCCAAGTAAAAATGAAATCTCAGTCGTATCGATAAATTAAGTAATTAACTTTATTTATTCATTTTCTTCTGTTTTTATTTTTATCTTCAAAGGAGAAGTACTTAACCTAGTTTATAGGTTATTTTTAAAAGCTCCATCATCATCATCATCATCATCATCATCATGAAGCTGACTACAGAGGACCAGTCAATCAAACTCTTCCCAATTATTGATATAGATTTGGTAGCTTAATATCCAAAACGTTTGGACGTCTATTGAGTACAGCCAAACAGACACTTTCCACTTATTAATATAGATTTGGTACCTTTAAAAACGTTTGTTTGTCTATACAGAACAGACAAAAAAACAAGTCTTTCCAGTTTTTGATATAGATTTGGTAGCTCTTTATGAAAACGTTTCGATGTCTATAGAAATCAGAAAGTCCTACCATCAGCCAGTGATTTGAAGCTTTGCAGAAAATGAGTTCTGCAATAAAACAATCCCCCCAAAGCATAACAGCAAAACTATCAAGGAATGGCTTAAAAAGAAGAGGATTCATACTTTTGAATTGACCAAGTCAAAGACCGGATCTCAATCCAATAGAAATATTGTGTCTAGACCAGAATTTAGCAGTAGGGCCGATTTAGCTCAGTCGGTAGAGAGTCCGCATAGGAACCACAAGGTTCTTGGTTTGATATTGGTTCTCGCCAACTCAGCGTATGAGTAGCACAAGATCTGTGCAGTAAAGTAAGGAGCTGATGGTAGGAGTGGTGCTTCACCTCAGATGCAAAAACAATCTCCTTGGTCTAGCACTAGTGAAAAGGGGAAAGACTCCCTTACTGTCTGGCTGATATCGACTTCAGGACACACCGACGACTTTACTTTTTTTATGCTAAATGTCACTCCAACCTTACTCAACTAAAAGGATTAGCATATTCTTTCAGATTTCAGGTGAAATAAATCCCATTTTTAAAATAAATAATCAAAATACATTCTTTTTTTTATGTTTGTGTTCATTATTTGGAAAGTCTACTTTACAAATTTGAATGCACATTTAATTGGCTTATTTTGAATTTGTTCACAATAACAATGAGGGGGGTTTAGCACAATGTATGAGCAGCACAGGGATCTGTGCAGCAAAGTTAGGAGTTGATGGTAGGTGTGGTGCTCTGTCTCAGATGCTAAAAAACACTCTCCTTGGTGTAGCGCTAGTGAAAAGTGGATAGACTCCCTTGTTGTCTGGCTGATACTGACTTAAGGTCATCCTGACGATGACAACTTTTACTTTGTGTCTCGGCGGGGGGTACATTTGTATGGCTGTCTGAAAAAGGCTCAGATTATCAAAAATGAGAAATTTACATGAAATAAATTTATAACTATCAAAAGCCTTTCTCTTATCAATCATCTGAATATTGCTCTGAATTTAATCAAATTATCATACATTGAGCTCTCTAAGTGAACCACCAAATACTTTAATATATCTATTTAAAAAGATATATTTAAACAAATATAAAAAAAACACCCTTTTTTTTTCTAATTGTTAATTCTTTGAAAAGTCTATTGGCTTATTTTGAATTTGTTCACAATAACAATGGCCATGTCTGGGTGGGTGGTCACAAACTTTCAATTGGCACTGCCTATATATAATTAATGTTTTTTTTTATTATTCTGGGTGTCTAAACTTTTATAGTTATTTGTAGTTGAAGCATTACTCAGGATATCCCATGTGATGTTAATACTCATCATATTTAACCTTGAATTCGTGTATGGTGATTGATTCCATTGCTTCTGCATTTGCAGCATTTGGTTTATTAATGACCCTTGCAATAAAGAAATGGTTTTGTGCATAAAGCTCAATCACTGCCACAGATGTGTCTAGAAATCACTCACATACACACACACACACACACACACACACACACACACACACACACACACACTTACACATACATGCACACACACACACATAATTTGGGGGAAGATATCACCAGGCATACAACAGAATGGACAAATATTAGCAACAAGGTAACAGCTCAAGAACTTAGCTTTCAGAAATCTTCTGAAAAAGGAATCTTTATCTCGAAATATTAAGAATAGATCAAAGGTAAACGAACAGCATTATAGTTACTTCATTTTTCTTTACACTTGCATTATTATAGCCTTTAAAACCAACCACCAAACCAATATAAACACAATGCTTCAAGCAAATTATAAAACTCTTTTATAAACCTCAATTTTATGATGTCCCCCTTATGGTGTAACGGTTAGCAAACTAGTCTTGCAGATAAGTTACCACTGAATAGTGAATTTGATCCTTGTGGGACGCCCCATACTTGTGACCTTGTGTCACAACCTACCTGTGGCAAACGAGTCGGATAAATACCTACCTCTGATTATATTTTTTCTCTTGAAAAATAATCTCATGTGGCATAACAGTTATCGACATTGGAAATGGACTTGGCAACCTCAGTTCAAATCCTGGACTAAGCCGTTTGCATTTCACTCTACACAAATGCTCCTGGGAGAGGCATGAATCAGCTATAGGTAAATAGAAGGGCAGACTGATCTCTTTAGACATGTTATGGCAATCAGTCTAGGTCATCCAGGCAAATATGAATTCAAACTAGCTGTTCACTTCTTAGAAATTGAACTTTGTGTTGCATTCTGCTTGTTGATTGGTTGGTTATTTTGTTTAATGGCATGTTAATGGCATGTTTAATGGCATGAATGGAGGCATGTGGTGTAATGGTTAGAGTTGTGGGAAATGGACTCATCGACCCAAGTTCAATTCTTGGATGAAGCTGTTTGCATTTCACATGGCGCTAATACACTTGGGGAAAAGTATGAATCCAGCTATGGCTAAATAGCAGGGCAGAGTGGGCTCTTTAACCATGGCTAGGTAACCAGTCTAGGAGAAGGAAAATTCTGAATTCAGACCTGTTAAATTCCTCTTAAGAAATTGGGCCTTGTATCGCATCCTGCTCATGTGGAGGGGTTAGTAAATATATATAAACCCTTCTGAGCTATCTAATGACAAATCTTGTTTTTTGTTTTGTTTAGATGATTTTTAAGCAAATAGTTTGTGTTTAAATTGGTTAACTGGTAGAAATAATTTTTATTAACTTCATGTAAATTAATAATTTGGTAAAATTAATAAAACTGGTAATCAACGCTCAGTCACTGCCTTTTAGCACCCAAACGATAAAAAAGGTTGGGTGTTTGACATAAGAGAATGGGACTATCATATAGGTGTTAGGGCTTGATATGAACAGCTGATTGATCAAATAGGGCCTCTCTGACTACTATTCGTCTAGGCTAAGAAAGGGCCAAAGTGGAGTGCTGCATGTCATAGCACCACAAAGTACTCAGATCACAGACTGCTCAGCCACCACAATCCTGTTTATTTGAATAGGGAGATTTTTCTTTAAGCATTTTGTTAGAGTTCAAGTGATGCAGCCATTTTTTTAAAATAAAGTTTTAATTGATAATAAAGACATTCTCTTGTTGACATCTTTTGGGAATTGTATTAGCCAGACACTGAGGGAATCTATCCCCTTTTAGACCAAGGAGATTGTGTTTAGTGTCTGAGGTAGGGTGTCACACCTACCATCAGCTCCTCACTTTACTGCACAGATCTCTGTGCTACTCATACACTGAGTTGGCGAGGGCCGGTTTAGAAGAAAATTAACATCCCACTGCACTGTAATAAACCCCTTTTAAACACAATACTTGTCTTGTCTTTATTCCTTTCTTATGACAGAATTTCTATTTTGGAAATACATTACATTATACTAGTACAAAATAAAAAACGTCCTCCGGGCGATGTAAAAATAGATTTTTGAAACATATTGCCTGAGGAGTGGGAGTAAAAAATTCAATGTCTGTGAGTTTGTACCCTAAGTAAGTAAAATCATCAAATTCATTAAAGGATTAAAAAATAAAACAATTTGAAATGTAAACTTTAAATATGTATTAAAATAAAACAAACTATATACAGATATATAATACCAGTCATGTATTTATTAAAACTTGTTTTAAAAAACAATGAGGACTGTCTAATGCTGCATGTTCAAATTTTGAGTGTATTTATTCTATGTTATGATGATTTTGGGTGATGTGATGTAAGCAGTGACATCATTTTTGTTACAGACAAAAACCGGAAGCGAATCTCCATTATTAATAGATACAATTATATTTTTCCCATAAAAATTAACATTACTAGGAATGTTTTCGTGTTGTATACACTTGTAAGGTTCAAGGTTATAATATTTGGTATAACTTGTTGAAACGAACAAACTCCGACAAGGATGTTAAACATATAACAAGATGGACCTTAATACAGGCACATGGAATAACATATTACATGAAATACACATACAAGGAAACAAGATATAATAAAAGGACACATTCAATAGTTATGTACATGTACATATAAAATATAGAAGGAGTTATGGATAGTCCATAAGGTTGAAGTCTCTTACTGACTTAGTCCGTATGTGGGGTATAGAGACCCCCACGAGGGTGGGGTGTAGACACAAATGTCTAACCCATGTTTCCAGTCCGAGAAGAAGGAGAAACGAGGGTGAGAGAGTTTGAATCAGGTGCTTAAATACAACAGACTCCTGGTGGTCAAAACCGGGAACCCAAGGGGAAGATAACTCTTCCAGATCCAAGAGAAGACAATCCCAACACACTCATCTCAGGTATATAATGGGAGAGAGACAGACAGATAGAGTAAATAGAGTAGTAGAGATGATGAGATGAGGGCTCTTAATTGTTAACTGTTGCTTCTACTGCTTCTAATTCGGCCAGCTGCCATGTTCATCAGTCTTATTTCTCATGCTGATCATTTGGGTTGCTTTTATTTCTTGTTGGATCCTTCCTCTTTCTTGTTGAACTGGTCATTTCTTGTTTAATAACTCAAAAGGATTTGTTGTTTTTCTGATAAAGCTTTATTTCAACAACCCAGCCCATCTTTCCGCCCCAAAGCGAGGACAAGAAAATAGAGAGGTGTTAACCCTTCAAAGTCAAGTCGCTAAAAAGAAAAAGGCCTAAAGAGCTGAATTATCACTTCACCAATGTTTCACCTCAGATGCTAAAAAGCAATCTCCTTGGTCTAGCGCTAGTGAAAAGGGGATAGATTTCTTTACTGTCTGGCTGATACCAACTTTAGGCCACCCCGACGACTTTACTTTACTTTATATGGTTTCAAGTATTTCAAGCAATTATATAGACTAACAGGACCTGTGGATATACCACAGTATGATAATTTAATGTTTGATATGTTTACTTAAGAGCTATTTGCAAAATAGTTCAATATAAAAAAAGCATAAAAATCTTGATTTAAATCTCTCTCTCGTTCTTTCTTAAAAGGTTGTTTGTGAAATATTTACATTGATATGCCAATAAAAGTCTGTGGAGAGTTGTTTAAAATATCTACATTAATTTGTTGACAAAAAAGTGACAAAAACGCGACTAGGAAAATATCTAAATTGTATTGGAAATTACCAAAATATATTCCGTAATTCACAATTTCAATATTACAAATAAAACAGACAAGTAACTTTTTTTTTTCAGTTCCTTTTAATTTTACATTGGGCATTTAAGCAACACAAGATCATTTGGAATGTTTCATTTTTAGAATTGTATATGAAAAGAATTGAACAGAAATAAAGAAAATAGGAAATAACAGGAAAAAAGATAAAGGTGAAACGAGAGAGAATTACTGTAAAGAAAATACAAGCAGAATTGAAAGAAAGATAATGTCAATGGCATCTAGTAGTCAATAAATAGTAGATAAGGTGAGTTGCTGAAAGGCTTTCTGAAATATAATAAAGAAGAAAAAAAGACATAGCGTATTATCGACACAAGAAAGAAAATTTTGTGACGCAGTTTATATGAACACCTTTATTAGCATTTAATTGATCCAATAATAATCTGACAAGAAATAATCTCTCTGAATCTTAAAAATTTTATGTTTTAATTTACAATATTGCCCATAAATAAGTACAGCCAATCAATTCTTTTTTTTTTTCTTTTTTTATAATTATAATAATTGTAATTATCATTTTACTCCTTGGGAGATTTTCACACCTGTTTTCATCATCATCATCATCATCATCATCATCATCATCATCATCATCATGTTGTGTTGACAGCATTGATTTACATGACTCTCTCTTGCCGCCCATCCCTATCAAGCAATTTTTTTTAATAATAATTATAATAATTGTAATTATCATTTTACTCCTTGGGAGATTTTCACACCAGTTTTCATCATCATCATCATCATCATCATCATCATCATCATCATCATCATCAGGTTGTGTTGACAGCATTGATTTCCATGACTCTCTCTTGCCGCCCGTCCCTATCAAGCAATTTTTTTTAATAATAATTATAATAATTGTAATTATCATTTTACTCCTTGGGAGATTTTCACACCTGTTTTCATCATCATCATCATCATCATCATCATCATCATCATGTTGTGTTGACAGCATTGATTTCCATGACTCTCTCTTGCCGCCCATCCCTATCAAGCAATTTTTTTTTATAATAATTATAATAATTGTAATTATCATTTTACTCCTTGGGAGATTTTCACACCTGTTTTCATCATCATCATCATCATCATCAGGTTGTGTTGACAGCATTGATTTCCATGATTCTCTCTTGCCGCCCATCCCTATCAAGCAATTTTTTTTTATAATAATTATAATAATTGTAATTATCATTTTACTCCTTGGGAGATTTTCACACCAGTTTTCATCATCATCATCATCATCATCATCATCATCATCAGGTTGTGTTGACAGCATTGATTTCCATGACTCTCTCTTGCCGCCCGTCCCTATCAAGCAATTTTTTTTTATAATAATTATAATAATTGTAATTATCATTTTACTCCTTGGGAGATTTTCACACCTGTTTTCATCATCATCATCATCATCATCATCATCATCATCATCATCATCATCAGGTTGTGTTGACAGCATTGATTTCTATGACTCTCTCTTGCCACTCATCCCTATCAAGCAATTTTTAAAAATAATTATAATAATTGTAATTATCATTTTACTCCTTGGGAGATTTTCACACCTGTTTTCATCATCAGCATCATCATCATCATGAGGTTAAAGACATTCTCTTGTTGACATCTTTTGGGAATTATAAAGTCATATCAGCCAGACAGTAAGGGAGTCTATCTCCTTTTCACTAGTGCTAGACCCATCATCATCATCATCAGGTTGTGTTGACAGCATTGATTTCCATGACTCTCTCTTGCCACCCGTCCCTATCAAGCAATTTTTTTTTATAATTATAATAATTGTAATTATCATTTTACTCCTTGGGAAATTTTCACACCAGTTTTCATCATCATCATCATCATCATCATCATCATCATCATCATCATCATCATCAGGTTGTATTGACAGCATTGATTTCCATGACTCTCTCTTGCCACTCATCCCTATCAATCATCGTTCCTGACAGTGTCTACACAGAGCTGATTGATGTAGGTTTTTGCACATTGACCTTCACTCATGTGTTCATGTGTTAGTGCCCCCAGGAGAATGTCACTTATGAGTTTATTCTTGCTTCTCCAATGGTGTTCAGGAGTCTCCAGCATATCTTGTTAATCTTACTTGGGTGGTTTGTGTGATAGGAGGTAAGTGATTGTAAATTGTAGGAATTGTAGATATTCCATGGTATGATAATTTGACTATTACAATCTCTGATATGTTCACTTAAGAGCTATTGCTAATAGTTCAATGTGTAAAAAGTATAATAATTTCTGATGAAATTCTTTCTTTCTTTTTCTCTTCTTTTTTCCCTTATTTCTTCTTTCTTTTTCTTTTTTTCTGCTTTTTTTTTCTATTTCATTGAAACAGACAATAAGTACTATCACTTCCTATCTCCCCCTTTCTTTCTTTCTTTCTTTCTTTCTTTCTATGTTTGCTTTTTTTCCTTTCTGACATGTAGCACAGTCTTTTTCTTCCCTTTTTTTTACCTCATAATTACCATGATATGGTCCATTATTTGTCTGAGGTGATGACAGGACATAACATTAAAACACAAGCATTCATATCTTATGAATCAAAGTGGAATGGTCCACTATTCATCAGAGGTGATGACAGGGCATGACACACATAGGTAGGTAATAGTGTATTAATATATAGATTTTACTCCTTGCAAGTTTTCATCATCATCATCAGGTTGTGCTAACAGCATATATTTCCATGGTTCTTTCTCACCACCCATCCATATTGCTCATTGATCCTGGCAGGTACCCCACATGGGATATCTACACATAGCTGATTGGTATCCACACATAGCTGATTGATGTAGGTTTTTTCTGGTTGGCCTACACTGGTGTGCCCATGTGTTGGTGCCCACAGGAGAACATCACATGAGCTTTTCCTTACTTCTCCAGCAGAGTCCAGCATATCTTGTTCATCTTATTTGGATGGTTTGTGTGATAGGAGGCAAGTAGCTGTACAGCTGCTTTTTGTGTGGTCCTGCTACCTTGCTTCTCCTTGCAGTGTGCAGCATGTTTATCTTACCTGGATGGTTTGTATGATAGGAGGCAAGTGTCCGTATTGATGCTTTTGTGGAGTGCTGTTTCTAGAATTTGTTTAGGACATCTCACTACATCCTTGTACAGTCCCTGTCTATAGCTTTTTCTCCAAGTGTTTCATTAGAGTCTAAGTGGTGCAGCCATACAGTAGCACTGACATGGTAACAGATTTGAAGAATTTTTGCATCATCCTATCAGAGAGATCAGCAACTTGTGAATACTTATTGAGAGGTTAAAAAATGCATTACTTAAAAATCAATTATATTTTATAGACTGATCTTCTACTTAGGAGAAAAAAAATTATGATGATACAGTCATTAAGCTAAAGTTCAAATTACATTCACATGTGAAGTCAATCCTTTGGCATACCTAAGCCTTTTAGTCTTGAAATGTAAACAGTCAAGAAATAAACATCCCCTGATGATCACCTAAGGCTAAAACCGGTCAGACTTAAATAAATTTATAAAAAACCTTTCTTTTTTTTTGCCAATCAGTATTTTATCATTTCTAGTGGAACATTATTCAATGAATACAGCTATTATTAGGTATTTTTTATTACCAAAATCTACAGCAATGAAATTTGGTAGCCAAAAATAGGAATATGGAGCAGTCTAAGAAACAAATTCATAACACAGTGTTATGTTATGGCTCTCATTTCGAATGGAGGAATGGCATTTTGATACTAAAATTAATTGTATATTTATCTCTGAACTGGTACTACATTAGAGAGGCTTGAATCTTGGTCGTTGGGCCGATGCTCAGTTGACTGGCAATTCTGTAATGTTTGAAGTCTAAAATCAATTGTATATTTATCTCTGAACTGGTACTACATTGCAGAGTCTTGAATCTTGGTTGTTGGGCTGATGCTCAGTTGACTGGCAATTCTGTAATGTTTGAAGTCTAAAATTAATTGTATATTTATCTCTGAACTGGTACTACATTGCAGAGTCTTGAATCTTGGTTGTTGGACTGATGCTCAGTTGACTGGCAATTCTGTAATGTTTGAAGTCTGAAAACCAGCTTGGGTTGTTGGGGGACATCTTACCATGTGTTGCATAGTGCCTTCTTTACCGGCACTAAATAGGTATATGTTATATACTGGTCTTTTCACAGTACCAAATCATATAACGTTATATACCTTTCTTACTTCTTACTCTGTCGTCTATTCTTCTGGCCGGCTTTGCTTCTGATCGTCTATCATCTATCTTGGTCTGGTATATCTTCTAAGGTCTCGTCTGGTCTTCTATTGAGGATTCCGGGTCTGGTTTCTGTTGGGGATCATTCCTTATCAGAAGCCTTGTGTCATTGTTAGTTTTTAGTAATAAACACAAGACTTCGATTTATGTTGATGTTACTTTATTCCAAATCCCCACCCAGATAATCTGCGCAGATGAGGCTTACATATTGCTAGCTCGGCTTCTAAGTTCTAACTGACTCTTACTTACTTAGTATCCTTAAACTGGAAGAGGGCCTTCTATTGCCTTCCGGTTCTCACAGTCATCCCCAGAATGCAAGGTCAGAGTGAGGTCAAATGCTGTCACTCACTCTCAAGGCCATCAGCTATACTGATCGCCATAATGATTTCTACACTACCTTAAAAATGTATTAGGGATCCAATTATTATGTAACACATGTGCCATTTAGAATTTTTTGTAATAACACAAGACCACTTCTTTTTCTCATGTCACATGCTATGGGACACTTCTCGACCAATAGAAAAAAGGCCATGAGGTCTTATGATGATTCATCTATAAACTTTTCCATTCTAATCTACATATAATTCTTATATTCCTTCAAAAACTTTTCTGTGTTAATTTACATGTCACTATTACATTGCTGCCTCTTGCCCCCTCAATTATGTTACATCAGCACCTTGAAAATGATTGAAGATGGTTCCAATCCCTTCTTAGACTACACTAACAGAGACTTTGGATAGTTCTTGAACTGCCTACAACCTCAGTTGTAACATCTTGTTTACCAAATGGAAAAGCTGAATAAAATGCTAATCACTAAATCCTTGTCTGTAATTTTCAATAAAGCAAGAAAAAGTAAAGAAAGGATTAGCTAGAAAGAAATAAAAATTGAAAAAAAGAGAGAAAGAACAGGAGGTAATACAGACAGTGGAAAAAACTGAAGTAGAATTTTATATTGAGAAAAATCTTTTTGTAATATGAAATTCTACTTCAGTTTTGAAGATGAAAAGGTGAGACAGAGAGAAAGATCAATTATTGTTGTCTGCTCATGAAATAATATAAAAACCATGCAAGAGTGATGACTAATAGGGATTGATGGTGAGAGAGAGTCAAGGGAATATGTGCTGTCAAGAAAACTGAAAAATCTTCTCTTAATATAAAATTCTACTTGTCAAAGGATAGTGATTTTTAGATGCACTTTTTTTTAGTTAACCCTAACCCCTAACCCTAACCCCTAACCCTAATCCTAACTGTAACCCTAACCCTAGCAAAATCTTTTTTTTTAATAAATACTTTTTAATTTTAAACTAATATTGTTATTGTTGTTTTTGTTTTTGTTTTGTTTTTGTTTTTATTATAAAACTTTAAACGAAAGACACGTTTTTTATATAAAAATAGTTTTATTTAATCAGAAGAGAAATGCAGATATGTTTATTTAAATAAAAATTGTTTTTACAAAGTATTTTTAGGTTTATTCAAATAAAAGGATGTTGTTCAGAAATGGTATTACACTATTTATAAAATTTATTTTTCATGTGTCTCTACGTGGATTCCTATCTGAAATAATATTGTTAATGTCAATAACAATATTAGTTAATTGATGGTTGAAAATTATTTTTTAACATATACTAACAATGACATGAAATAAATCATTTTTTTTATTAACTATCCGTAGAGGCACATGGAAAATAAATAAACATGTCTTTTGTTTTAAGTTTTATTTAAAAAAAATAACAATATTAGTTTATCTTTAGTGCAAAATCAATTTTTTCACATATGCTAACAACAACAACAACATGGAATAACTAATTTTTAAAAATTAAAATCAAAAACTATTTTAGTATAAAAATGTTACTGGTTTTTAATGGTCGGCTGATGATTTTGTTTATTAACAACCGGTGAAAAGCAAAATTCAGTTCCTTTCAAAACGGATCTGGGCTGGGGTGCCTATTGGTGTCTAGGCCCGTTAATTGAAACCATATAATTACTTGTGGCAGTGGGGGGGAGGGAGATACTGACTTCAGAATTGAATAATTCAACAAGTGTTGAGAAATCATAAAACCGACCACCCAGCCAACCAACCAACCAACCAACCAACCAATATATGTGTGTGTTAATATGTGTGTGATGCATCTTTTTTTTTTATTTGTCTTTAAAATAGTTTCAATACAAATTCTCAGAAAGATGTTTGCATCATTCTGAAACACCTTATACATGCAATTATCTATAGCATTATTAAATCTATTTAAATTTGTGTTTTTGTATGTTACAGGATCCTCCAGTACAACTCATACAAACACACACACACACACACACACACACACACCTATTATGTATATGTGTGCTTATGTTTGTGTATGTGTATATATGTATAAGTGTATATGTGTAAAGTATATGTATTTTGTATATATATGTTTGTGCGTATATGTATATACATATTCGTGTATATGTATATGTATATGTGTGCTTTATCTACAATCTCTTCATACATAAGCTCGCATGCTTGTACAAGTGTATGCAACTAAAATGCTTCTGTTCATATGGGAGAGAGAGAAAGAGAGAGAGAGAGAGAGAGAGAGAGAGAGAGAGGGGGGAGAGAGAGAGAAGAGAGAGAGAGAGAGAGGGAAGAGGGAGAGAGTGAGGGAGAGAGAGAGAGAGAAAGATCTTTAATTAAAATTGTTTTCCACGATACCCTTAGATATGCCAACAGGGCATTCACACTAGATGATCAGGCGTTATCATCAGAGTGATCAAAGATAACTTCATCTTCACTAATTTAATTATATTTCAAAATTTTTCATAATAATAACAATAATAACAATGATGATGATGATGATGATGATATTAATAACATTATAGACTCATCTATTCCAAGTATATTTTGTGTATATGTTGGCTTGTATGTGTGTGTGTGTGTGTGTGTGTGTGTGTGCATGTGTTTGTGTATGTGTATGTGTGTGTGTACAGACTATATTGCCTGAGTTAAATAACGATTTCCTCTTTTTTTTTCTCTTTAAACATTTTAAACTCATTTATTCCAAGTATATTTTTTTGCATCTTCTGTTTATGTATGTGTGTATGTGTGTGTGTGCGTGTATGTCTGAGTGCGTGTGGGTGTGTCTATTTATGTGTGTGTATGTGTATGCTTGAGTATATGTTTCTATGTGTGTGTGTGTGCATGTGTGTATGTCTGAGTGCATATGGGTGTGTCTATGTATGTGTGTGTGTGTGTATGTTTGAGTATATGTGTCTATGTGTGTGTGTGTGTATATTTGAGTACATGTGTCTGTGTGTGTGTGTGTGTGTTTATGTTTGAGTACGTATGTGTGTATGTGTGTGTGTATGTTTGAGTATATGTATCTATGTGTGTGTGTGTGTGTGTGTATGTTTGAGTACATGTGTCTATGTGTGTGTGTATGTATGTTTGAATACATGTGTCTATGTGTGCATGTGTGTGTGTGTATGTTTGAGTATGTGTGTGTGTCTGTATGTATGTTTGAATATGTGTGTGTGTCTGTGTATGTGCATGTTTGTATGTATGTTTGAGTACATGTGTGTATGTATTTGTGTATGTGTACAGACTATATTGCCTGAGTTAAATAATGTTTTCCTCTTTTATCTAAAAAAGTTTTTTTTTCTCTTGATGCAGTTTTCTCATTTTTATCTTTAAGCCTTTCGTTTAGATAGTGAATTTCAGTAGCTTTTCTACCATATTGTTTATTTGAAAATTGAACCAAGCAAATGAACATTTTTAACATTAAAAAAATACAAAAATATATGAAAAAAACCCAACATTTTTCCATATTTATCAGCAGAAATTAATTTCTGTCTTTGTTGCTAATAAACAGGGCTAAATGAATATAATTATTTTTCAACATCATTACTTTGTGAATATTGCTGAGAGCTTTTGGGTTCATGCCTTTCGCACAGTATATTTGACACAAAATCTTTATTTCTTAACAATATGGGAAAGAAAAATACAGTTTGGAGAATCAGATTTCTCTTTCTAGAGGTGTATGTTAGGATAATTGAGTTATCTACCCTTGATGAATTGGCTGTTTGGAGAACTGAAATATTTTGTTTGGTTTGTTTTGTTTTATGGCATATCAACCTCAGTGGGTCATTTAATGCCGATAAAGTTTTGAAATAAATCAATTCTTAATGGATAATACAATTTTTTTATAAATACATTTTTCTATTAACCCATAAATGGGACCCTAACAGGTACTACCACTCCGGGTCAGAGTGGACCAGGGAGCAATGGTGATGAAGGGGTGCTCCACATTCCCTAAACCTCCAAAACTGGAACCTCACCATCAGATAGAGTTTGTCATTCCCAGGACATGTAGACCCGCAGCCACCGCCTTCTAGCACCCATATGATAAAAAGGGGTTGGGGCTTGCCATAAGGGCAATAGGGTTGGGAAAATCATATAGGTACTAGGGCTTGACATGACCAGCCGATTGATCGGAGGGGGCCTCTCCGACCGCCCGTCTAGCCCAAGAAAGGGCCAAAGTGGATTATTGCATGTCATGAACTGCTCATCCACCTGGGCTCTATCCTTAAGCATCACAGGTCGCCACCCATAGCCAACAGGTGGCCCCATTGGGGAGTCTTACTCCTTTGCAGAGGTTCAGTCGGTGCATTCTAACGCCCCAGCCGACAGGGCGGTGAAATATTTGGAATGGTGGCACTAGTTGATAATATGCATTGCACAGACATTGGCCAATGAACAGCCGCCTTGAGGAAAGCAGTTATAGAGAATTGGCTATTTAAGCTCAGACTTTAGGTGACCACTGGAGTTAACACTTGTATAGAAAAATCTATGTCAAAGGATAGTCATAGTATAGAGTCGTCATTGTCCTCATCGTCCGCGTCCTCATCCTCATCTTCATCCATCCATACATATATATTATTGGTCACAACATCTTGTCAGGCAACTGCCACTCCTTCATTCATTGTCTGTTTGTGAGCTTGTTCATGAATTTTCAATCCTGCCAGCGACTTGCATAACTTAGAACATATCTGGCACACATAACGATCAGTGTTGACTGAGTCAACAGGAATTGTATAAGCATCACTGTGAACTCTCATGTGAAGCTTGAGACCACCAGCTGTTCAGCACACTTTTTTGCAGCAAGAACATAAAAAGCCATCATGCTGAGAATCATGTTGGGAATCAGAGTGTGGCATGGGAGAGACAACAATTGCAGTTGGGTTGCTCTCTCGTGATTTCAGGTGATTGACCAACCCTGCCTTTGACAACAGGGCCCAGTCACACTCCTCACAGATCCATAAATCACCAGAATATATATATATACACACACACACACACACATATATATATATTCCCGCCTAATTCATTATTAATTAATTAATTTTCAAAATTAGGTACGACTCCAATTAAGCACTTATTCTCCCAAAAATTATCGGCAAAAAGCTATTCAAAACAAACCGTGTTTACAATATATATATATATATATATGAGAGTAAGTAAACAAACAAATGTGTTTATTTGATATGGCTTTTAGCCGACAATTTTTGGAGGATATGTGCTTAATTGAAGTCATACCTAATTTTGAAAATTAATTAGTTAATAATTAATGAATCTAGGCGGGCATATATGTTCAAATGTAAGGCTAAACAAATCGAGAAAATGTCAATCCTGAATGTATATTTCGACCTATTAGGTCTCATCAGCAAGGTTATAGACATGGGAGACAGCTCCGTGTGTGACTCAAAACCTCGACTGCCAAGCTGACAGGCGGGGACTCTAACCAATACACTTGCTGGCCATTCCCAGATTCTTTGTTTATTTTGAACTAATGTATATTCCACTTTTTATTGACTTGCTACACGACAGTATGAGAGTAAGTAAACAAACAAATGTATTTATTTGATATGGCTTTTAGCCGACAATTTTTGGAGGATATGTGCTTAATTGAAGTCATACCTAATTTTGAAAATTAATTAGTTAATAATTAATGAATCTAGGCGGGCATATATATATATATATATGCGTGTATTTTTTATCAGAAAAAGGAAAATAAAGTGCTTGATTACAGGTGTAAGAGCAATATTTATTTATTATGGTTTACTATACAATTAAATGGTGTTTGTTACCATTGGTTTCAAATTAGTCTACATCTATCTATCTATCTATATATATATATATATTACATGTTAATGTGTGCATACAAACACACAATAAAAAAATCTGTAAATCTGTATATGCACATATGATTTGAAAACAAGCACTATACACAATAACAGATATCCAATAAAAAAAGAAATGTAGATATAATTATTCAATATTTTAATTTTTTTCACTAAATCTTCAGCCTCCATAATGAGGCAAGATTTTTCCTTGAATCCATATATCCACTGCAAAGTAATTGATTGATTCTAAAAGATTCATAGATCAATTCTTCATTGGGATTTTGTTATAACTGATCTGCTAAGCAGTGGGCTGTGTTCCACTAAACTTTCTCAGGTCATTTGATCAGCCAATAAAAAAATTACTGGGCTAGTCAAGACTTTAGCAAACCATTCATATTACATTGATTTGATAATGAACAGACTAAATATTTAACAGACCAAAATATTGAGTACGTTTGAATTAACCAGAGTTTAAGTGTATTAGGTTGTATCAAAATATTTTCCATCTTGTTGGAAGCGTGTGATTTAATGGTTACTCTTGCCAGAAATGGATACGTCTGTGAAATCAAACCTGCTAAACTCTGCTTAAAAAATTGACTTTGTGTCACATCCTACATCTCGCAGGAAATCAGTTTAGTGACCAGATTTCGAATCCTGGACAAGGTTGGTTGCATTTCCCATAGAACTAATACCCTTGGGAAAGGTATGAATCCAAGTATTCTCCCTCCAGCTATGGGTAAATAGTTGGGTAGACTGGGCTCTTTAAACTTTGTTAGGCAAACAGTCTAAGAGAAGGTAAACTATGAATTCAAACCTGTTAAACACCGCTTAAATAATTGACTTTGTGTCACATCCTACATCTCGCAGGAAATCAGCTCAGTGACCAGATTTCAAATCCTGGACAAGGCTGTTTGCATTTCCCATAGACCTAATACCCTTGGGAAAGGTACGAATCCAAGTATTCTCTCTCCAGCTATGGGTAAATAGTTGGGTAGACTGGGCTCTTTAAACTTGGTATAGCAACTGGTGTAATGTCTTGTACCATGAACCACATATTCAAGATGTTGATTGGCTGGGGTTTAATCCACATGACCACGCCGAGTCTATAAGTTTAAGTGGTGGATTCAAGCACAACTTATAACACCAGAATATTCCAACATCCAACTATGGGTAAATAGTAGGACAGACTGGACTCTTTAGCCTTGGTATGGTTACTCTAGGGGAAGGAAAACTTTGAATTCAAACCAAAGGGGTTCTCTTCTCATAAATCAAAACTACTTTGAGAGATTCTCTTCCTGTTGCTATGAAGGCAGTTAATTACAAAAGTTTTGATGACAACTTATGAACTAAGCATTTGCAAAGACGACAAAAAAAAGTCATCTAAATCTGGGGTTTATTTAAAAAAACAAGTAACCACCCTTAAAATTCTTGTGTCCTGGGTTTGATGCTAAACCGTCTCTAGTGGTGGGGTTCCAATTCTGGACCTCTTGGTAGTGTGGAATACTGCTTCATTGCCATTACTCCCAGGTCCACTCTGAACCAGTGTGGTAGTACCTGTTAGTGCCCCATCTATAGGTCAAATAGATCTGTTTGTAAGTTAATGAAAATAATTTTTACCAGTTTATTGATATACATGAAGTTAATAAAAAATCTAATATAGAATAATTTTTACCAATATATTAGTACATATTGAGTTAATGAAAATTATTTCTACCAGTTTAGAAAACCAAACAAAACAAAAATATTTACCAATTGGCACTGGGTGGCCTACAAGGGTTGATATGCCATTAAACGAATTGACCAACTAACTTAATTATTTCTACCAGTTTAATAATATACATGAAATTAAATAAATCACACACACACACACACACACACACACACACATGCAACAGCGTTCATTAACTGCAAAACTGTTTTTAATGGTCATAATTACAATATTGACTTCTGCAGGTAACTGTAATTAATCAGTATCTTGATTAATTCAGTGGAATAAACCCTGAAGATCCTTATGGTGAAACTCGAGTAAGTTATTTCTATGCACACTGTAATACTAAATCCACTCTACTAGCATATTGAGCACTTTATATTTTTTATAACACTGACTTATCCGATTAATACTTGTATCAACCAAATATTGAGATTAACTCAATATCTATTTTCCCATTAAACTAACCCTAAATCCTAACCCTAACCCTAACCCTAACCCTAACCCTAACCCCGTCTTCTTTTTTTTCTAGTAGATCAATAAATAAATAAATAAATAATTTATCAGTCGAGAGTGGTTCCTCTTTGATCATGTTAGACTTATAGGAAATAACCATATTAATAATATAGTGGAGTCACTGTGCTTAATTGCTTAAACCAATTTATGGCAGTACAATCAAATATTATTTCAATTCTTTTCTATTCCTGTATTTTTCAGACCTAAAAACAATGAAAAATCATTGTTGATATAGTTAAGATCTATAGTAAAAAGATATCCATCACATAATTTTTATTACTGTATATTGTTCTAATTCATAATTAATTATTCTTGTTATTTATTTTGCCTCATCCATAAATTAGTGTTTATTGTGACTCATTCAATAGATAAATCTATATAAATCAGGGTCATTCAATAAATATATCAATATTTGTGAGGGTCATTCAATAAATAAATAACATATATGAGGGTCATTCATAAATAAATATACATATATACATTCATAAATAATATACATATATGAGAGTCATTCAATAAATAAATATACATATATGAGAGTCATTCAATAAAATAAATATACATATATGAGGGTCATTCAATAAATATATCTAAATATTTATGAGGGTCATTCAATAAATACATCTATATTCATGAGTGTCATTCAGTATGTAAATATGACATATATATATATGAGGGTCATTCAATAAATAAATCTATATATATGAGGGTCATTCAATAAATAAATCTATATATACGAGGGTCATTCAATAAATAAATCTATATATATGAGGGTCATTCAATAAATAAATCTATATATACGAGGGTCATTCAATAAATAAATCTATATATATGAGGATCATTCAATAAATAAATCTCTCTATATATATGAGGGTCATTCAATAAATAAATCTCTATATATGAGGGTCATTCAATAAGTTAATGTTTAAATATGAGAGTCATTCAATAAATAAATCTATATATATGGAGATCATTCAATAAATAAATGTAAATATATGTGGGTCATGCAATAAATAAATGTATATATATGAGGTTCATTCATAAAATACATCTATATATATTAGGGTCATTCAAAAAATTGAATTCAAATCCGTTAAACTCTTCTTTAAAGTTGACCATATGTCAAGCGGTGGAGTATGATAAATGCATATAAAGATTGTAAAATACTTAATTTTTTAAAACAATTTCTAAATTGAAAGGATTTTTGACATTTTTCCATTCATCTCTGTGTGTATATGATCCAAATCTTGACCTTGCACTCAATGTAGACTGGTCATGGGGCTGTGGTGTCACCTCTTTATTGCCATTACTCTCAGGTCCACTTTGACATGAAGTAGTAGTACCTGTGAGGGTCCCAACTACAGATTAAATAGATTTGTTGGAGAAAATGTTTAAAATAATTTTTGAACTACATCAATACATTGGTTTTGAAAACATGATTCTTAAAACGTTGATATTGCAACTAAGTACGAGGTATTCACTTCTGGTTTGGAGGCTTTGAACTCTGGACCACTAAGAAAAATTAAAGTAAATTGCCTGATCCCAGGGTGCCATCCCCTAGGGAGCACCTTTTTCTAAAAGGGCTAAGGCCAGGTTTAATGTCTGGTATCCGAAGCACCTTAAAAGTGAATGCTGAAGGAATCATGCTTTTTTTTTGTACTGGCTACTGCATGAGCTTTGGTTTCTGTGTGACTTCCCACATTAAAAAGTCCTTGGTGTCAATCCAACTGAGTGGAAAGTCAGGAAAATACTTACTTTTTATAATAATTATGAACTTGACAAACACATTAGTTCTGAAAAAAAAACCAAACTGTTTATGATGATTGTGAAGTACAAAAGGAAGGAAGCATCTCCACACTTGACAGTAAGTCTCTAAAATCAGTGACCGAGTTCACGTACCTAGGTAGTAATATCTCATCCATAGAAACTGATGTTAATGCCATTGATAATACCACTTTTCACATTCATGCCTATATCATTAGAACTATAATACTAGCCACTAGTTTATGTGTGTGTGTGTGTGTGTGTGTGTGTGTGTGTGTGTGTGTGCGTGTATGTTTGATTGGTTGGTTGTTTTGGTTTACGGGATATCAACCCTTTTCAGTTGATCTGAAGGCAAATTAAGTCATATTGATAAACAAAGGACACAGCTTGCTTACAGTATCTACTGTTGCTTAACAGGTTGCCCAATTAAGTATTGAACAGGCTCATTGCTGCTTAACTTCAGTGATCTAGCGTGAACCAGTGTTATTAGCGTGGTGTGTGTGTGCAGGGGGGGGGTTGTTTGCGATGCTGGTATTTCAAAAAGGCTGAATCAGTTAGATTTGGTTTGGTTTCTTTGTTTAAAGGCATATCAACATTCATGGGTTATTTCAATGCCAAAGCCATCTTTGTAGAAGAACAGGAGTGGTACTATTTCTAAATTGAAAGGATTTTTTACAATTGTCCATTCATTTCTGTGTGTATATGATCCCAATCTTGACCTTGCACTCAATGTAGACTTGTCATGGGGATGTGGTGTCACCTTCATTGCCATTACTCTCAGTTCCACTTTGACATGGAGTAGTAGTACCTGTTAGGGTCCCATCTCCCAAATCAGTTTGATTTGATATGGTTTTGTTGTTTAAAGGCATATTCATGGGTTATTTCAATGCCAAAGCCATCTTTGTAGAAGAACAGGGGTGGTACTATTTAACCCCTAGGTGGTGAGATTTTGATGTTCATACTTTTCCCAAGAGTATTAGTATGAAAGTAAATGTAATAGAATGACTGCAGTTTGAACTTGCTTACTATGATGTTGCAGTCCAGTACGTTAGCCACTAGGCCATGGGGACTCACTTTGAATCAATTTGAATATGAGGGGATGCTGACTGAATAGTTATTTACTAAGCTTAGCTTAGATGTGACACAAGGCCAGAAGTATAGGGTGCCCAGTGAGGGGGATACTGACTGAATAGATATTTCTTTGTTTAGATGTGACACAAGGCCAGAATTATAGGGCGTCCAGTGAAGGGATACTGACTGAATAGTTATTTACTAAGTTTAGCTTAGATGTGACACAAGGCCAGAAGTATAGGGCGCCCAGTGAGGGGATACTGACTGAATATTTATTTACTAAGCTTAGCTTAGATGTGACACAAGGCCAGAAGTATAGGGTGCCCAGTGAGGGGGATACTGACTGAATAGATTTTTCTTTGTTTAGATGTGACACAAGGCCAGTGAGGCTGACCAGATGTGACACAAGGCCAGAAGTATAGGGCGTCCAGTGAGGAGATACTGACTGAATAGTTATTTACTAAGTTTAGCTTAGATGTGACATAAGGCCAGAATTATAGGGTGTCCAGTGAGGGGATACTGACTGAATATTTATTTACTAAGCTTAGCTTAGATGTGACACAAGGCCATAAGTATAGGGTGTCCAGTGAGGGAATACTGACTGATATTTTATTTACTAAGCTTAGCTTAGATGTGACACAAGGCCATAAGTATAGGGTGTCCAGTGAGGGGATACTGACTGAATATTTATTTACTAAGCTTAGCTTAGATGTGACACAAGGCCAGAAGTATAGGGCGTCCAGTGAGGGATACTGACTGAATAGCTTAGCTTAGATGTGACACAAGGCCAGAAGTATAGGGCATCCAGTGAGGAGATACTGACTGAATAGTTATTTACTAAGTTTAGCTTAGATGTGACATAAGGCCAGAATTATAGGGTGTCCAGTGAGGGGATACTGACTGAGTATTTATTTACTAAGATTAGCTTAGATGTGGCACAATAATGAAGTAAAATTAGTAAAAAAGACCTGAACTCATTTGTTTAAGCCTGTTTGTTAATAAGATATATCATGTGTGGATTATATAAAAACAGCAAAAACTTAGAGAAGAAGAAATAACAAGTAGGGATAAAGTTTATATACGTTTGTATAAGTGAGAATGGTCCTATAATGTAGATTATGTAGATTATATGGAGGTGTGTGGTCTAATGGTTGAGTCGTAGGAAATGGACTCGTCAACACGAGTTCAATTCCTGGATGAAGCTGTTGGCATTTCAAATGGCACTAATACCCTTGGGAAAGGTATGAATCCAATTTTCTCTCCAATTATGGGCAAATAGCAGGACAGACTGGGCTTTTTAACCATGGCTAGGTAACCAGTTTAGGAGAAGGGAAACTCTGAATTGATTAAAATTAATAAATCTCAATTGTTTTTACTAAATGGTAGAACCTTGGGAGGATGTTGTTTTTACTAGTAAAGTTGTGTTTGTATTTGTTGGGGAGTTTTCTTCTCCTGCAGAAAATATCTAAATGTCTAGCCCATGGTTCTTGAAGCAAGCTACGTCTCCTTTTCCTTCTTGTCAGTGTGCTATACTTTGTTGCTGAGCCCCACCCCTCCGCCCTGCTGTTATTGATCTCTTTGATCAGACCTCACCACATAAGCATTAAAGAGGAAAGAAAACTTTGCTTCGATCTGGAAGAAATTTAAAAAGAAAATATGAGAAGAAAGTGTGTGAAAGAAATAGGAGGGAAAAGAAAGAGCAGTCAGAGACGATTGTGGAATAAGGGAAATAAGAGGTGGGTAGAAGAAGGGACGGAAAAAGGAGTAACAAATGCAACCGACCTGTTATTAAGGGTCGGATTCCAGATATCTTAACCAGTAATCCATTAGTTTAAACCAAGTCAGCTGGGAAATACAATTGTTGTTCTGATTCTTATAGATAGGCATGGGCATCTACCGCTACTTCTCCAGTGTGTATGGGAGTGTGTACAAAAGGATAAATCTCTAATAATAAATGCAAATGTCAGTGTGTCAGTGTGTCTCATTTTTTCAACTTAACTCCTAGAGGCTGTACCCCAACATATAATACCATTTTCGAATCAGGCCGACTCCCTGAGCAAACTGAAAAACATTCTGGGCCGAATTCAGACCCGATTTTCTGAGATTTTGGATTCCCAAGTTTTAATTGCTGCGATTGTTTATGACAAATCTTTACGTAATTTTTTGCGACAATCTTCTTTGTACGATGACAATTTTTATAACTTGGAAATAAAATTGGGAATAATTGAAATTAATTGCAAAAACCAGAGAAAGTCATGAAATAGAAATAATTGCTTGTACGAAAAGTAAGGAACTATGTATATCAAATTGTCTTTGAATTAACTGTCAGAAGAAGAATAATCATTGAACTTTTAAAATGTAAGGAACCATATTACCTTTAGGCACCCCTTTTTGATCTCGATTAAGAAAGGACATGTTTTTCATTTACACCGTCACTATCCGGTTGTTTGTTAGGGGTTAGGGCTAGGGGTTAGGGCTAGGGGTTAGAATTAGGGTTAGGGTTAGGGGTTAGTTTTATAATTAAAAGAAAAATCTAAAACTTGTCTGTTAAAACAACCGGATATTGACGGTGTAAATGAAAAACATGACCTTTCTTAATTAAGATCAAAAAGGGGTGCCTGAAAGTCATATGGTTCAAGGTAAGGTTAAATAATGCAATACTTAAATGCAGCAGTCAATTTTGAGTTCATCTGTAGTTTATTGTTGTTTATCACATAGTTAAAAGGATGAAATCAAAAATGTTATTAATCATATAAGGAGATAGCTTAATTGCCGTCTGATAGGGTGGTTTTTAAGCTAGTTTGAAATATATCATGCTGGCAAATTTGAAAGCATATATATATATAGATTTATGTAAAGTGTGTGTGTGTGTGTGTGTGTGTGTGCGTGCGTGTTGTGTGTGTGTGTGTGTGTGTGTGTATGTGTGCATGTGTGTTAACTTATTTTTGAACTGCTACATGTTCATATTTCTGTTACAGCATTTCAATGCCGTATAGTTAGTTTACTAATAATATCCGTTTTGATTGTATAATGTTCTACTAGAAAAGATAAAATACTGTTTTGTTTTTGTTTTTTGTTTTTTTGGTGGGGAGAGGGTTAGAATAAAATGAA
Organism: Doryteuthis pealeii; assembly: GCA_023376005.1. Classification (NCBI taxonomy): domain Eukaryota; kingdom Metazoa; phylum Mollusca; class Cephalopoda; order Myopsida; family Loliginidae; genus Doryteuthis; species Doryteuthis pealeii. The sequence goes on from CM042151.1 coordinate 43,131,394, forward strand.
CCATTTATCTTAATTAAAGGTGCTATATTTGCCACCATTTGTAATGTACAATGACAATTGAATGGAAAGTAACATGTTGAGAATATTATTTCTTACTCTTACGTATCATGTGCTAATATTGCCCATTCTTGAATTCTTGTGTGAATACTGTCCTTTTCATGAAAGAATAATGTGATGAGGTATAACATAATGAAACTGTATATAATTGATTGATTTGATTTTAATGGCAGGTCAATCCATCTAGGGTTATTTTATGCATAGATGTTAGAGCATTGCATTCATTTATGTTAGATTTACATTTGTAGTGTATAATTTATGTGTGTGTGTGTATTTTTATGGCATGTTGATTCATCTAGGGTTATTTCATGCATAGAGTATAGAAAATTGCATTCCTTTTACATTTTTTGTGTATTTATTATTTTTGTGTATTTATTATTTATATAGTTTTTTCTTTTTTTTGCACACGGTCCTATCAAATATGAATCATTTTTAAACAGATCTATTTGATCCGTTATAGATATTTATGTTTCTCTCTATCAAGCAAGGTCAGATAATTATTGTTAATATTGCTATACTATATGTGTGTGTGTGTGTGTGAGTGAGCTCTTTAACCTTGGCATGGCAACCGGTTCAGGAAGAGGAAAACTCTAAATTCAAATCCGTTAAACACAGTTAAAAATTCATTTGATTTTTTCACATCAAGAAAACAGGCAGAAATGTGCTTTACCCTGCTATACAAGCCTTTGATGTATTGGCAGTTTAAATTTAGAGTTGTCCTTCTCCTAAACTAGTCACCATTACAAGGATAGATACCATAAATCTTTGAGTATAATCCTCACTTTTTTCCCAAAATTTAAAAGTCAAAATCCCAAGTGCGTACTATATACAAGGTTAAAAATGAAAAATATTTTCTAAGCAATGTCCGAGTCTCTATTTGCTATCCGGCAATGTTTATTAAGACGCATTTTTGTTTCATAGGTACAGCCCCCTAAAAATCCCCCGCATATTATATTCAAGGGCGGACTATACTCAAGTATTTATGGTAATTCAATTTGCCTACTGTTTTATCCATGGCTGAGAAGAGCTGAGTTGGATTCCTGACATTACTCAAGGACATTAAAATGCTAAGATGAGGCCATTAGCCCAAGTAAATCCGTGTATAGTGATTAAAACAGTGTTCAAAAGTTATTCCTTTTCTTCTGGCCAACTCCAGATGACCTTGCTTAGTGACTTGAATAATTCACTGTGATTAAAGCCAAAGGGAATTCTTTTTATTTTCCCTTTAAAAAACGAAATTCACAAGATCATTTTTCTAGGACAATTCACGAAAGAGGTAGTAATGAGGGAATTATAGTTTTTTAAATTACTATTTAAAAAAATTGAGGAGGAGATATTTAAAAACAGAGTATCAATTATTGTAAAAAATAAAATTAAAAAAAAATAAAACAAACCAAAAAAAAAACAAACCAAAAAACCCAGATTTAAATACTTTGGTTGAAGAAAGATCTTTCATGCCTAAATTTTGTTGCCATTATCCATAACCGATATTTATATTTTTATTTTTTATTTTGTTTTAGGAATGAAATGAATGGAGAAAAATGCAATTGAAAAAGTTCTTTCTGATTTTTTTTTAGAGGCAGAGTTTTAGAGGGTGGAGAGGAGAATGTGTGAAGCACAGGTCAGGATTGATGTGACAAGTAAATTATAAACACTGTCTTATTGGAGTTTCACAATTACAATACTACAATACATTTTAAAAAGCAATTAAAACATTTAAATGAAAAAAATTGGGATCTTGTGCAGCAGGAGGTACATTGCACAAGAGTGTTTATAAGAGTATTTTTTATCCACTGATACTATTACATAATTGATAGGTTACCTATAAATTATGTATGGGCGTGTAGAAATTAAAAATAATGGTAATTCTGAATCATGGAAAAAAACATTGAAGTAAATTGACAGGGCTTGGCCCTTTGCTGACATTGTACCTGGTCTCTGATTGGTCAATACAATTTGTGAAAAAAGGAAGTAGACTTAGAAAAGAAAATTTTTGCTGCTTTTTTTTGATGGTGAAAGTTGTGTCTTCAAGATGACTATTTCTTGCATGTGTGTTGGTTTAAGTTGGTTTCAATAAAGACATCTAAAAAAAATATCAAGTCTTGTATTCATTACTAAGAACAACAATAGACAGAAAGATGAAATTCCAAGAAGACCAAAGAAGGAATATTAAGGAATAGAGAATGAGCCCAGCATAGAAGACAAAACATAGCAGAATAGACGACCCAATTCAGATTGGAAGCAGATAAGTTATAAAAATATATCTAAGGTAGGTGGGTTGTCATCCTTGGTCTACAAGCCTCTCTTCAAATCAACCAATCCATGTCAGCAAACTTTAGTGGCAAAATTGAAGGTAAGATTTCTTCCTCTTTGGTACCAGCATCTCCAGAAGTCGGACGAGAAAAAAAACAACGTTCCTTATATTCAGCAGAGAGAGGCAGAAAGCCATAGTAGGTACTTCCTATCTTTCAGTGCGAAATTTTTATAATTTGACTAATTAGTTAAAATAGGAAGTAAAGAATAAAATTAAAGTTATTTTCTCTTGTTAATAGATTTCTTTTAAGATTTATCCCTGAGATTTTTGCTCATATTCATTAAGATAAAACCAAACAATTAGAAATCAATAATACTAAGAACATATTTATTAAAATTAAATTTTTGATATCAGTATGCAAATTAGCCTTCCTGTTCACACTGTAAACTGCTATTTTAATGTATATATAAATACAATTGCATGTTATTAGTATGTAGATAAGGCCAACGCCGGGGGTCCAGTGGCTTCGGTCCTGGATCTTTACAAATTAATAGCGTCGATACCAGGGGGCTGTCCCCCCAGGTAATACCTGCCCTCTTGACTTAAAGGGGCGGGGCTGAGTTTATTGCTCAGCGCCTGAGGCGCCCCCCTTGTGGGGGAATGCCGAAGGGATCGACGCAATTTTTGTTCTTTCCCACCCATGAGCTTCGGTTTGTGGGTGGGCCCACGTTAAAATAAGGCCTTGTGCCCAGCCCATACAAGTGGGGTATGAGGCAAATACCTGTAGATAAGGCCAACAGTATTAATAATATAAAACAATTTAAATGAAAATAGAAACTTAATATTGCTATTATTTTATTTCTAATTTTACACATTGCTATTATTTTATCTTGTGGCCCTCCAATCTCATAGGCCCCATTGAGAAACACTGTATTAATCAATAGATAATTTTTCAACTTCTAAATAGCATACATTATTTATTATTTGTACTAGCAAATATATGCACCCTCCGGGTGCAAGTATTTAAGTTTTAATGTAATAAAATATTAGATTAATTTAGAAAGGCTAATGAAACTAAATAAGAATGCAGATGAAAAGATTTGAAACTGAGGGTGTATAATCAAAAAATAGAACAACTGAAACTTACTCTTCCCCAACACCCTACTTAATTTTCCTCATTTAACTATTTAGTTAAAATAGGAAGTAAAGAATAAAATGACAGTTATTTCTTCTTGTTAACGGATTTCTTTTAAGATTTATCTTCGAGATTTTTGCTAATATTCATTAAGATAAAATCAAACAATTAAAAATCAGTAATACCAAGCACATATTTATTAAAATCAGATTTTTTATATCAATATGCAAATTAGCCTTCCCATTCACACTGTAAACTGCTATTTTGTTGTATATATAAATACAATTGCATGTTATTAATATGTAGATATTGTCAACAGTATTATTAATATAAAGCAATTTTATCAATAATTGAGGTTTAAATAAAAATAAAATCCTGTAGAATGTGACGTAAATAACAAAGAGAATTGTGACTTGAATAGTAATATAGTTTCGGTTACAAACAGAAAAACACACAATCTACATTATAATAAGATATAATTTCTTGATTTCCCACCAGGCTGGATTAACACAAGGTCTTTTTATGTGGTGATCTTTTTTTATGGAACATCTAGCAAGGATCAAACTTGCTATTCAGTAATAATGGATCTGCAAGACTAGCTTGCTAACCATTACACCACAATGAGATCCCTTAATATACAATCTATTATTCATCTTTACTACCACCAGAAATTCATTAAAAAAAAAAATAAAACCAAATCCAGTTTAAAAATGATGTATTAAGCAAAAGATAATTTTTCAGCTTCCAATTCATTATTTGTTATTTGTATCTTGTATTGCAAATAAATACTGTACAATTTATTATTCATCTTTACAATCACAACAAATTATTGATTTTGTGTAAACTTGAGCTAAATAGTTTGCACTTGGCAACCTGTAAACCCATAAGATTACCGTGGTAATGGTGGTTGATGATTATAATGATGCTTCTATTCAAGGAGTGGAGTATTCTATTTACCATTTCATAGTTATCTCTGTTATATCAAAAATTTGAATGATTAAAAAAATGACATTCATTATTGAATGCAGACTCTGTGAAATTATCATTCAGATACAAATTATACTGGAAATTGCTTTATTCTCTAAGTTTTAAAGTATTTTAAGGTGATGGTTGAAATAAGTTGACATAAGTTTTAAAGTATTTTAAGGTTATGGTTGAAATACAAATCTCAATATGAAGTGCAATTTTTGTTTGGTTACATACAAGCATAATTTGGTTGGTTGATTGGTTTAATGGCATATTAATCCTTGTGGGTTATTTAATGCCAAAGCTTGTTTTATATATATATATATATATATATATATATATATAGTCATCCACAGACACGTGTTTCGACTTATCAAGTCTCTTCAGTGTGGCTAGACATTTGTAAGCTACCTACAGCCAGGATTGAAATCTGATCGGTTCAGTGTCAGTCAGACACCTTAACCACTAGGCTATCGTCACATACAGAATACGAAGGAGATTTTAACTGTTTTAATACACACATCTCTCTGTATGTAAAGGCTGCCATAGTGTGCTCCTCCCTTATATAGGATAGCGTTGCTCTCTCTCTCTCTCCTTCTGTCTCTCTCTGTCTCTCTCTCTCTCTCTCTATATATATATATATATCAATGTGTATGGTTGGCAGTATTATACTTGAAGAAGTGCTAGTAATCCAATGTACAGTGTTATTAGAAGAGTGCTCAATATCTGTGATAAAGCGTTAATAGATAAATAAATGAATAAATAAAAGGTTTAGCTTATATTTATTATCATTGGAACAATTTTGCTACCATTTGGTTTCTTGCTCTGCAGCAGTCTTCAGGCAATGGAAGTGTTTTTGAAAATGATACAAATGAATAAAAATGATAAAATTTGTATCATTTTCAAAAACACTTTCGTTGCCTGAAGACTGCTGCAGTGCAAGAAACCAAATGGTAGCAAAATTGTTCCAATGATAATAGAAATAAGCTAAACCTTTTATTTATTCATTTATGTATATGTATATATATATAATTAACTTCATGTGTATTAATAAATTGGTAGGAATAATTTTCATTAATTTCATATGTATTAATAAATACTGGTGGTTGACCATCAGTCACCGCCTTCCAGCACCTATATGATAAAAAAGGGGTGGGTGTTTGCCATAAGAACAATTTGAAGAATATAGTTGGGATAATCCTATACATATTTACCAACCCCTCCGCACGAGCAGGATGCGACACAAGGTCAATTTCTTAAGCGGAGTTCAACAGGTTTGAATTCAGAGTTTTCCTTCTTCTAGACCGGTTGCCTAACCAAGGTTAAAGAGCCCAGTCTGCCCTACTATTTACCCATAGCTGGAGGGAGAGTAGGATTCATACCTTTCCCAAGGGTATTAGCGCTAAGTGAAATGCACGTCCAGGATTTGAACTCGGGGCGACGAGTCCATTTCCGATGACTTTAACCATTACACCACGTGCTTCCATATATATAATCATATATATGCTAGGTCTTGACATTACCAGCCAATTGAGCAGATGGGTCCTCCGATCAATCCTCTTGCCCAGAGGGTGTGAGCATCATTCCAGAGGGTGTGAGAAGTATCCGTTTAAATTTAGATTAAATTTTTTCTTTTGCAATTAATATAATTTATATTTTCGTTTCTTTATTTCAGATTATTATTATTATTTAGAGATTGAAATATATATAATTTTTTGATAAAACTGCAGTATGGATTCACATTCTATGTTTTTGAACAAAAGTATAAATTCTAGGTGTGTGAGGTCAGAGTAAAACTCTTTTAATGGGTGCGAGGTCAGAGGAAAACTCTTTTAAGGGTGTAAGGGCTAAAGTGGAGTGTTGCATGTCAGCTTAGAATCCAGGTCACAAACCACTCAACCACCACAATCCTGTCCTCAGGCATTACTGGTCACCACATACGGCCAACAGGTGGGGTGGAGTCTTACGCTTCTGCAGAGGTGTTGTTGGGATATTCTACTGACCCAACTGAGTGCATTATAAGTACTAGCAAAATAAAAAACACCCTCCGGGCGATGTAAAAATAGATTTTTGAAGCATATTGCTTGAGGGGTGGGAATTAAAAATTCAATGTCAGCGAGTTTGTACCCTAAGTAAGTAAAATCATCAAATTCATTAAAGGATTAAAAAATAAAACAATTTGAAATGTAAACTTTAAATATGTATTAAAATAAAACAAACTATATATAGATATATAATACCAGGTATGTATTTATTAAAACTTGTTTTAAAAAACCAATGAGGACTGTCTAACATTGCATGCTCAAGTTTTGAGTGTATTTATTCTATGTTATGATGATTTTAGGTAGTGTGACGTAAGCAGTGACGTAATTTTTGTTAGAGACAAAAACCGGAAGCGAATCTCCATTATCAGTAGATGATAAGAAGTTTAGTAATATATAGAGAAACATTTTGGTAATATTCTTTGGCTGAGAAACTGTGTTGTACTTATAAAAGATAGATGCTTAACTCCTTGCCTAACAACGGCTCTCCTATCATTGTGATCCTAATGTAAGCTGCAGACAGTGGTTCTCACACATGTAATTTATTTACACTGAAAAATAGGACTTTATTTGAATAGAATGAGTTCTAAGGTGTATAGATAGTGAACTTTGAAATATCCCATCATTTATATAATTTTGAAAGTTTCAATTAGATCACGTGTCATACACCTTTATAGTAAAGTAGTTAATCCTAACTTCTCCAATATTCCCCTATAACTGTAATCTTTTACTCTTTTTATTATTTTTGTCACTTTCCTTTGTGTGCACTCAAATCTCAATATTACACTCCAATTTCCATGTCTAGAAACTGGCACCCAGGTTTGAGTAGAATATTCTATATGGGGTTTTATCAGGGTTTTATATATTTTTAAAACAATATTTGCCTCCTTTGAGATAAAATTCTAGCCATCCAGTCAATCATTTCATTTGCTATTGATATAATTGACAAAATATATCTGTCAGCTTTAAATGTATCATCAAAGCCAACACCTTGATTGCATTCCTCGTTTACTTTTTTGATTTCTCATTTGCTTAATTTATATACAACATTAGATTTTTGGATCCAGTATGTGTTACATAATTCATAGGCAGCTTATGAATTATGTACGTACTTGTAGTAAGAATATTTGAATCAAGGTCTGTTAGATTCAGAATAACAGGGTCTAGTGGAAAGTTACCTCGACAGGTAATAACCTTTTTACTTGACCCCTTGAAAAACGCACCATTAGAGGCATGAGAATTAGTTTTAGTTTTAGTCAGATGCGACCAGAAATTTCAGTGTGAGTGGACTTGAAAGTCGCTTGCTCTGATGTGGCTTCTCCCGTCACAGTGGAATATGAACTGGGTTGTTTGATAAAGATTTATAAGAAAAACATCCAAGTCTTGTTGAGTTATTAAACAAGAAAGGATCGGCCCAAGACGAGAGAGAAAGATCCAAAAAGAAGTAAAAGGAACCCAAATGATCAGCCCGAGAAATAAGACTGAAAGACATGGCGGCCAGTGGAGATAGAAGCAGTAGAAGTGTAAGAGTAGTCTCCATTGTCTGAGGGTTTTGGGTAATCTCCTGCGTCAGGAGACCCTTTTTTGGTCACGTGACGCAGGAACCCAAGAAGAGAACCCTCTTTGGCCGAAGCTACTGAACAAGTGCGGACGTGCTTGTCACCTCTCACCAGCAGACACCTGTGGTGCATGCCAGACGTTACAGACTCTACTGACAGTAATTGGTTTCCACCTATTTTGTCTATTAACACTACTATGTATGTTTGGAATACTTGTGACATTATATAACCTGGGGAACTTCGTTCCCCCATATATGTTATAATAAAAGTTATAACCAACGCGTTTGTTGTTTTCCTAACTGAAGTATTCCGCATTGGGTACTTATCCTTTAAGTAATCCGATGCTTTATAAGAACCAGAGTTAACACTCTGTGAATCTCTTATAGAACCAATGAGAAACAAGTAAAAGCCCTCATCTCGTCCCATCTCTCTACTCTGTCACTCTCTTTCTGTTTATATACCCAATGTATTATAAGGGGTATATAACATATGTAGTACTTTACATTTTTCTATGTAAAATTCTAATTTCCAAATATCTTCCCCAGATGACAATTAATTTAGATCCAGTTGTATTATTTCTTTTGATGATAGTCTAACAAGTAAGTAAAGTAAAAAGTCGTCGGAGTGGCCTAATGTCTGTATCAGCCAGACAGCGAGGGAGTCTATCCCCTTTTCACTAGCGCTAGACCAAGGAGATTATTTTGGCATCTGAGGTGGAGCGCCACGCCTACCGTCAGCTCCTCACTTTACCGCACAGACCCCTGTGCTACTCATACGCTGAGTTGGTGAGGGCCGGTATCGAACCAGGAACCTTGGGATTCCTAGCCGAACGATCTACCGACTGAGCTAATAGCAATAAATAATCCATAATTAGTTGATAAAAATATATTTACCCAACCCGTTCACCACGGTTAAGATTTGATTCAATGTCACAAGTATGGGGCATCCAGCAAGGATCGAACTCACTTTTCACTTGTAATGGATTTGTGAGAATAGTTTGCTAACCATTACACCACACCTTAAGGTGTGGTGGTGTAATGGTTTGCAAGTTAGCCTTACAGATCCATTACTATTGAAAAGCGAGATCGATCCTTGCTGGATGTCCCGTACTTGTCACATTGTGACAAATCCTACCAGTGGTGAACGAGTTTGGTAAATTTTTTTAAAAGAAAACTCCTTAAAAAAATTACCCAAATCGTTCATCACTGGTAGGATTGATACTGATAAACTACGTGTGTAGTCGCATTTCAAATGAATAGTCCTTATTTGCTACGTGCGTATTATGTTGCATAATTGTATGGTGGCGTAGGGCTTTTGACAAGCCCTGTAGCGAGAGCTCTGAGAGAATGGAAAGTGCCAGTGATGGTTACTGGCCCCAACTGACCTCAGAGGCGAGAATATCGCAAGTCACGTGAGATTTAGTTTGTCAGTTTGCAGCCAGACACCGGGTGGGACAGACGCGTCCCATCTCAGTTGTAACTCCGCGCAATGAAACGGGCAAATAAAACTTTGATCAAAGTCATAAGTGTTGTTGATTAGTTATTACATGACTTATACGCACGCCCTTAGTTAGAAGACCGACCAGACAAGAAGAAAGAAGCAACAAGTAAAGCAAGAACTTAAAGGTAGACGATCATGGCCGGAATGGAAAGAGAAGAAGAAGTAAAGATCCAACATGGCGACTAGAAGGAAGAACAAGCAAGTTATTTATCTGTCCATCTCTCTCTGATGCATCTACTCTCTCTAACATAAGAACTATTGTATATATACCCAACGAGGGTATATGAGCATATAACACGTAGAGTGGCATACGGCTATTCCTTGGTCTACGTTTGTGGTTGAATATCAAATGAACAGTCTTCATTCACTACGTTCATTCGACCGTGGCAGACGGTTTCCTACGGGCTCTCTGCGTGTGTGGTCGCATCTAAAATGAACAGTTCTCATTTGCTATGTTCATCCGACCCTGGCATATGGATATTCCTCAGTCTCTCTACGTATATAAAATAAACACTCCTCATTCACTACGTTGATACGAGTGAGGCATACGCATATTCCCCAGTGTCTCTATTTGTGATGTTGCATATCAAATTAACAGTTCTCATTTACAACGTTAATCCGAGGGTGGCAGACGTATATTCTACAATCTCTTTCTCTGTGAGTTTGCATGTTAAATAAACACACCTAAATCGCTACTTTCATCCGAGCGTGGCATATGAATATTTCTCAGTCTGTACGAATGTTATCACATATAAAAACAGAACTCATTTTATATGTTCATTTGATCGTGACAGATATTCTACAATCTCTTCCCGTATGAGTTCGCATGTCAATAAGCAGTCCTCATTCGCTACATTTATTCAAACGTGGCATACTTATATTCCTCAGTCTATCTACGTGTGTGGTTGCATATCAAATGAACAGTCCTTCTTTTTCTACGTTCATCCTAAACGTGGCAGAGACATTTCTCGGTCCTTCTACGTGTGCAATCCTAAGTTAAATAAACTCCTCATTCGATACGTTAACCTGAGCGTGGCATACGGTTATTCTACAGTCTCTCAACGTGTGTAGTCGCATGTGAAATGAACTGTCGTATTTGCAACGTTCGTCAGAGTGTGGCTGACGGATATTTTATAGTCTCTTTACTTGTGTAGCTGCATGTCAAATGAGAAGCTCTCATTTGCCAAGTTCAACTGAGCGTGACATACGTATCTTCCTTAGTCTCAATGTGTGTGGTCGCATATCAAATGAACTGTCATCATTCGCTACATTCACTCAACCGTGACAACTGGATATTCCCCAATCTCTTGACAACTGTAGTCGCATATCAAATAAACAATTCCCATCCGCTACGTTCAACAGTTCCTATGTGCTACGCTTATCTGAGCACGTAGGCCAGTGATTCCCAACGTGGAGCCTACGCCCCACTGGGGAGCAATTCAATAATAATAGGAGGGCAATGTGAAAAATATAGTAATACCAACATTTTTTTATTATTTTACCCTGTATGGGTAAAAAATCATAAATTTATAGGGTAAAATTGTAATTACAACCTAGCTGAGCACAACCCTTTAGTTTTATTTGAAAGATACAATTTCTTTTATGTTATACTTCTTCAAAACTGATATTGTTATATCATACTAAACAATTAACGGTGGGGGCATGAAGAAATTTGTGATAAAAAAGTGGGGCATGGTACTAAAATGGTTGGGAACTAATGATGTAGGCGGATATTCTACAGTTTCATTTCATTCCATATGAGTTCGCATGTCAAATAAACAGTCCTCATTCGCAACGTTCATCCGAGCGTGGCATATGAATATTACTCAGTTTCTTCACATGTATAGTCACATGTAAAATTAACAGACTTAATTCACTACGTTTAATTGAGAGTGGTATACGTATCTTCCCCAGTCTCTCTGTATGTAGTCGCATATCAAATGAACACTCCCCATTCGATACGCTCACCCGAGTGTGGTAGATGGATATTCATCAGTCTGTCTACGTTTGTGGTCGTATATCAAATAAATTTAAATTTCTTCACACTCTAACAGAAATAAGCGGCCCCAAGAAAGGGATAGAGACAAGATAGATATATTTGTATAAAATGGGGTAATATTTTATTACGTTCGGTGCAAGAGTGTGTTTTTGCTAAAACTTTACAGCTTCAGTGGTGAAGAGTCATATACAATATTAAATAACAAGTCATGTACTTATCTTTGTTGAGTTTTCAAGGGTGAAGTATTTTGTAGTGGGCTCGTTATTGTCTGTTTTGTTGTTCGTTCTGGTAGTCAGCGCTGGTTCGCGGGACTGCTGTTCTGGTCTACTCTGGTTCTACCCTGTCCCAATAGCAGTGCTGTTCTGATGTTGTTCCTGGTCTGAGATTTCTAGGGTCTCCGCCCTTGCAGTCCCTATTAAAGGGGAAGGTAACCTACATTTCTCAAAACTAAATAATGCGTGAAGTAGCTCCTGTGTCAACCGTTAGTCCCTTGAGATTTTTGTGTGCGGTAATCATTTATTTTGAAGCCAAACGAACTTTCTCCTATGTCAGTTACTTTCTTCACGGTGTCTTTTCTTCTATAACAGCACGATTCCCTTTTGCGAGTAGCACTTTTGCTGCAGTTGCACCATTATTTGCGTTATTTATAGTTATTTGGATATATTCTGGTCCTATTTCCCTTTCCACCACACGTAAGTAAAAACATCGTCGGGGTGGCCTAAAGTCGGTATAAGCCAGACAGCGAGGGAATCTATCTACTTTTCACTGGCGCTAGATTGAAGAAATTGTTTTTGCGTCTGGGGTGGGGCCACCTACCATCAGCTCCTTACTTTACCACACAGATCACTGTGCTACTCATACGTTGCATTGCGAGGGCCGGTATCGAACCAGGAACCTTGGTGGCCTGAACCGGATGCTCTACCGACTGAGCTAAACCAACCCTAAAACACGATATTTCTTGTCCGACGTGGTTTTCCTTCGTCGTAGTTTTTGAGATCGAAGAAGTCAATCTCATAACGTCGTCGCTGCTTGGGGTTTTCTTGTGTTTTATCGTATCTTCGAAACTCCGAAGTTCGGTTTTAAATTTCGATAACGTTAGTTCTTTGCTATTGTGCATATGCAGGAAAAGGACCCACTTCCGACCTCTAAGATAATCTCTCGGCGATTCGAACTTAGGCCTTAACTGGGTCTAGACACTACTACTGTCCTATGTAGCTATGACTGGGTCTAGACACTACTACTGTCTAGACACTACTACTGTCCTATTGTAGCTATGACTGGGTCTAGACACTACTACTGTCTAGACACTACTACTGTCCTATGTAGCTATGACTGGGTCTAGACACTACTACTACTATCTATGTCTATGACTGGGTCTAGACACTACTACTGTATACTGTCCTATGTAGCTATGACTGGGTCTAGACACTACTACTGTCTAGACACTACTACTGTCCTATGTAGCTATGACTGGGTCTAGACACTACTACTGTCTAGTCCACTACTACTGTCCTATGTAGCTATGACTGGGTCCACTACTACTGATGTAGCTATGACTGGGTCTAGACACTACTACTGTCTAGACACTACTACTGTCCTATGTAGCTATGACTGGGTCTAGACACTACTACTGTCCTATGTGGCTATGGCCCATGAATAAAACCTAAATTCATAAAACTACCTGTTGTCTTTGTCTCTTCCTTTTTTTTCCTTGAATTCCCTTTCAGCGCAACCACCAAATAAGATGGGGTAAAAAGTAAACCCTATGGATATGCACCAAGAATATCCAGCTACCTTTTAAACCTAAAACATTAAAGCTCTTGCCACACCACATATGCAATAAAAAGAGCGTCTCTCATCCTTCATAATTATCCGAAAAATTATACTTAAATTATCTCCCTCTGCCACCAGGGGACGAATCGCCAAAATACGATATTGGCGCCAAAATTAAACCCTTTAACGAAATGCACTTATCGTATGAGCTTTCACCAGGCGAGACACATTTTTCAAGCGCTCCCTTTACCTTATCGTTTGGGTACTCGACCAGCAAGTCACTTTATCAAGTGCCCCCTTCCCCCTCAGCATTTATTGTGTTGACAGCCAGCCAGCCAGCCAGTGGAAATAATATTCCAGTGCTCACCTTTACCTTATCGTGGGGCCCTTCAACCAACTAGACGCGATTTTTAAGTGCTCACCTTTACCTTGTAAAACCAGCGAGTATAATAGTATTCTAGCGCTACCTTACCTTCAACCTCAGCAAGATACGTCTGGCCAGCAAATGCCACAAATTTGCAATACTTTTTGTACCCTTTGAACATATATTTCTTTATTTTCAATTGTTGTTCAAGTCTTCTTTTATCTAAAATTACTTGCTTAACACCTGGAGATTTTAAGAGTCCCGAATATCTCTTAAAATATACCGTATTTGACGGCATATAAGACGTCTTATATGACGCACCCCCATTTCAGCAGGTCAGATTCAGGAAAAAAGTTTTTGGTTTAAACATATATTGCCACCATATGCTCCTGTTAACCTTGTTATAACATTGTTATAACAATACCAGCAATAAAATAAGGATGCAGGGAGTTTAGGGTAGGTAAAAGTACTGAATGTAAGCTGGGTTAGTGAGCATCATTGAGAAGATTAGCCTAGGCCTACGGGAGGTCTCAAACTTCATCTACGATGTATAAGACGCAGGGCAATTTTTGAACTAAAATCTTTGAAAAAAAGTGCGTCCTATATGCCGTCAAATACCGTACTAATAGTATATTATGAATGATGAGAGACACTCTTATATACTCATATCATTTTGTAAACACATTCTTAAAGAAAGGAAAAGTGTACCATTGATAATATTCAAAAAGAAAAGAAAAATGCCACAAATTTGCAACCCTTTTTGTACCCTCTGAATACCTGTTCCTTTAATCTTCTTCCATCCGAAATAACTTGATTATCATCGAGTAATTCTAAGAGTCCCGAATATTTCGGATAATATACTAATAGTATATTATGAATGATGAAAGACACTTTTATATACTCATATTATTTTGTAAACACTACTTAAAGAAAGGAAAAGTGTACCATTGATAATATTCAAAAAGAAAAGAAAAAGATCAGCTGATATGCAGAGGAAAAAAAAAAGGATAAACATACTTGTCAACGCCCTTCTCTTTTAATTATTTCAATGAAAATATCTTTAAATCAGAGTCGTCAACTTTTGAAAGATTTCTTGTCATTTTAGGCGGCGTAATTAGGTATTTGATAAGATGATTGTTTGCACTGCACACTCATCTAAAAGAAGTAAATCTTTTGATATTAAAACACCAAGTATTATTAGACGTCGGCAAATATGATTATTTACACTACGCTGATCTTAAGAACGAAGCTGGATCTTCAGATATTACGAGAACACATTAGACATTTGAGAAGATGATTCTTCTCGCTGGCTATCGCGCCAAACGTGAATTTAAATCTTTGGATTTTTAGGAAATGAGAAGTTATTTGATGTTCGCTGAGATAATGAGTTTTTTTTTTTTTATTTATTTCACAAAGTGATGGCAGAAAGTTCAGAAAAATTAAGGTGTGAAATGGCTTCCTCAAAGAAAGAAAGAAAGAAAAAAAAATTGATAGAAAATTAGGTTGTTTATTTCTTTGGTGGAAATGAAAATGTTCTGCGAGACACGGGAAATGGCGGGTAACTTGACAGATGCATAGATTTATCAATCTGTTCAAATTGGCTAATTTTTTCTTCTGTTTTTGTTTTTGTCGTTTTTTTTTTTTTTTTTTTTTTTGAGTGACTTCTATAAATAGTGAATCTATAGCAAATTTGATTATTCTTTAATATAATATGGTCAGGAATGAAATCCAGAGTTTTTGATCTAACAAATTCCAATTCAGCCACTCTATTTTCTAAACCTTTGTGGACCATCTTAAGGCCACCAACGATAATTGGTATCACTGTCACATTATTATTATTTTATTATTATTATTATTATTATTATTTGTTTTTCACACCTGTCGTAGCTGGTGGTTCACTGGAGGCTGATTGAAAGCAAGTCTCCTCAGGTCTCCAGGACTCTTCTGAGTATCCTAGCCGATCCCAACAATGCTGTATTTTGGATGGTCTCGATTCTTTCTCTCATTTCCAGTTCACCCAAATTCTTTTCCAGAGCATTGGGGATTGTTCCAAGGGCACCAATTACAATTGGTACGACCTTCACCTTCATGTTCCACAGCTTCTTCAGTTCTCTGGCAAGGTCTATATTATTATTATTATTATTATTATTATTATTATTATTATTATTAGTAAATATATGCACCCTCCGGGTGCATGTATTTAAATTTTAATGTAATGAAATATCGTATTAAATTAGAAACGCTAATGAAACTAAATAAGAATGCAGATAAAAAGATTTGAAACAGAGGAGGGTATAATAAAAAAATAGAACAACTGAAATTTACTCTTCCATCACTCTCGTCTTTCATTGTTATTTTTTTAAATTTAAGTATTTAGTTAAAATAGGAAGTAAAGAATAAAATGACACTTATCTTTTCTTGTTAATGGATTTCATTTAAGATTAATTGAAGAGATTTTTGCTTATATTCATTAAAATAAAACCAAACAGTTAGAAATCAATAATACTAAGCATATATTTATTAAAATTACATTTTTAATATCAATATGCAAATTAGCCTTCCCATTCACACTGTAAACCGCTATTTTGTTGTATATATAAATACAATTGCATGTTATTATTATGTAGATATGGTTAACAGTATAAATAATGTAAAACAATTTTATTAATAATTGAGGTTAAAATAAGGATAAATTCATGGTGAATGTGGCGTCAATTACTAAGGGAATTGTGACTTAAGTCGTGATTTAGTTTCGGTTACAGACAGAAAAACACACAATCTCCATTATAATAAGATTATTATTTCACTCCTTTTGAGTTTTTCACACCAGCGTTGAATGATGGTATTTCACTGGAGTATGATTAACACCAAGTCTCCTCAGGTCTCCATGAATGTTCTGAGTATTCCAGCTGATTTCAATAATGCTGTTGTCTGGATGGTCTCAAATCTTCCTCCGATTTCCAGTTCCTCAAGTTTTTTTTTCTAAGCTTTTGGGGACCGTTCCTAGTGCATCAACTACTATTGGTATCACTTATTATTATTTAACTCCTTGTAAGTTTTTCACACCAGTGTAAGCTGATGGTCTTTCACTCGAGTCTGAGTGACAACAAGTCTCCTCAAGTCTCCATGAGTCTTCCGAGTATTTTAGCCGAACTTACCAATGCTGCTTTCTGGATTGACACAATTCTTTCTCTGATTCCGCCGGTTTAAAAAAAAAAATTATTTCACTCCTTGAAAATTTTGTACACCATAAGTATTATATTTTCAAATTAAATTTCACCATGGTTAATAAATCCTCATTAAGGGCCAAAAGACTGGAGGTTACACATCCCTACCAACACCGGTACACTGGCATTCCGAGGGACTCAGATGGAGGAAATGTCACGTGACCCTCATTTACCAATGAGAAGATGTCATCAACAACACACCACAAAGACCCAATTACGCTGGTGTAAGGGCAGTCTCCCTTTTCTGAGGGTTTTGGTAAATCTCCTGTGTCTGGAGACCCTAGTGTGGTCACGTGACACAGGAACCCAAGGAGGGAACCCTCTTCTTCTGATGCCACTGAACAAGCCTGGACGTGCTCGTCACTTCTCCCCAGCAGACACCTATGGTGCATGCCAGACGCCACAGACACGACACTGCTCACAGTAAGTTGTTTCCACCTATTTTGTAAATGAACATTACTGTGTTGTTGGGACTCTTGTGACATTTCATAGTCTGGGGAACTTCGTCCCTATATACATGTTATATTAAAACTTTTTAAACGTAACTAACGTGTTTGTCGTTTTTCCTAACCGAAGTGTTCAACATTGGGTATTTATCCTTCAGGTAACCCAATGTTTTATAAGAACCCGAGATAATACTCGGTGAACCTCTTATACTGGTAAAAGGCCTCTCTCAAGCTCTTTTTCGCTTGGTTACTGGTCAAAGCAGTCACATTTATACATGCTTGCTGGCTGGCCACTGGCCTTGCAGAGCGACCCACTCTTTTTATTTCTTCCTGTACTTACCTACAGCAGCAAATAACACAGACATTTTAGAGACATCAGCTTTCTATTTTGTGTTGGGTTGGGTTGTAGTGTCTGCATTTGTACTGAACAAATGTTTTAGTTAGTTGCACATGAGAAGCACAGCTTGGATCTGTGCGGTAAAGTGGAGCTCTGATGGCAGGTGTGGCACTCCACCTCAGAAGGAAAAGAATCTCATTGGTCTAACTCTAACTTTATGGTTTTGTTTGGTTTGTTTTGTTTTACAACATATCAACCTCAGTGGGTCATTTAAGTTTTAAAATAAAGTAATTCCTAATGGATATTCAATTATTTTATAGATACATTTTTCTATTTAACCCATAGATGGGACCCTAACAAGTACTACCACTCCGGATCAGAGAGGGCCAGGGAGCAATGGTGATGAAGGGGTGCTCCACATTCCCCAAACCCCCAAAACGGGAACCTCACCATCAGATAGAGCTTAACTTCATTCCCAGGACATATAGACCCTCAGCCACCATGTTCTAGCACTCATATGATAAAAAGGGTTGGGGCTTGCCATTGGGGCAATCATATAGATGCTAGGGCTTGACGTGACCAGCCGATTGATCAGAGGGGGCCCGTTTAGCCCAAGAAAATGCCAAAGTGGAGTATTGCAAGTCATGGACTGCTCAGCTACCTGGATTCTATCCTTAAGCATCAGGGGTCGCCACCCTCGGGTGGCCCCATTGGAGGTTAACTTTATGCAGCCATTCTCAACTTTCAACGTGACAGCAAGTCTCTTCAGGCCTCCAGGACTCTTCTGACTATTCTTGCTGATCTTAACAATGTTGTGTCCAATAATTGGATATTCCTTAGAAGGAGACATCTCCACACTTGATGGTAAACTCCTAAACTCCGTAAGACAACTCATGTACCTAGGTAGTAATATCTCATCAACAGAAAGCGATGTTAATGCACGCATAGGAAAGGCATGGGCTGCTTTAAACAGATTGTCAATGATATGGAAATCCGATCATACTGACAGGTTAAAGCGAAAATTCTTCCAAGCTGTAGTTGTATAAGTGCTACAGTACAGCTGCACTACTTGGACCCTAACGAAACACCTAGAGAATAACCTAGATCGCAGCTGCACAAGAATGCTGCGCACAATCTTAAACAAGGCGTGGAGGCAACACCCCACGAGAAAACAGCTGTATGGCCACCTGCCCCATATCACACAAACCATCTGTGTGAGGCTAACAAGACACACTGGGCACTGCTGGAGAAGCAAGGATGAACTCATTAGTGACGTTCTTCTGTGGAAGTAGGCCATCCAGCAAAGACACATAGACCAACTCTAAGCGAATACTGGATGCTGCACAGAGGACCTCCCAGGAGCATAGAATGATAGGGATGGTTGGCGAGAGATTGCCATGGATATCCGTGCCACTGGCGCGACATGATGATAATGACTGTTAAAAAAAATTGTGTCACATCACTACTTCATATGTTTTTTGTTGTGCATGTACCTGTGCCTGTTCCTTATAAGAGGGTAATCCCCTAAGTAAGGTCTCCAAAGCACTAGGAATGCAGGGAAACTGTTTGTGTGGCTATTGGCAACACTGTTGTGTCTGTTGTGCATGAGCCTGTGCCTGTTCCTTATAAGAGCGTAATCCCCTAAGTAAGGTCTCAAAGCACTAGGAATGCAGGGAAACTGTTTGTGTGGTTATTGGCAACATTGTTGTGTCTGTGTGCATGAGCCTGTGCCTGTTCCTTACGTAATCCTTAAGTAAGGTCTCGCACTAGGAATGCAGGGAAACTGTTTGTGTGGCTATTGGCAACACTGTTGTGTCTGTTGTGCATGAGCCTGTGCCTGTTTTATAAGAGCCTCCATAGGAATGCAGGGAAACTGTTTGTGTGGTTATTGGCAACTGCTGTGTTTGTTGTGACTGTGCCTGCTTGCCCTGCACTTGCCTCGCTACCATGTTCAGCCTTGGCTTGGCTGTCATTTCTGATGGAGCTCCCAATTGACACTATGACTATGTAAAGTTCATCCAGTAAACCGGTTTTCAAAATGGTGTAGGGAGTTAAAAATACTGATGAGGTTCAACACTTTCTCAATAATATGACCATACAAAAACTGCCACAGTGCCTACAAAAATGCATTGACTGAAATAGCAATTACATAGAAAAACAGATAACTTTAAAATGATGTAAATATCATTGACAATAAACAATAAATGATTAGTATTATTTGTATAATTCGGATTATTGTCCTCATCTTCATTGTTATCTGTACAACATTTCGGTCGATGTGTCCTCCGACTTCTTCAGGTATTTTTTGTTGGACTCGGGAACCTTCTCAGACTCAGGAACCATCTCAGATTCTGGAACCTTCTTGTCATAATCGGGAATCTTCTTGTCGTAATCGGGAGCTATCACAGAACTTTGAACCTAACCCTTTATTCAGTCCATGGTTAGGGTTAGGTTCAAAGTTCCATGATGGCTCCCGATTATGACAAGAAGGTTCCCAATTATGACAAGTAGGTTCCCAAGTTCGAAAAGAAGGTTCCCAAGTTCGAGATGGTTCCCGAGTCTGAAAAGGTTCCCGAGTCCAACAAGAAATACCTGAAGAAGTTCGGAGGGCACATCGGCCGAAACGTTGTACAGATAACAATGAAGATGAGGACAATAGTCCGAATAATACAAATAATACTAATTATCAAGCCTCATCTCAAAAATCCAGAGAAACAATAAATGCTTCTGTGATTTCTAAATATTTTGGAGACCTTACCTTTGGGATCACCCTCGTAGGTTTTCTTCACTGCTGATTTTAAGCTTTTACTTCCAAACAATTGGAAACTATTTTATGTATTGATATTTCATGGAAAGTCAATGATTGTGTTAGTGAAAGAATATGTAAATGTTCAACTATTGAAAAAAGAGCAACAATTTTATGAATTTTTTTACACTTGTTTTTCAATGTAGATGACAATTAGAGGAATTGATTTGATATTTGAGAGAAGGAGACATTTTTTTTTTTTTATTAAGTGCTACCCACCCCTCACCTTTACTTCAGACACAAACAAAATACATTCGGCTTTCACATAACAGTGATAATTCTTTTCTTTGAAGTAAGGCTCTTGGTATCGTGCATCAATCACCCAGCATTGTATTACACTAACGTACCGTACAACAAAAATTGGCAAGCTGACTGCAATAGATAAATAAATTTAAAAAATAGAAATATATATTATATATATATATGTGGTAAAGAATAGAGGGAAAAAGTGGACAAAAAGAGCGACTCAAACAAGTAGATGTAGGAGATATATTTTGTCCTGACTTGAGCAGGACTTCATCAGTCTTTTATTATAATAATAGAAGACTGATGAAGTCCTGTTCAAGGCAGAACAAAACATGACCTGTTGGGTCACCCATTGAGCTCTGGGTATATAATTGGGATTAGGAAAAAGTGAGATTGCAAAGTGAATTAAATAAAAAATAAATACAATCGGAGAACTAAAAAAAAAAAAAAAAGATTAAAATCATTTTGTAAGATTTCTATTTAAATTTAAATTTATTAAGAGCTGAGATGTTGGCTCGGCTGGCTGTTTATGTTTACGTAACATACAAATACTTTTCTCTCCAATATCACTCTCTCTATGCTCACTGAGAAACTAACATATATAACGAAGAGGTAATCAAGATATACATAGAGAGGGTGAATGTGACAGGCAGTGGAGCTGGAATCCCTAAGATGGCATAATGCTGAACTTCAGCGCTACCCAGCAACTTCTGTGACACTGCCGTTGCCAAATTGCATTGTTCTCTTATCTTTCCTTTGGACCACAGCAGCAGTGTGGAGAGGGGGTATATGCTGCTTGGGTAACAGCCCATCCTCCATATCAACCCGCCCAGGTTACATAATTAAAAAAAAGTTTCTTTCGCAGACGGAAGGATGCCAACAACAATATATATGTATATATTTTTCTTTTTAAGTTGTAAGGGTTTTGTGTATGCTACACTTGTTTGCCATACAAATAAGAATAAGAATTTAAAAAAAAACTGGGTATTTTTGAAGCATTAAACCTGTAAAGTGTAGGTGTTAAAACTAGACTGACATTTAACTCTTAATGTCCTATACCGCCTCATTTCACCCGTCCGGAAGTCATCCATTTTCCTAATCTACCCCAAATGATAGCCTTTGTTTAAATGTAATATTAAACATATTTAGAAATCTTTGGTTTAAGGAAGTAACAGGTAACTTTAAATGAAAAGGCCATTTTTAGCCATTTATTGATAAATCCGTATAGGAATGGGGCTCTGGACTTGGAAATTTCTGAACAGCATGTTAAGAGTTAAAAAATACAAATGACTTACCTGTCATGTTAGAGTTGATATTGTAAGTGATATTGAATTCAGGAGATATTAATACTAATTGTTATATTGCCGGTTAAGGTAGATGTAAATTTCTTTTGAAGTTAGCAGATTTTTATTGGAATGTAGTTTGTGTTGAAAAATATTTAGAAAATTATTTACTAAGGAGGATTACGAAGGGATCTAATATTTTAGATAAAAGCAAATTGGATAATTCTTAAACAGTGGTGAGTCATAGGTAAATTGAAGTTTTGATTTTTGTATGTAAGGTATTGAGGGGAGTGGGGTAGGTATTGATGTGTAATTTGTTTTTTGGAGAAGGGGTGGCATGGGGTTGGGAGGTTATTTCATTTTAATTGTGTTCACCTTGAACGTTTTAAACAATTAGAGATACTGTATGGTATAAGGTGTGTTTTATGTAGGAATGGCTCAGTATATATATATATATATATATATATATATATATATAATAAAAAAGAAGGTCCGCAAAATGGATTATGTTTATAAAACTTTTTTATTTTTATCTTACATTTGCTACACGTGTTTCAGATCTTCTGATATCTTCTTCAGGCATTAATTGTATGAATTTGAACTTGTATATATATATATATATATATATATATATATATATATTATATATATATATATTAAAATTTATTTAAATTTAGGGTCTTCAGATTTTATGGTTATTTGGTTATATTAATGTTTTTCTGATCTTGTCTGTAACGTTTCTCTATGTGTGTTTTTGTAATTTACTTTTTGTTATAAAGAATTTGTGTGCCTGTTTACAATTTACTTTTTTGTGTGGGTTTGAGCTTATGTGTATGTGTGTGTGTTCGTGTGTGCGTGTGGTTTTGTGTGTACTTGTGTGTGTGTTCTTGTGTGTGTGCGTGTGTGTTTGTGGTTTACTTTTTTGTGTGCATGTGTGTGTGTGTGTGTGTTTTGTGGTTTACTCTTTGTGTGTGTTTTTGTTTGTGTGCATGTGCATGTGTGCGTTTGTGTATATGTGTCTATGTTCCTGGTTGTGTCAGGTGTATGTGTGTATATATAATATATAATATTGGTGTGTATCCTTTACATTACATAGTTTCCATATATATATATATTGTATACACACGCATATATATATATACATACATACACTTAATCAGCAATTATGTTAAGAAATGGTTATGGGTACCTAATTCCTTAACGAATGTGGCACTATACAGTTCATCAACGAAGCTAAAACTTCCGATGGTGTCACTTGTTGAGAAATTCAAATTAGGTAAAGCGCGACTTTTCCAAATGCTGCGTGACTCTCGCGACCCACTAGAGAAGAACGCCCAGCCTTCTGTAATAACTGGTCGAAAATGGAAGGCACAACAAGCTGTCGAAAACGCAGAATCATCCCTCAAGATGAAAGAAATAATTGGAACTGTGGCAAAGGGAAGATCAGGACTAGGTATTCACCCACAGCATTAGTGGTCTAAAGAATCCACGTTAAATAAAAGGATTATGATTTCGGAGGAAATTCACCAACTTGAGGAAGCCAAACGTATTGCTACAGCTGTGGGACAAAGTAAACAGGGCGCATGGATCAGGTGGGGGTGCAAAAGAGAGAGCTGTAACATGGAGCGACATCAGACATATGGAGCCTAAAAAATTAAGTTACCTGATAAAGGCAGTCTACGACATATTACCAACACCAGTCAATCTTCACGTCTGGGGGTTAGCTACGTCAGACCTATGCAAAGCATGTGGGAAAACTGCTAGCCTGAAACATATTCTCACGGGATGCGAGTATGCTCTAAGAAGCTATACGTGGAGACACAATGAAGTCCTCGAGATTGTTGTGAAGGCGTCAAAGATATGTTGTGAGACTGCAAATAAAGCTGTTAATAACATCAACAAAGCAGTACATTTTGTTAAAGAAGGAAACATTTCGAAATTTTCGCTTAAAAATGGGCATTTTTTGTCAAAACTTGGACTTTCTCCACCAGACAAGAGGAAATACATAAAAAAGATCCAGGAGAAAGCTCTAACCGCATCAACATGGATATGGCAGTCCTACATTGTGACATCAAACCGACAAAGTCTGATGGTATCGTGAGATACTGCTGGGGCGCTTCTTGTGTGTGTATGTATGTGTGTGTTTGATTAAGTTCAGTTTAGTTGTGTGTTCTGGTCTATTTGTGTGCATGTTTTAGTGTGCTCCTATGTATGAGTGTCGCTGTTCATGGTTGTGTTTGGTGTGTTTTAGAGAGAGTTTTTTTATATATATATTTATATATCTACATACATTACATAGTTTGTGTGTTCTATTAAGTATATCATATTTGTCTGTGTAGTAAAGTTATTGTTGAGTGTATGTGTGTGTGTGGTTAAGTTCGATTTAGTTCAGGTCTGTATTTATCTATGAAATGTTTTTCTTTAATTAGAACTAGAGTATAGTCATCAGTTTGGTATATCGGTATCACCTTAAAATTTCACTGATTACATTCATGGATATGTTTTGATACATATAGGTTCCTATTGTTATTGTACCCATTCTTCAGAACTGTTAGAGTGGCTGGTTTGGTCTTCATGGCATCTTATTTATACTCGTTTGTTTGAGCTAGTAGTATCATCATTGGGTGGTGTGTAGGTGGTCGCTCTTAGTTACCCATTTTCTTCTTTTTACAGCTATTCGTGTGTTTGTTTTGTGCTTGTGTGTTTCATATGCCAGCGTGTTAATTGGTTTGTCTTTAGTTATCATCTCTGTTCATCTTGATCGCCCCTGGTGACTTCCATTCTGGTGGTTGTGGTAGTGGTGGTGGTGAAATATTTGTACAGGTTAAGGAATCCTAAATTTGTGTTCAATCTGTGTATGTGTGCATAGGTGTATTACCCATTTAATTTCAGTATGTTTGCGTGTTTGTGTGGTGGAAATCCATGATCAGTTAAAATGAATTTCAGGTTTTCCAGATTGTGCAGTAGTTTTTTGAAGTGTTGTGCAATGCTACTTAGTTCAGATTTTTGTTTTATTGTAGATTTATGGTTGTTTAATCTGAATCTAAAGGGTGTTTATGTTTCTCCTACATATCCACTGCTTTTGCATTTCGTGCAGTAGATATAATTGATGATGTCTCCGCTGTTGCAGGTGAGATGTAGGGGTCGGATCTTTATGTTAGTGTGTGGTATTAGGATTGAGGGATCTGTGTTTATGTGTATGCATACTTGACATCTTGGCTTGCTACACCTTTGGTTGCCTTTTCGTGTGTTGTTGAGTAGGTGTTTTTTTTTTATGTAGTAAGGATGTTTCGTACGTTGGGTGGTTGTTGTTTGGCATTGATGGGAGGTTTTTGGAAGATGGATTTTATTTTGGGGTCGGATTGTAGGATTTTGAACATTCAGTTATACAATAGAATAGAATTATAAATAAAATAGGATTATACAATAGAATGTAATAGTTTCTGATGATGTTGCAGTCCATTATGTTTTCCACTACAGCATTCATTTTTATATTGCAATTATATAGTAAAATGTAAATCAAATTAAAGTACAATAATCTACAAATACATAAATACAAAATTAAAGATAATTCAGATTAAAAAAAAAAGATCCCTCATATTCTAATTATATTTCAATTGATTTCTATATAAAATCATTCATAGGATTGATTTTAATATGATGGAGAATAAAACAATGATATTAGAGCTCAATAACACCAAGTAATTGTTCATTAAACCCAGTATTGTTAAAATCAGTATGCAAATTAACCACACCAGATATTATTAAACCTTTAATTCTTAGTGATGTATAAGATACAATGTGGGATTTTAAATAAACTAATAACATGGGTTGTTTTGAGGCAACTCAAACTCAGATTTCAGAGAAACTTTGTTAATAAATAAGATTTAAGATTTATTCTATATACAAGCAAAATAAAAAACGCACTCTGGGCGATGTAAAAATAGATTTTTGAAACATATTACCTGAGGGGTGGGAGTTAAAAATTCAATGTCAGCGAGTTTGTACCCTAAGTAAGTAAAATCATCAAATTCATTAAAGGAGTAAAAAATAAAACAATTTGAAATGGAAACTTTGTTCTGATAACTTAAATAAATACAAAATTCAATTAATAAATCCAAACTAACTCTAACTATTGAATTGCTAGTCTTGAACAGGTCTGTCGGCTGGGGCTAGAATACACCGACTGAACCTCTGCAGAGGGGTAAGACCCCCCCCACAATGGGACCACCTGTTGGCTGTGGTTGGCAACTTGTGATGCTTAAGGATGGAACCCAAATCGCTGAGCCGTCCATGACATGGACCACTCAACTTTGGTCCTTACTTAGGCTAGACAGGCAGTCAGAGAGGCCTCCTTGAATCAATTGGCTGGTCATGTCAAGCCCTAGCACCTATATGATTGTCCCAATCAAATTGCCCTTATGGCAAAGTCCCAACCCTTTATATCATGTATGTGCTAGAAGGTGTTGGAGTACCCCTTCATCACCATTACTCCCAATTCCACCCATCCAAAAAAATCTTCGGCATAAAATGACCTCATGGGTTGACATACCGTAAAAGCAAACAAACCAAATCACAGTCCTGATAGTTTAGTTTCTTTGTTTAATGGATAAAATCACTAGTTTGTATACAATTTGTTTCATATCAACAAACAAATGGCATGATGGTTTGATTTAGTTTCTTTGAATAATGGAATATCAACCTTTGTGGGTTATTTAATACCAAAGCCATCCATGTAGTAAATAGTAGTAGTACTATTTTAAAGTCTTGTACCACCCCATTCCACCTGGCCGGAAGTCACATTTGTTTTCTTAATCTACCCCAAATGATAGCCTTTGTTTAAATGTAATATTAAACATATCTAGAAGTTTTTGATTTAAGGGAAATAACAGGTAACTTTAAATGAAAAGGCCATTTTTAGCCATTTATATATATCCTTATAGGAATGGGGCTCTGGACTTGGAAAATTCTCAACAGGATGTTAAGAGTTAACTTATAGCTGTATGTGTGTGTGTGTGTGTTGGGATGAATAGGTTCATACCTTTCCCAAGGGTATTAATCTGAAAGTGAACATAATAGCATGACTGGAGTTTGAACTCACTTCCTATGATGTCACAGTCCAGATCTGTTTAGAATTTTATTTGTATTTGATATGTCATTAAAATCAATTGACATTGTCTTTGAAAAGAAAAAGAAAAGAAAAATTCAAAGAAAAATTAAAGCAAAATGAATAAATAAGATTTTTTGTTAAATGAAATGTTTTTTTTGGCAAAACACAGCACTCTTCATACTCAATTTAAGGCACAAATGGTGTAATGGTTATCATCATTGAAAATGAGTATGGTTAACCAAATTCAGATCCTAGATGAGGCTGTTTGCATTTCCAATAGCACTAATACCCTGGGAAAAGTATGAATCCAACTATTTTCACTGCAATTATGGGTAAATAGTAAGGCAGAATGGGATATCTAACCTTGCCATGACAACTGGTCTGAGAGAAGTTAAACCCTGAATTCAAATCTAAAATTTTAAGATATTTGACATTACCTGTTTTAACTTTCAAATTCTTAGCTTCAGTTACTCCTATCCATTTTAAGGAATGCTTGAATGTATTTTTTTTGTATTATGCATTTATTACATTATTTGAGGGATATTTGGGGGGATATTTTAAATAGTAAGGCAGAATGGGATATCTAACCTTGCCATGACAACTGATCTGAGAGAAGTTAAACCCTGAATTCAAATCTAAAATTTTAAGATATTTGACATTACCTGTTTTAACTTTCAAATTCTTAGCTTCAGTTACTCCTATCCATTTTAAGGAATGCTTGAATGTATTTTTTTATTGTATTATGCATTTATTACATTATTTGGGGGATATTTGGGGGGATATTTTAAATAGTAAGGCAGACTGGGATATCTAACCTTGTCATGACAACTGGTCTGAGAGAAGTTAAACCCTGAATTCAAATCTAAAATTTTAAGATATTTGACATTACCTGTTTTAACTTTCAAATTCTTAGCTTCAGTTACACCTATCCATTTTAAGGAATGCTTGAATGTATTTTATACATTTATTTTATTGTATTTATTACATTATTTGGGGGATATTTTTCTTTGATAAAAAAAAACAAAACAAAGTGACTAATACTATAAATAAATATACTAATAAATATTTAATAAAGCTAAAGTTCCTGTTCCTGTTAAAATGTTAACTTACAAAAAATTTTTAAAAACATATCTGTATATCTGCTGCTGTTAAATACAAAAAAAAAAAAAAGAAAAAAGAAAAAAAGACAAAGAAACAAACCCTGAACTTTTATGCCAGTAATAGTATTTACCCAAACTATACACAACAGTCCCAGGTTTAGCTCAGTTAATAGAGTGTTCGTCTAGGAACCACAAGGTTCCTGGTTCGATAATGGCCCTCGCCAACTCAGTGTATGAGTAGCACCGGGATCTATATTGTAAATTGAGGAATTGATGGTAGGTGTGGTGCCCTACCTCAGATGCTAAAAAATCAATCTCCTCTGTCTAGTGCTATTGAAAAGGTGACAGACTCCCTCACTGTCTGGGTGATACTGACTTTAGCCCGCCCCAATGACTTTACTTACAACTTATTCACAAAACCGAGGATATGATTCAAGGTCGCAAATATGGGGGATCCAGCAAGGATCAAACTCACTATTCTGTAGTAATGGATCTGTGAGACTAATTTGCAAACCATTACACCATGATGAGATACCTTTCTGCTAGTAGTAGTATTAGTAGTAGTAATATTACCACAAAACGCAGGCACAGAGCTTTGCTTTACACTCAGCAGTCAATATTGTGTCTGTGTGTTCTAGTAATCTCTTTTTGTTTGCATCAGTGTGACACTTTTAGGTAAACAGACAAAAAAACTTAGTGACAGCAACTCTTTTTGATATAAAGGTTTTTATTATATCTTTTAATGGTAAATTCCTTTATTATTGTCAGCATTCTATGGTCAGTATATTTATATATACATGAAAACTTACAAGTTTAGGGGAAAGACTCTATGAAACAAAAATTAATAAAAGGAATGAAAATAAAAATAAAATAAAGAGAAAATAAAGAAAATACTTATTAATTTAGACAGTTAAAAAAAGAAGTTATTTATACTTTGGGCACAACACCTGACCAATAAAAATCCTTCTCCTGCCCCTCCTCCTACTACTCTTCCTCCCTAAAGGATCAAACCAAAGTATAAACAGCTTCACAGCTTTATGTCATTTCATTTGGTTTGAATAATTGCATAGGT
This sequence comes from Doryteuthis pealeii, assembly GCA_023376005.1. Classification (NCBI taxonomy): domain Eukaryota; kingdom Metazoa; phylum Mollusca; class Cephalopoda; order Myopsida; family Loliginidae; genus Doryteuthis; species Doryteuthis pealeii. Next base: position 43,160,670 of record CM042151.1, read on the forward strand.
GAGAAACTGTCAGTAACTAAGTGCTGTTGATTCCATGTCCATGTTACCCTAACTTATATATATATATATATATTATATATATATACCAACCCCTCCACATGAGTGGGATGCGACACAAAGTCAATTTCTTAAGTGGAGTTTAACAGGTTTGAATTCAGAGTTTTCCTTCTCCTAGACTGGTTGCATAACCAAGGTTAAAGAGCCTAGTCTGCCCTGTTATTTACCCATAGCTGGAGGAAGAATTGGATTCATACCTTTACCAAGATTAACGCTATGTGAAATGCAAACAATTAGTCCAGGATTTGATCTCGGGTCAATGAGCCCATTTCGTATGATTCTAACCATTACACCAAATACCTCCATACATATATATAAGAGGAAAAAGTGGAAGTAAATCCAACAATAAGTAATTTTATAAAAAAATAAAAAACACAAGTTTCATTGTGTTCACAAATAAGGATTTATCTTTTATCCACATAAATCCTTAT